>LPNX010829681.1:5027-379074 GCA_001517045.1 Pseudotsuga menziesii | reverse complement strand
TTCCTCCAAAATTAATCAATATTATTTTATTATTTTAACTATTATTTTATTATTTTCCTTAGGAGGCCCATTTTAGACCCCAAAATTCCTCTAATGTTACACCAAGAACTATTCCTTGCCTGTGGATGCATCCTTGTCTACTATAGGCATGGTCCTTGTTCAAATAGATGAACACAACCAAGAACATGTGATCTACTATGCCAGTAAGAGTCTTCTAGAATCTGAAACCCGATATTCACATGTGGAGAAACTTGCTCTGGCCATGGTCATCGTAGTCCAGAAGTTCCATCACTATATCTTTCTCTAAACTACTATTGTTTATGAGAAATCTAACCCCATGTACTATGTTTTGACACATCGGGTACTTGGGGGAAAATACTCATGATGGATCGTTATCCTCCAAGAATTTGAGTTGGAGTTTGCTAAAACTCCTTCTAAGAAGTCCCTTGTCTTTGCAGAGCTCATATGTGACCTTCCCTGTACTACGAAGAATACAGAGCCCATCGATTCATTACCTAATGAATTATTGTTTCTCATTAGTATGATTGATCCTTGGTATGGAGACATCATTTTGTATCTCCAAACCTTATGATATCAGCCTGTCGCTACTAGCGATGAGCATCGTCACATCCGCTACTAGGATAAATACTATCTCATTCTGAATAATAGCTTATATCATCGCGGTGTTGATTCTATATTACGATGTTGCCTCACACGTGAGGAAGCTGAAATCATCTTGAATGATTACCATGCTGGAGCTTGTGGCGGTCATCTCTCTGGGTTGGATACTTCCCAGAAAATCTTGCTTGCAGGGTATTTTTGGGCCTCGATTTCAAAGATTGCATTGAAATGGTCAATAAATTCCCACCATGCCAAATGTTTACTACCAAGAAGCACACTCATCCAACTTTGCTTCATCATTTCATAGTAGTTGGCCCTTTTTCAAAATGGGCCATATACCTCGTGCATTGTAGACCTACCTTAACCAGGGGGCATGGCTACATTATTGTGCCCGTTGACTATTTCACAAAATGGGCTGAGGCTATGCCCAGATACGCCGAAGATGGGAAAACAGCTGTGCTGTTCTTATTTAATCATATCATCGCTAGGTTTGGGATTCCTAGGGCCATTGTGACTGACCATGGGTCACACTTTCAGAAAAAAATGATGGCAGAGCTTAGTACAAAGTTAGGGTTTCATCACGACAACTCTACACCTTACTACCCTCAGGCAAATGTCCAGGTTGAAGTGATAAATAAAGTGTTGAAAACTATGCTTCAGTGAATGGTAGGGTATGCCAAGTCAAACTGGCACTTGAAACTATTTTCTGCACTTTGGGCCTATAGGACCACTGTAAATACTTCCATTGGTTTGAGGCCTTTTCAATTGGTATATGGATTGGAAGAAATTCTCCCGATAGAATGTGAGATTCCTTCTTTATATATTGCTGTGGAACTTTTTCCTAACACCACTATAGAAGAGGAATGATTCTTGTATCTAAATAAACTTGATGAAACTCGTAGTGATGCTACCTTAGAAAATGAGGCACATAAATAGCAGATGAAAGCTCAATATGACAGAACCGTTCATCCCTACGCTTTCAATGAAGGGGAACTGATCTTGACTTATGACCAAAAGCATGATAAGCTGGGGGCAGGGAAATTCAAATCTATGTGGCATGGGACTTGCATTATCAATCGTGTCTTGGAGAAGGGTGCATGTGAATTACTAGATTATTATGGGATACCCTTGGGTGAGTCCCATAACGGGCTCTACCTTAAAATATATTATGATTAGGTCATCTAGCATAAGCTATTTGTAAATACTATTTATAGATTGTTTTGTGTCTTATTTTGAAAAGTGTGGTTTCTTTTGCGATCCAAGATGTGTTTATCAAACCCTGCTTATGTATACCTTATGTCTAAATGGATAGATGATTGCCTTTACTGGTTTCACCAATGGTGCTAATCGTTATACATTGAATCTTGCATCAACATCTTGGGTACTGTACTCTCCTATAGGTGATCTGGTGAATTCAGTGGGTGTTTGTTTAGGTCCCTCCACCAACAATCTGGCCGAATATCATGCAGTGATTGGATTGTTGATGGAATCCCTATCTAGCGATGTAAGAGAGATTAGGGTTTACCTAGAATCTGAATTAGTTGTTCAATAGCTTAATCAAGTTTACACCGTCTGAAACCCTCTACTTCTTTGAACATTCTGAATTGTTAGACTATTAGAAAGATCTTTTGAGCAATTCACATATCAACATGTTCCAAGACATTTGAATGTTATGGCAGATTCTCTAGCTAATCATGTCTTATATTGGTGCATTACTCATGATTAAAAGTCCATTTGTAACATAAACGACATACATGTAAATTCATAAGTAGGAATTCATTTAACACATCACATTTTTTGCACACAAAACTGTAAATAAAAAGTTTGTCATATATATAAAACTGTAAAACTAAGATACAAAATTGGGCTAAAGCATCAATCTTTCAATGCCCTCAAAGTTTAGGACTGTAACAAGTTCAAAATATACATATATGGGGAAAAATATGAAGCTTCAAAGCTTTTAGTGTACATATACAAAAGTGGAAAATCCCTATAAACATTTCATCCTCCTGGCGGTGCTCATGATAGCATTTAATAGCTTGAGCCACTCTATGGATTAGCTTGGCAAACCATCCAGAAACCCCTATAGTATGGAGCTGGTAACACCTGGGTAGGTCATCAGTGGTCACATCAAGAATCCCTACAGTCAGACACTGCATGTTCTCCTCCAAATATCCAAGATCCTCGTCTGTCTTGGAGCGATAAGCCACCATATCCCTGGTCCCTTCCCACCTTTCAATAGGATACATACCAGCTGAACGTACTGGTCCAATATCTATATAAAAACCATTTTCACTTATCTCAGTATTAGAAAATAAAAATGAAATAAACTTCAAAAATTAAAAATATCATGGATAGTATATTTCTTACCTCGGTCATCCCACTCCTCCCCCTCAGGTAGTGCGAGCTCTGGGTCATCCTGAAATTCTACCCCCTCATAGGCATAATATGCAATCA
Organism: Pseudotsuga menziesii; assembly: GCA_001517045.1. Classification (NCBI taxonomy): domain Eukaryota; kingdom Viridiplantae; phylum Streptophyta; class Pinopsida; order Pinales; family Pinaceae; genus Pseudotsuga; species Pseudotsuga menziesii. The sequence goes on along the minus strand of LPNX010829681.1, from coordinate 375,996 downwards.
TGAGTATTTGGCCCCTCAGCCAGTGAAAGAAGGAAACTCCATAGACAAACTTGGGTCCCCCATCTCCATGGTGGGCCATGATATAAACCCACCTGAGCATCCTAGGATCCTCAAGGTCTAGTCTACTCATAGTCACCTAGGGCCTCATGTGGGGTACCCTGTACAAGATGAAAGATACCACCACAGCTCCATAGTCGAACTGCTTAAGTGTCCCCCACTTACACTTGTTCAGTTGGTCCTTTATATTTACCAACATGCCTTCACACCAGTTGAAGCCTGTGAGCTCCATGCACTCTAGGGAATACAGCATGTGTGACCTAATAGTCAGGTGAGAAGACCTAGTCCCAAAAACCTTACCAATAGTATAGACCATCGTCCTCATAGGATGATCCACTATGTGCTGGATGCATAATTTCCCAGACTGAGCCTACGTACCTAGTGCACAATATTGGTCAACAAATCATCTAAGGAGGACTCTCCTCCTCATGAGCCAGATAAGACTATTGGTCTTCCTCTCCGGGACAATCCAGTCAAGAAGTAAATATGCTCGATGCCTATGGTCATGGTGTGGATCCCAACCACAAAGTGTTGTTGTCCAGGATCCCACATGTGTATAATCTACTCCAATAACTGGATGTATGCCTTCATTCCTGGTACCCTATAATATTTTAGCAGTCCACAGTTTTGTAAGGCCTCTATGGTGGTCGCATCACTGAAGGCTTGGAATTCTGCTATCTCATGCTCATGTTATTTCTAGATAACCATGATGTGAACCTTGTATTACATCTACAATACTTAAAAGGATTTATTAATAATCACATTATGGCCAAAAAGGGAAGCATAAAATAATTTTTTTAATAATATAAAAGGAAAAAATCGATTTTTGATAGGGATAGGGTTTTTTTTTTTAACATTTAGGGCCTATGGCGCCTTTTTACTTCACGGACAGAGCACCTATGGTGCATCTTCCTCTGCATGAATAGAGCGTCGATGACCAACACCTCTTTCAGTTGTGGACAAAGCACCTACGGTGCATCTGTCCCAGCACGACGGAGCGTCATCATGCTCATAGCCAGAAAAATAAAAGGCCACTACAACCCACATTTTGAACCTTCAAAAATCCCATGACCTTGATCTATCCAGTCAAAAATCCATCTTTACTTTAATAAAAACCTTCTACTGTTATTTAATACTTAAAAATGTATTATGGGCATGAAATAGAAATGGTTAGAATACCTACCTCTTCCAAGAAGATTGAGAAACAATGGGCGGAATCACTTGCAATCACCAATGAAGCTCTCCTTCCTTCACTTCAAATCTCAACTTTCCAAGTGGTAAGAGTAACAATGGTAAAAAAATTTACTATTCCTCTCTATTTATAGTAATTTCTGAAACTTTTTTTATTTCATTATAATTTAATTACTTTTGAAATCCAAAATTATTTTATAAAAGTGGGTTTTATCACTTGTTTTTATATAGTTCTAATGGAGTTGGCTTTTAATATGTTTTTGAGTTTTCATGTCCAAGTTTGGTTCATGTCTATGAAACAAGCTCTTTTAGTCTTTTTCAAGATTAGAGTAAATATGAAAAAGTACCAAGCATTTTTGTACACTTTTCGCATGCTCGTTAAATCACTAGTAAAAGAGTGTCGAGTCTACTTTTTTCGCTTTTTCAGACTCGTTAAAAGTGAATTATGAAAAATATAACCCGCTACGTAGTTATATTTAAGCTCTTTTTAGTCTCCTTAAAAACAAAAAAAATATTTCCAAGCAAACTTGTTACGTTCATGCTTGTAAAAGTATCAGAACGATTGACTAGTCGGTGGTAAGTTATCTCTTTTTCGGACCGGCTAGGCCTATTTACTAAAAAGGACCTTTTGGAGTTTCCTTGTGTCTTCGTTCAGACTCTCTAAATATGAACGATACTGATTTTTCTTTCATTAGACTCATAAAACAAAATGATGGAAAACCCTATCTAGGAACGAACCCCTCCTTTCTCAGGTTCATAAAACATATGAGGATGGAATCGTCACTTGATGAGCTATAACGAGTGTTTGTTACCCTCTTTGAACTCGTAAAAATGAAAAGAGGCACTCATCCATTAAATATGGGGAAATTAAGGGAAAGGGGAATGTTTTTTATTTGTATTTATGGAAGCCTATAGTCCACCTTTGAACATGGCACATGTCTACATTTGCATATCTGAACAATTGGGTACTCATCTTGCCTCTGAGTTGATCCACTTTTGTGAGTCACCTAACTCCTTTGAGTCAATTCAAAGAATCATCTATCATATTTCTTTCATTACACCTAGTTTTAGTCTTGTTAAGTCAATGCTTCCAAGTCATTTGTCGTGCCGCAATTTTTTTCAAAGGTTATCCCTTTCGAAAAATAACTCGTCAGTAACTTTACCTATCCATAAAGTCAGTCATGTATGAGTCAGTTTCATCACTTCAAATCAACTTTTTTTCCATTTTTCGTGTCACTGATGTGGGAATCATCATGGCCCTCCTGTGACAAGTCTATTCCTGTCGACTTCAACTCATCATCCAGGAATTAGACCTAGAAACCTAGTCAAGTACATTGAAGCCTGCATGCCTCAATGGTAGGTTTCCTCTCTTTCGATAGTATGTTTTCATCAATGCCCTCTAATTGAAATATTCTATCAAGTGTTCGATTTCAAAACATCTATTCCAACTTGGGAGAATGTACTTAGATTCATTGGGGATCATTGACATTAATGATGATTTCCCTCGCACTTGTTAACAGTTTACATCATTGATTGGTAATCAAGTGGTTTATACCATGTTCGACGTCAAAACATCTATTCACATTGTTAGAATCGTATCAGTTGGGGATTGGAATGAAGACCCTGAGCGATTAGGCTTCGTCACTATGGTTTCCTATGCTCAGGTTGTGTTTGGAGATCAGTTAGAGTCTTGACACGGATCCACATTGTATGTTTGGTGGTTGTGTTCTGTATTTTTAGGATAGATGACATGGATCTACTTTGTATGTTTCATAGCCATGTCCTACCTCCTACATCAGTTGTTCATGGATCTACAGTGTATTATTAGTAGCCATGACATGGTCATCATCATGGATCTGCAGTGTATTGGTCCATAGTCATGATTGAGTTGGGTAAGTAAGTTATTAAGTCATGATTGAGTTGAGTAAGTTACTGGTCTTATGTCAATTATGATCTTATCTCTTGTTGCCTCTATACTAAACTGATATCTTCCAAACTATTTCACCTATCACTTTCTTCTAGCTTCATACTCTAGGAGGCATTCTGTTGCACCTGGAAATTCCACCATAGCCTATTTTCCTATTAAAGAGCTTGACCTGAGACACCTTGGTTATATTTTTTCAATATTTTTGAAGGGTGATGCCTTTCTCCTGTTTTGACAGAGTGCCAATGGTGTTGTCTGTAGTGGAGGAAAAAGCGTCAATCCACCTTTTCTTTTATAACAAGTTAGGTCGGCACCTTTACCCCTTCTGCTCAGTGCATCGACAGACCAAAAAGAGGAAAACAGAAGGTTCAGGAATATTCCTTATAGAAGCCTCTATGGAGTCAGTTCCTATTTGCTTGGGAGAGGTGGAATTCTACTCCTTCACCTATTGGGGTCACCTCCTATTCATTCCCCGAGTCAATCTCATGTGTTTTGGGCCTATAAATGAAGCCTTCATAATGTGAGTGAAGGAGGCCAAAAATAAAGTACCCTTATGTCGTTGGATTGAATTCTGAGTTAGAGGCAAGATAGAGTTGGCTTGTATGTGAAGAGATGCTCATAGTTGTGAGGGATTGTAGACTTCTTGTAGAGGTTGAAGCCATCAACATCAAGGCTTGGTTGTAACTTTACTCTCTCATTATTAATACAAAAGTGTTCCCCTTTCCTATATTTGATGTGTTGTTAATTTCAGTTCAATATTATCATATTCCTTGATCAATGATATAAGTAATTGATTTATCATGATGGTCTCACTTTGTGTGTTTGTCTTTTGATCTGCTTTGTAGGTATTGAACATTGCAAGGGCTTTTGGGACAAATACAAAGAGACTTAGGTCTGAGGTATGGATTATTTCATGTTGCTTAAATTGATTACTTAAGGAAAGGATATACTGTTATTCTCTTTTGTTCTACACTTGTGACTTACAGGGTAGAGGAACAAACGGTGTACGCACCAATTACATAATTCCTTATAACACATCACAAGCATAACATATCATCATATCATCATGAGTATCACATCATGTTGCATCATCACAAGCATCACATATCATCGCATCATCACGAGCATCACATCTCATCGCATCATCGTGAGCATCACATCTCATCACAATATCACGAGCATCACATATCGTCGTATCATCATGAGCATCACATCTCGTTGCATCATCATGAGCATCACATCTCGATCATCACATTACATCACCTACAATAAGCACAACATTGTAACTTAATGCGATATTACCCACAAAATCAAAAGATGTTGGGTTGTCCACAAATGAATGTAGGACCACAATGTCCGCAAATGAATGCAATACCAAAATGTCAAAAAATGAATGCCAGACCACAACGTCTGCAAATGAATGTAGGACCACAACGTCTGCAAATGAATTCCATACCACAATGTCCATAAATGAATGCAAGACCACAACATATGGAAATGAATGCCATACCACAGCGTCAGCAAATGAATGCCAAACCACAATGTTCGTAAATGAATGCAGGACCACAATGTCTGCAAATGAATTCCAAACCACAACATCCGCAAATGAATGCAGGACCACAACGTCTGCAAATGAATTCAAGACCATAACGTCTGTAAATGAATGCAAGACCACAACGTCTGCAAATGAATGTCAAACCAAAATGTTTGCAAATGAATGCAGGACCACAATTTTATTCATAGGTACTTGATTACTTCCATCTCATCATCAATAACAATTCCTATCATCACTCCCTCTTTCCAGGGAGGTCCTTTCGGACTACACCAAGCTTGTCTCTAAAATATTCAAACTTCACATGAGACAGAGGCTTAGTTAACACAACTGCAACTTGTTCCTCTGTAGGAACATGCTAGATATTTATGGCTCATCTCTGCACCATATCCCGGATGTAATGATACTTTATCTCTATGTTCTTTGACTTATCATGGAACATCGGGTTCCTTGTTAACTTGATAAAACTCCAGTTGTCACAATAAATATTAGTTGCATCCATTTTGGTATCAAAAAATCCGGTCAATAATTTACGAAGCCATATTGCGTCACTAAAGGTTGAACATGTTGCAATGTATTCATTCTCTTTTGTACTGAGAGCAACACTGGTCTTCTTTCTACTAAGCCATGAGATCACACCCAATCCCAAACTGAAACAACATCCTGAAGTGTTCTTTTTGTCTTCAGCACTTCCTGCCCAATCTGAATCAGTGTAGCCACATAATCCAAATGCACAATCAATTGTATATATGAGGCCACAATCCAATGTACCCTTTAGGTACCTCATCACGTGTTTTGTTGCAACTAGGTGAACATTCATGGGTTCTACCATATACTGAATTAATGTGTTCATGGAAAAACATATATATGGTCTTATATTTGTCAAGTAGATCAGTGAGCCGATAATTTGTCTATATAGTGTGACATCTATTCTTTCTGAAGAGTCATCATTTAGGAGCTTCAGGTTTGTCACCATCGGAGTGTTCATTGCCTTACAATCCAACATCACAAATCTCTTTAGGATTTCAACTACATATTTTCCTTGGTTTAGGAAAATTTCATCTGGGAACTTTCATACTTCAAGACCTAAGAAGTAATGCATCATGCCAAGGTCTTTCATTTCAAATTCTATTGTAAGATTATTCTTATACTCACTAATGATCTTCTCCTTTCCTATAAAAAATAGATCATCTACATATAGTAGTAATATCATGATTCTATCATCTTCAACCTTATAGTAAAGGTTGGAATATGCTTTACTTTTGGTAAATCCTAGGCTCATAGAGAAGTCAGCAATTCTTCTCTATCATGCTTTGGGTTCTTGCTTTAATCCATATAAATCTTTCTTTAGTCGGAACACGTGTTTTATGTGTCTCAAAACCTAGAGGTTGTTCAATATGCACTTCCTCTTCTATGGCACCATTTAGAAAGGTTGTATTTACATCCATTTGATGTAATTTGCATTTCATCTTGGAAGCTAAAGCAAGAATAGTTCTGATTGAGGTATATCTAGCTACTGGTGCAAAATTTTCTTCATAATAAATCCCTTCACTAGTACAAAATGAGAAATTAATGACTAAAAAAATGGCTAAAATCAGGCTATAAATGACTATTTTTTAGTCGCTAACTAATAGTAGCTAATTTCCACTGTCTTATAGCTAGTCATATTTCACTTAGTCATTAATAGCTTGACTTATTAGTCAATGATTTAGTCATTGATAGTCAATGATTTAGTCATTGATTTAGTCACAGATTTAGTCATTGATTTAGTCACTAATTGCAACAATTAATGACCAAATATACAACTAAATAAACTACTAGATGATAACATATTAATGACTAAGCTAAATACGACTAAGATACGGGAAATTAGCTACTAATAGTCGTATATATGCGTATTTAGTCATTTTTGTAGTCACAAATTTATGATAGGGAACGGAGGAATCAAACCACCAACCTCCTGCCTAATTATAGGCAAGTTCTATTCCATTGAGATAGCACCCTTTAAGAAGTTGTTATTGCTTGACAATGATGATATTCAAACAAATTTATGATAGATAGCAATCTAAAAACTACATAATTATTACTATTACAACTTACTAGTAACTAGAATTTATGATAAACCAATTCCTGAGAGCTATGTACAATTTTCCCTATTTGGAATATCCATTCATGTTACAAGAGAGAATGAAATACCTCTGTGATGGATGTGATACCAATTAAGTCAATCAATTTACAGACTATCTCTTGGCATGCCTGAATATATGAGAAAAATATCATTATATGAAATCAAGCAATGTAAAAGTCAAATAAGGTAAGCAAACCTCGCCATTCATAAAAAATTCTATCAGTGACAACATAAAAATACATGAAAGCAAAATATTTCAGACTTAGTGTTGCAAAGCATAAGCTACCATATCAGCCAGTTCTAGAAAATGAAACATATTTTTATAGAATTCTAAAGGCTACCAAAATAAGCAAGCAAAAGAAATTCAACAGATTTCAAAAAGAGTTGAATGAAATAATAAAAGCATACCCAACATTATAGTCGACACATTTTATATGAAAATCAGTATGAAACATTCAATCATGTTTGTAAGTTTATCTCTGGACAACCTGTCTTAGATATAGCCACAACTAGAGTGATACAAATAATTATCAGAACTAAGGGCACTCCAAAATTGCACCACAAGCAAAGTAATAAAGACAGGAAAAAAAATCACCACGACGAAGGTAATATTTGAGAACACACAAATGTTGTATGGTGGTTCTACTATATTTGGACACACGTGTGCTATGAGCAACATCAATTAGAAGATAACCAATTAGCTAATTTGCAGTTATCATCCCTTAACTCGTTTACAAGGAAAGTTGAAGAGAATGAGACAAATCTGTTCTCCCATAATTTAGCCTCCCTGCTGACATGAACTTCCTCAATCTTCTTGATGGCCTTCAAAGTATTTTGAACTGCATTTCTATCATATCTCTTAGGCATCTTTCTTCTTCTCTCAAACTCAAACATTGATTTCTAAACATGAAGTTTTAGACAGCACAACCCTCATGTACGTTGTTACTCAAATCATGCAAGAATTATGTGGGAATCACTGCATTTTTTAGACAAAATTCTTGAATCAAAACACGTACCAGTTACACCAAAAAATGTTTGCAATTCAATTCCAGAGCTATCTTTTAGACCAAATATTCCCACAGCAACACTGACCTGCTAAATTAAGAGCTTTCAGTAAACTCTATCTATACCAGAAATTTCAAAACATAGAGAGATGACTTACATAGTCATGCCATCTAGAAAAGAAAGATATGTTCATTAATCAAGATGCCAATAATTGGTACCTAAAGACAACAAAATGACCAGAATTTTACTCACTTGGGAAAGCCATAATATCTTCAAGTATTCTATGTCAGATAAGCTCCACTAAAAAGTATGACCCTCGTCAAAAGACAAGTTTTGTTTGAGTATCTCAAGCCTAACCCAGTCTACTAAAAAGGTTAGTTGAGGCAACAAGAAAGTATTCCTTCCATAGAGACCAAATTCTAGAGTAACTGAAATCTCCTCATCTTCGCATTCCTCCTATTAAAAATACACAGCTCCTACCATGAATTGCCACTTTTAGTGGACATAAACTATAATTAAAAACTTTCCTAACACTGATAAATCAGATATCGAGAAAACATATAATAAGTTTAACTCATCAATGCATCCTTTATTATAGCAAAAAAATAGGAAAATAGTATTTATAAATGCTTCAAAAATGATATTTTTCTCAGGAGTATGTTTATGATACATGAATTTTACTTGCCATTACATTTCTCACAATTGCAGCTCTTCATTTTAAACAACGGAACATAGCCATCATAAAATTTCAGGTTAACTCCACGTAAAACAAATTTAGTTGGGTATTGAATTATTTAGTATGAGGCTTTAGCTGCTCTGTAAAAAGACAGTTGAGTGTTGAATTGTTTAATATGACCATTAGCTTCTCTGTAAAAAGACAATTGTGCATACTAAGCCCAAGGCATTGCAGCATTTTCAAAATCAAAGGGAAAGAAAGTTAATCCTCCCAACGTTACCTAATTGTAGTAAATACGCTAAGTATTCAAGTACAAGAAAGGCCCAAAAAATAGAGCAATTGATTTTCTAACTCTTTCATCTGTTATCACTCTAACATTCTGCAAAGTACAGAAAATTGAATTCCAATACTTTTGCATTCAATACCCAAGAGCAGACTTCAACCAATTCTAAAAATTATTAAACAAGTCAACTGCAAGTAGAATCAAGCAAAGCTACCACCTCCACGGTCAGGTGCTATACAGAATCTACTATAAATCAGGGTCCATCTAACCATATTACAAACCCGACCTACACACCCCTATCTTCCTTTCAAGACATGCCATATTTTAGCCTGAATGGACATCAATAGTGGCTAGAATTGGTCCCCAACAGTCATGAATATCCCTAGAAGAAGGATGGATAATTTCAACTTAGATGGGGTAGCTAAGGGAAACTAGGTTTGGTTGGAGAAAGAGGAGTCATTACAAACTAGGAAGGAAAAATTCTAGCACTCTTCTATAAAAAAAAATCATCAAGTAAAAAAAATAGGCTAATATGGGGGCCTTAATATCAGGAATTAAATTAAACCTGAGGACGGGAGTCAGGTGAGGCGACCAGAAACTAGAAGGGACTCAAAACCTCTAAACGAAATTTTAAACAATAGGAACAAGGACCCCTCATTAGAATTAGACAGGCAAATCTCATGGGTTAAGAAGGTAATGGGGAACATGAAAATAGACAAACTTCAACATATAAGAGAATCAACCAACCATGTAACAGACAAGTTGACTAACAAAGTAGTAACCGAAAATGTAGATGGCTAGAGGCTAGAACTCCAATTAATTTTTTTTGAAGAAGACAGATAAAAAGAAGATTTAGATTATAGATAGTGTTTTCATAATCCTAGATTACATGTGTACCAAAGTTCGAGAATATGAAGAAAAAATGAAGACAATCCACTGTAGCCATTGGACTCATCCATGCGATGATTTGTTAACCTGTCCATCCATGCTAGCTCATCCACATTACGTTATGTTGTGTGTCCACAATGAAAGTGCACATGCCAAGGGAGCATGACAGTATGTTATCAACTTAGCACAACCGAATATTGGAACAATGCACCCATGTCACTACACTGCAACTATGCAAGTAAAATATTAAAACATCCACAATACATATCTAAGCCGCCACTTTGATTGGCCCTAAATTTAATCCCTACAATGTTCATCCTACACTCATGATTATGTTTGAATTCACAACTCTCATACAACAACCAAAATTGTGCACCTATACTTTGACAATTTCTTAAGGGAAGCCTTTCTTTGGCTCAACTCCTCTGGTCATGGAATTTGTCAATATCTGATTCCTTCTAGGACCAATCCTACCCACCAAAGCTGCAATTTGGCTTCATCCTTTCCCATCAAACTAGATTTTACAATGGTCACATGTCATGGGTGCCCTTCACTTTGCCAGTTACTCAACTCATAAGCTAAGAATCCAATAATGGAATGGCATTCAAGACAAAAAGGTTGTAGTTACAAAAACATTCCCCTAATTAGAAGAAGAATACTCTTTGACTTCTACTAGAAAATATGATAAATAAATAAAGGTGATACAAAGATCAATTTACCACTATCCCATCTAAATAGAAACATGCCACCTAATTTAAACAAATTTGCAATACAACTAGTCATATGTCATGTCATAATAGCATACCACGTCCATGGCCCCTTGCTATCAATGATCTAAACCTATGTTATTTATGTTTCGACATTAAACTATAGGTATATCTACCAAGAGTTCAAAATACAATGGAAAATCAATTTTTATTAATGAGAGCCAAAATCTAATTAAATTGTGTACATGCATTCATTTCATTAACTTGAACACTGTCAAAAGGGAAACAAAAATGATAGATGAGACGTCGAGCGTGACTGCTTTCAAAAAAATACCAACAGTACATGAAAAATAAAATATATGTCCTCAGGTTTCATCCTGTAGCGGGGATGGAGGGAGTTGTTTGCTTACAATCCTAAGGGACAGTGGGAATTGACTTATGCTTGGTGGTTAACAGTGACCACCTATAATAACACAGAAGCATTAGCTTTAAATCAAGTGATAAAAATTCTAAGAGACAGGCAGATTCAGAAACTTATTGCTAATGGAGACTCGACGATTATCATTTCCAAAATTAGAGACTTGATTCCCTCTACACCGTAATGTCTTGCAAGAATGATCTCTAGACCTAGAAACCAAAGAATTGCAAGTATTTTGACTTGGAGAATACTATCAAATCCTCTGATGAGTTTGATCATTAAACAAGGACACGAATTCAATGGAAAATAAGGGTATGCTATAGAATAAAGGATTTCTGGAATAATATGCGGATCTTATCACTGATTTGCACCTAATATTATTGACAATATAAACATTAGGAATTGCATGCACCTCGAATTACAGGATAAGTTGCAAAGTTCACCATGCCACATGAAATGGAGTTTAACTTCTCCCTGATGTATTCTTGTTTAGGCAGTGGATTGAATTTATGGGCGATGAGATGGGTTATCGTAGTAGAGGTGGGATATATCAGGCTTGTCTGGGGTGTTTCTTCATTCTGTCAACACTAATCTGCATCCTAGTAGTTGAGCAGAGATATGTAGAACTCCAAATAGATCAGCATCAAAGGGAAGCAGCGGATGTATATGCATACTTCAGGAAATATGTGAGGAGGCTTTGCAGTTTAGACTGGAAGAGAACACTAAAGCTCAGAACAAACTGGCAACAATTTGGGCTCTTCTTCATTGCAGTGGTCCAGCCTGTTGACCTAAGACATTTTGGGACATGGGAGAAGGTAATCCAACTTGATTTTCAATTTGTATTTCTTTTTAGGAACATTTGATCCCTTGGGTATCCAATATTTTGAGACAACATTTCCTCACTGCTCTGGGTGGAAACCCTCCTAACTTCACAAAGTTGTGAGACTACCTCTACTACAATGGATGGTCATAGGAATATAAGTCATATTTCATGTAAAATAGAAAAAAATTGCATGGTAATAAGAAGGATGGTGCACAAGATTGAATATCTTCAAGTATCAGTATCCCATTTCAACAATAGATTGTTTTCACAATTACAATTTCAACTGGTTCGAAATTCAGTGTTGGAAGCCAAAGTGGCAATACAAGGTGAACAAATTAAGAAAATTGTTGTAGTTTTAGACTTAGCCAAATTTTCAAATTCAAAGACTTCTCCCCATCAAGACTCAGTTAGTTCCACAAAGGAAGTGGCTATGGAGAAAGACACGGTCCAACAAAGACATGGAGATATGGAAAATGAATAAACAACTCCAGTGTTCGAAGTAGAGGATCAGCTAGAAGGCCACAGTGGGAAATATTCTCACTGAAACATAAAGGTTTTATCTATTATTACTCGATAATAGTATTAGGGCAGTTATATTGAAGTAAGGCATTCATTTTTGTGAAGAAAAATGTAAGGGTAATGCTCGCTATAGACAGACATTTGTCAATTTTCATATATTTTAATTTCTTGTGACTACATTCCCTGAATAAATGTAGTAATTGATTTTACAGTGCATCTGCAGCTTTCTTTTAATACAAAATCTATACATTTAAATTAAGATAAATAGAACATACATCCCACAAGAGTGAAAATTTAAGTCATGCTCCCCACTTCAAAGTTGTTGATTCTCAAAAATTATCCTACTAGTAATGATACATAGCTTGAAAATTCCCGAGATCAATCCCTATTACATATCAAAAGCATGGTAACCTCAAATTGGGTAGGACGGACACTAATATAATGCCAATATCTATGTGTATTTTAAGATCACAAGCACAGACATTGCAAGGTCAATAAGAATGAAAGGTAATATATTCCCTTACCTATTTTTTTCATTCTTGAGTCTAATAATATTGACTCCACAGCTGAGCAGAAATCATCCATTTCAACTTCTCACCATTGGCGAATTTCATTCTCTTTGCATCATTTTGGTTGTTTTCTTGAGATTCATCACATCTTTTATTTATAGAAATGAATTCCCCCAGTACTGGTCTGTTGTATTGCTCTTCCTAAAATTGAAAGCTATCTTGTTGCATCAGTCTGGGTGCTTGCATAGATGGTTGGAACTTGGCAGTGTGCTAACTGTTCCTTGGAAGCAGCAATTGCTAAAAATCGTTACATGGTGGAGTTAGTCATAATTTGAGCATAGTTGAATTTGGTTTTGTCAATTCGAAAACGAGGACAAAAAGAAAGAAAATTCCTACCATCATTGAGGATATGCATGCAAAAGGAATTCTCTCTTGAAAGCTTCATTTCCTCCATTCCTCTTCAAATCCCTTTAGATATTAATCAAGCCTCCTCATTCCTTTAAATTGATCACTCACAAGGCTGATTGCTTTCAAAACAAATGAGTATGAAGTTGAAGAGATCCTGCATTCCAATGTCAAGTCTGGTGATGATCCTTTCATCATACAGAGATCTGTTTGTGAAACATGGGAAGATGAACTCCTCATAAGCTAGAAGAATACATTGTATAGAAATAAACCGACACTATAAATCCTTCATTACAAATTCTTTAAGGAAATGGGTTTTCAGAAGACAATCAATGCACATAACCCATTTCATCAAAACTCTAGTGCAACCTCCTTGGAAAAATGCGGCGATCCCATAGAATCAAAATAGTAATATACCCTCTCTTGCAATAAAACATTGCATAAAGAGAACCCAAATGTTTAGAATTGCCTGAATTCCAACTTCATTTACTCCTCTTAGATGCGTCTTCAAGCATCTTCTTAGATCCAGACAGATTACTTCTAAATCTGGTCCGGATTTCAGAAAAACTACAATTATTATGGGAATCACTTCAAAGAAAAAACACATACTACAAATCATTGTGCCCCTATATATGTACATCAATGTATGAAAATACACAAGAATATGGAAGACCCATTCAACTCCATTGGAAGCTAAATGTTGGCAGCTGGCTCTTAAAAACTTGTCATATCAGATTTTCAGGGGACATTTAAGAATATTCCAAGCAGATCAAATTTCAGCATTTATTTTGATCCCTAAAGCATGTTTCTAGAGAACCCTTACTCCCTTAAAGATCCCCAAGCTAATGCATAAGAGAACTTTCCACTTACAAATATTTTTACTTTGTTTTATACAACATAAAAATTTGCATTGCTTGCATATTTCAGATCTGTGATTCATAGCTTATCATTCTTTATCTACCCAGGCTTGGAGAATCAGTGCCATAAATAACTACAAAAAATATATGCCTCAAGAATTTTCTTACAAATTCTCTAAGAAGGTATGTGAAAACTTCAATTTCCTCCAACAGTTGATGACAAGAATAATTTACAAAATACTGGTTCCCAATGTCAATTGAGATAACATTGCTAATAATCTTATCTTATAGCCTTCTTCAAACTTGATTAGGTCATTAATTTTTCTACCACTAAAGCCAACAGAGTCTATTCAAGTGAAAACAAATTCATATTTCTTATAGTTGCTACATATTTTTGTTACCGTCTATTGGCTGCTTCCATTGCATTTGCAAGTGGATAGAACTCTCTCAGTGTGGCACAAAGTTTATTTTAGCCCTAACTTAACTCGGATTATACTTTAATATATATAAACTAAAGGCTTACCTGGTTTTGGGAAGTGATCCTGGGTCAAAATTTTACAAGTTGTAAGCAATAAGAGTTGGTTGCACCAAAAGCATGTCATTCCATTTCTAGTTTTGAGTGCCACACCGTCTCCCTATATGACTGAATTCTTAGAATAACAAATGAAACTACTACATAACCTATGTGAACAACTTACATTAGTGAAATTGGAAAGGTCAAAGAAGATTGTTTCCACCTCCCCCACTTGACAAGAAAGGATCAAATAATGTAACCCACACGATTCCCTAGGCTAACCAACTAACATGAAAGAAGCTGAAATTCTAAAAAGTATAACTCAAAATTACCAAAAGCATCAAGTGAAGCAAGAAGTACTTCTCCCAGCATAAGGCTGAAAAAATTCTTGCCTGGTTTTGATATCACTACTGAACCTGTTATAGACCCTGCTAGTTTGAAACTTTGACCACTCCAGACAAACTACCCACAGCTATCTTCTTCGACATCCTTGAAAATATTTTTTCCCTATACCCAATAACCACATGTGAGTTTAATTTTCACAATCACAAAAAAAAAAGTTGGAGAAAACTTTAATTTAAAAGAAATTAACTTACAGAGGAAAAACATTACAAATATGTTTATAACTCTATCCACTATTTCCTAGGAAACATACTTAAAAAAAAATACCTTGCAGATTGAACCTAAAGTATAACCCAAAAATCAAATAATCTAACATGGAAGGAATGCAAGAACAAAAAGAGGGAATACCTTACACATAGATCCTTCTAAGGAACCAATGAATAATGCACAAAGATAATAACTAATGAATCATGCACAAAGATACAGACTGGAAGATTGCTATACCAAGTAAATGCAACGACACAGACTATACACCCAAACAATGCCAACTTCAGAAATTATACACCCATATGTGGTCAATAAAACTAGGCAAAACGCCAAAAAGCTAACAAGCTTTGAGTAAACATTTTCCTGCCTGAGACATCGAATGTCCCATTGCCAAGATCAAACACAAGTATAACCTTCATCACCTGAGGTGACCTATGCTGAGTATGTGAGAGTGAATCCATGGTATTGTAATATTTGGCAGTCTAAAATGGCGAAGATTGAGAAACTTCATGGGAAAATACAAAGAAAAAATAATCTTTCAAGTGGTAAATCAGGAGGAACACCCATTTCTAGTCCAGGAAGGGTACTGCACCAGCTTAAATAAATACAAGTCATCGAATTGAAGAAGGATGTGGCACAGTTTATCGTGATACTCAGGAATCCCCACATGGATCTGGGTTTCTTAGGGCATCATCAATTTTGATAGACAATGAGGATGACGATGAGGAGGAGGATGAAGCTTGCTGGCCCTCGACTTTGAAGATGATTTTCATAAAACAATTTATGATTTTGTAGGATAACAATGATAGAAATGAAGCAAAATCAAAGGCCAGTTTTGTCAGTTCAAGAAATGAAATCATTGAATCTTTGCCACAGGATTTGAAAAATGAACTTATTGTTCTTCCAATGAATGGCATGTTGTTAATGAGATCATATTCACTTTGTCTTTCAACACAAATTCAGAAACTGTTGTTTGTAAATCTATATGTGGGATTGCTGCTATGTGAAATAAAACATCCACAACTTAATAACATGATTGTGTTTATTTGAGAACATAAGGACAATAATCACCTAGGGTTTGGAAAAGTTAACATTAACTTCAATTTAGGGAACAAATCTTTAGCCAATTGAATCGGTGATTGTCTAGTATGTGATCAATTTTGGAGTAATATTTTTCTCTTCTCATGTGGAAATATTTTTCATAAAAGTAGTTAAAGCTTTCTAGAGGTCCAACTCAAATATATACGGATAAGTATAAGCAAGTTTACGATAATTCCAAGGTAAGAGTATCTGCAATCTAGGGAGCAAGTTGTTAACCAATTGGACTAGTGATTATCTAACTTGTGATCAATTTTGGAGCTTTTTTTTTACTTTTGTCATCTGTCAACATTGTTCATAAGTAGTTGAGTCTAGAATGACCCATTGTCATACCAATTTTCTATTTTTTTGTAAATGCTTCTTATATGAAATCAAATTAGTTGTCCTTCCACTCAGAGGTCGCACTATGAAGTGCAAGCCTTGGGTAATTTTTATGGCTTAAGCCCAAATTTCTACTTGTATAATTATTTAATTGTGAACATAATTAAACTATAATCATGTTGTTTCGGAAAAAAGATGCAATTATTCATCACTTGGATGTAATCCATAGGAATGATTTTAATTTTTAGATAATAAGTATAAAATACCTCAATTGAATACAATCGATTTTCCAAATCAATGTTTCTTTTTTCCTGAATGAAAACAAATTAACAAACAGAGGAATTGGTACCAAATTCGAATTAACAAGGAGAGGAATTGGTACCAAATTCGTTATATTAGAAATTGTTATACACAGCTACAAATATAACTATATATGTGTAAATAATAAATAACCTTAAATAAATCATTCAGTACTATAATCTATTTCATTCAATCAAAGAATACAAATATCACTATATATGGGTAAATAATATAAATAACACTAAATAAATCATTCAGTACTCTAATCTATTTCATTCAATCAAAGAAAACATTGAAAATGCAATTATATAGCGAAACAGTGGATAAATGCTACACAATACTAAGCCACACCTTCCAAGCATTAGCCATGTAGCACATGTCAAAGTCATGTAGCTGCAAGGTAGAACATGAAGTTGTAAACCATACAAATCAATAAAAAAATGAACTTTATCAACAAGTTCAACAAAAAACATTATTATATCTCAAAGACCAAGATGGATTGCTTTGTCTCTCTTGAAAATGGTAGGAATGATCCTCCAGTTGTCTACTTAGAATTAGAAAATAGATTTGAATTTGTGGGGGAGAATTATTCCTAGTCATATCTGAGTTGACAATCATGCTACTTCAGTGTCTCTAAGGAATATGTCCCGTGCTAGAAGAAAAAAGAAAACAGAAAATATTCAATACCCGAGATCAATCCCTATTACATATCAAAAGCATGGTAATCACAAATTGGGTAAGGACGGACACTAATATAATGCCAATCTCTATTTTTATTTTAAGATCACAAGCACAGACATTGCAAGGTCAATAAGAATGAAAGGTAAGATATTCCCTTACCTATTTTTTGCATTCTTGAGTCTAATAATCTTGAATCCACAGCTGAGCAGAAATCATCTATTTCAGCTTCTCAACATTGGTGAATTTTGTTCTCTTTGCATCATTTTGGTTGTTTTACTGAGATTCATGACATACTTCCTTAATAGGAATGAATTCCACTAGTACTGGTCTGTTGTATTGCTCTCCTAAATTGAAAGCTAGCTTGTTGCATCGATCTGGGTGCTTGCACAGATGGTTGGAACTTGGGGTTAGAAAAAAAATTTAAGAATTTGAATCAATATCCATATACATAAGAAACATAAATTCAAATTCAAAAAAATAATAGACCTATTGATTTTGAATGACAAAATCTTCCTCTAGTGAAGGTCCAAGTAACTCCATCATTGCAGCATCACTAAAGTTGTAGCATATATGTTCTAAAATTTCTTTATCAGCAACAAACCCCAATGCTCAAAATACAATAATGCCCAGAAACACAATGCCCAATAGAGCAGCAACAATCGCAATTAAAAATAGTGGTGTATCCCAATGAAGTCGCGTGATGTTTCTACCAACCCTCACACCCAAAATATTCATCCCCAAATCCATCATCCTCCAATCTTCATTCCCAAAACCCCCAAAATATTCATTCCCAAATCCATCATCCACCAATCTTCATTCCCAAAACCTTGATTGTCCAAATCCTAGTGCTTCAATTCCACATTTTAATCAACTTCCAAACCATGATTTCCTTCTTCGCCAATGCCTAAATCCATCCATTCATCAAATTCCTTGAATTATCCTCCTTCTCTCTCAATGATTCAAAATCTGAACCCAATGAACTATCTTCAATGTCATAATGGTTTTGAGATTCAATTAGCATGCCCTATTTGTGGCTCAACAATAAAATGAAGGAATCAGACTCCAAACAATATGAACCCTAAACACAAACCCCATTCATACCATTTTCAACATATGCTGATGAATTCAAGGACACGTTAACCTTCTCTACATACCCGATAGCACCAACAAATCCTCTTGTGTTGCAGTTGTGTGCAATGGCAAGTCTGGGAATGTGTTCACCATCAAGTAAGCCTCAAACAATGGTGAAAGGGCTTGTTCATGTACCTTTGAACAATAAGAAACATTTAATGGCCGCAAATGACCTTAAACAGTAGTGAACAGTAGTGAATGGGCTTGTTCATGTGCCTTTAAACAACAAGCAGCATTTATCCTCAATTATGACTTTGTTAAGGTATCCTGGGCGAAAATTTATTCAACAATTGGCATTCTTGTGCACAAGAAATGGCAGCAAGGAGTCACTTGGCCAGAGATCAACCCAATACATGTGTTTAGTTCAAGAAATGGCAGCAGGGATTCGCTTGGCCAACGCTCAACCCAATACATGTTTTTAGTATGGTATTATGTAAAATTATAATACATGTTTTGTAATGATATTAAATCTTGTATGTTTTTAATATTGTATTATGTAATATTATATGTTTCATATTTTTTTAATATGATATTATAATATATTATAATATATGGGTAAAGAGAAAATTCGTGCAATTGCTTTGTTGGACCTCTGAAGATCGAGGTGCATGGCACCAATAGTACAGATAGAAGGTAGACAATATACAAATTTACACTTCATTGTCAAAATTGCAATTTTCCACGACACAATTAAAAATGACTAATTCACATTCTTCTAGCTAGCCATTTTTTATGTCGTGACTAAATTGTTCATTTATGTTAGTCGTTTTTAACTCTGTCACTTATTATCCTGTCATATTTGTTAACTGGTGACTAAATTAGTCATTAATTTTAGTCAATTATAGTTGGGTCAATCAAAATTTCTCATATTTAGTAATAAATCACTTGAAAAACCTATGGTGACTAGAATTTTTAGTCAGATAGTCACTAATTCCTCATTTTGTACTAGTGCTTCTTTCTGAGAGAATCATCGTGTAACAAATCTTTCTTTGAACTTTTCAATACTACCATCATCTGAATGATTTGTCTTAAAAATCCATTTGGAAGATACCACTAACTTATTCTTTGGTATTGGAACCACTTCCCAAACATCATTCTCTAAAATAGACTAATATTCTTCAAACATGGAATCCATACATTCCTTCTTATTTGAGGATTCCTCAAAACATGTACGTTATTCGTCAACAAGGTTACACATTAATGCTACATAGTTGGAGTGGATTCTTAGCCTCTTTCTTCCTTCTAGCGCACCATATCTTTCTTCTTATTGAATTATATCATGAGCCCAAGCTGGTCTTTTCCTTGTTGAGATTGTTTCATGAGGTGTCTCTATAGGTTCTTATGGTTCTACCATATCCTAATCTTATAGTATAGGATCTTCTTCATATCTAACTGGTGGTTTACTAATCTCTACTACTCTGGGAGTTTCTTCTTCTTCTTCATCCACATGGGTCTTTCTGGATTTTTTGAAGGTTGCATCTTCATCAAATGGGACATCTCTGCTGACCTCAATTTTATGAAAAACTGGAATATAGATTATGTATGCTTTTGATTGATCACTATATCCAACAAATGTTCCCTTCTTTCTTGAGGGTCCAACTTTGATATTTTCTCTTTGGGAACATGTAGCTCAACATGACAACCAAATATCTTCAGGTGACCAACTTTAGGCTTCTTACCATTAAACATTTATTCTGGAGTTTTGTTTTCAAGCACACTATGGGATAATTTGTTCTGAACGTAGACTGTGTTCTTTGCTACTTCATCCCATAAATACATGGGTAGATAATGATCATGAATCATGGATTTGACTACTTCCATGATAGATCTATTCTTCCTTTCCTCTACTCCATTTTGTTGAGGATTATAGGGTGTAGTAAGGTCCTCTTAATCCCATCTTCTTTACAGAAATACTTGAATTTAGTTGAAGTGAATTCTCCTTAGTTATCTGATATTAATATCTTAATATTCTTTTCAAAGAGATTCTCCACAAGAGCTTTGAACTCTTTGAACTTTTCAAATACTTCATCTTTCCTTTTGAAGAAATATATCCAAATATTATGTGAGTAGTCATCAATAAAAGAGACATAATAGACATACCCGCTTAAGGAAGTAGTTGACATTGGTCTTCACACATTTGAGTGGATAATCTCTAGGATCCCTTTTGCTTTACTATTACTGCTTGGAAATGGATTATTGGTGTTCTTCCCTTGAGCACATCCTTTGCATACTCCTTCATTGTTGATCTGGATTTCTGGTAGACCTGTTACTACCTTGTTTACAATTGGTAATGGTTTGTAGTTTACATGAGAAAGTATTATATGCCATAGTTCACATGGACTGATAGTAGAAGATGTGAAAGTTGAGTCTTTGTTCCCTTTTATTTTGTAGATCCCTCCTACTTCAATACATATTACAACTACATCATTTATAGTTTTTCCTTTTGACCACATAAGAACTTCACCATCTACAAAGGAAACTATGGAGCCTTTCTTGTCTAGAGTTGATATAGAAAGAAGATTCTTCTTTAGCCCTGGAACATATAAGACTTATTTCATTTTCATGGACTTACTAGATTTCATCTTGTAGGAATCTTCTCCCAATCCTTTGATAATATATTGATAGTTATCTCCAAGCTGTACTTTGTGTGGATAATCTTTCTGAATGGGGCATGAGAGAGACTCTTTGTGGCCTATCATATGTTTGGAATCACCATTGTCTATGATACAAGTATCACTTCCATGAGAGATTATTCTTGTGAGGGCTGATATCAAGACATTTTCTTCATTAGAGTCTTCATTCTCTTTAATCCTCTCTTCATCAGATACATTTTCTTCAGTTGCAAGGGCATGGAATTTTCAATTCTTCTTCTTGAACTTGTTTTTTTTATGTGGACAATGTCTGGATATATTTCCTAACTTGTGACATGTATAACATTCATAGGATGAGTAATCCTTCTTAAACTTCTTACCTCTTTTGAGTTCTAATGATCTACTTGTAGGAGATCCTCGATCCTTCCTTTTATTTCTTCCATTATTTGTATGCATAGCTAGAGCTTCATCTTCATATTCATTTA
Source organism: Pseudotsuga menziesii (assembly GCA_001517045.1). NCBI lineage: Eukaryota > Viridiplantae > Streptophyta > Pinopsida > Pinales > Pinaceae > Pseudotsuga > Pseudotsuga menziesii. The sequence goes on along the minus strand of LPNX010829681.1, from coordinate 354,324 downwards.
ACTTTTCTTCTCTATTTTCTAACATTCCTTCTTCTTGTACACATTCCTCCCATAGCTTGTTGAATCTGGTTAGATTTCTTCTAGCACATATTCCTCTAATGAAGGAATTCCATTCTCTTGGAATACCATTCAGGGTGGTCGTCACAACTTTAGCTTATTCTACCATGTCACCAATGTCTTATAGTTTTTTTTTTAATCTCAGATACTCTAGAGAAGAAAGATTGCATGGTTTCTTCCTTTTGCATCTTCACACCCTTGAATTGTTTTCTCAAGGTCATTCTCCTGTTGATGTTTTTCCCTTCAAACATATTGGTTAGTGCATCAAACACTTCCTTAAGAGTATTCTTTGAGGAAACTTGAGAGATCAAGTTATCCTTAATAGATTTAGCTATCGTCCTCTTGAATTTGATCATATCCTTCTTTTGCTTGGATTTCTCCTCTTCTCCCTCTGGTTCCTTTACCTCTTCTTTGATGTATCCATCTAGGTCATGCTCTTCAAGGATGAGCATAATTCTATACTTCCGTTCTCTGAGATTCTCTGCTCCCTCATAATTTTCATCTAGCCTGGTATTTTTTGTCATATTTAATGAATGAGAATCTCAAATGGAAACATAGGAGATAGTACTTACCAGTTTGAGGACCTTTTCTAGAACCAGCTTCACAATTACCTAGGGTTTGACAAGAAAACCCTAATTTTTTAGTTGTGATCACTTGTAGGTCTGAGAGGAGGAAAATATGTGCCTCCCTCAAGTGACCTATATTGTATCTTGCTTTTCCAGAATCTAAGGATGGAACCTTGAAAAATGGGATGCCCTGGTTTCTCCCAACAACAGTGATAGGTCAAAAAGTGAAAATCCCCATAATGAAAAGTTGCTTCAATAAAACGATGTGCCCTCCAAGGGTGAGTTGAATGGTCCTTATTTTCCAACTGATCTGTGGAGGGATCCTGGTCTCTAGAATAGTGAACCCTAGCTTGTTGAATTGCAGGAGTTGTTGCACAATGTCTTCTTTCAGATTGGCTATGATACCATGTTAATTTTTTCTAATCAAATAGAATAAGGATCTTCCTCTCCTCCAGATGGACAGTTTCTTCTCTCTCTAGCGCAACTGCTTTAGTTTTGTGTGTGTCCAAATGAGTGAGGAACATCCCCTATTTATATTGATCAATGGAGAAGCCTTATTGTTGACACAAAACCCATCTATAGGGGTTCACTTCTCTGTCAACACCCAAACTACCGCAATCTCCCTTAGCACTATCCTAGACAGGTTTTACCCCGTATGGAAACACCTGCAGAAAAGATGAAGTCTCACCCGATATGTTCGAGGGAGAACTGTCAGAAGAAAGTTTCCGCAGTATGAAGGAGGACCATGCATCTACTCATCAACTCAGCTAATCATTATTCAATGAATCTAATTATTCAGATTATGCATTAACATAATCATGTCATCATTCACTATATCGCATTGGAATACTTGAATCGTAGGAAAAACATCAATGCGCAAACAGATCTAATAGTATATCATCATTCATAGCATAGAAATATCGCATTATTCCCACATACACATCACATTCACATTCAGATCGCAGAAAATAGGAAAACAGAAAGATAGAAAAAGGCACAATGTTTTTGTCCAATCTCCGTCATGTCCTATTGATCTTCACGGAAAAAAAACTGGTTCTCCAAAACAGTTCTTTAGTTCACATACACAAATATGAGGATCTCAATTCATACCCAGATCTAAATCCTCAAAAATCATATCCTCCCAGAAGAAGAAGAAGACTCAGAAGAATAAGAAGACTTAACACTTGCAATTCTAATTCTATTTATAGGCTTGCGCCTTTACATTGATGGTCCACTTAAGCCAACGTCCTAACTACTTCTTAATAGAATCTACAAAATAATGACCAAAATCTACATAATGTGATCTGAATCTACAAAATATGACCAAAATACATAAAATATAGTTATTCCACCTTGTGTTCCATTTTCCACCTTGTGCCGCATCTTTGACATTGCGCAGCTAACTTACCACAAAAATGCCTGCCAAAAATCCCCCAACACAATCTTGTGGCTCGCCCTCGAGCCACGTCAGTTGGAAATTGTGTATCCATTGATTTTCACCTTGAAGTCTTCATATTGTTGGGTGATTTCCTTGACCTGTTCTTTGATTTTCTTAGTAGTCACCCAGTTTTCTGTCACTTCTTGCTCTAATGGGTGCTCGAAAATATTTGCTATGACATCCTTTCTACCCTCCTGAATGCCTACAGCACTGAAAATACCTTCACTGAGAGCTACGCAACAAACTATTGAAATTCATATAACTGTGTTGTGCGCCTCTAGTGACGATCCCTGGCCTTTGCAACCCGTTGTTGTAAGTCCTTCAGCTTTGCTGGCTTTGTTACCTGCATAAATGGGAACATCACTTTTAACGATGTCCTCAATGTCGCCAACTACCCCTTAGACTCCTACAACTGCGTGGTCAGTTGATCCAACTACGCATCCTGGACTACACTTCCCCAAAATTGTCTAGTCGCGTTAGTAACTCTCTTTACTTCTTGCTCCATTTCCTCCAGCTACGTTGTGAAGCCCTCAATGGTACTTTTCCTTTCTGCAACTTCCTCCAGTGGTGTGCTTGGATCCACTATGGCATGTAGGTCATCGTTATAACGCTTCAACTATGAAACTACGGCCCCAAGTCGCTCTTATTTTTCCTCCGCATCCAAGTCCTCTATGCTTTCAGGTATATGTTGATAGGCATCAAAAACTGCCTACTCTAAATGCACCCTGGGATCCCAAAGTTGCGCTTTCTCCACTGTCAAATGATCTTGCACATTTTTTAGTGCCTCAATTTCCTTTGCATTCTCTTCAATCAACTACTCTTGCTCCTTCTTCAATACCTCAATCTCCTTGCGTGCATCGTCCTCTTTCTCCTACGACTTCAACAAGTGGTCGTTGATTATCTGTTCCCTATCTGCCAACTCTTGATTGGAAACTATCTATAATTGCATCAATGTCTGGGTCGACATTGCATTGATGTCTACTGAAATATCCTGCAATTGTTGAAGTGAGGCATTGAGGTCCTCACTATTGGTCTCAATCGCATGCGGCAGAATTTGCACATTCCTAATTCGCGTCCCAGTGTTGATCGAACCAACCTCCGCTAATTTATCCTTATATATTTTTCCTTTTTTTCCTAGCTCTTTCCCTAGTCCAACAGGCCCCCAACACTCACATGTGCCTCGTCCCAAGACACTCAGAAAAAAGGGATGTCCTATTCAAAATTGCATGTTGCAAAACTGTAGTTTCCTGGAAATACTTATGCTTATGGCATCGGTTGTGCCATAGGACCAACATTGTCCTATAATTCATTCAAAACCTATTGCACCCAAGGGACATCCGCGTTGACTTACTCAGCTTGTTTCTCCAATTATTCCACCCGGTTGGAAATGATGTGTTCCAACGGTCCTACTTCTAGCAACTGTGTAATATGGTGAAAGTTTTGCTGCATAGGAAGAATAAGCCCTGTCACTCGTACTGCTTCCAATTGATGTGCTTCTACATCATCATTTCTAGTTCTGTCTCGGCCACGAAGAGCTTGAGATTCCTATTGAAGTTGTTTGATCGCAACAATATTGGTAACCTTCTCCTGTAGTGAGAAATTCTTCATCTTTGCCTTCGTCACGGTGATCTTTTTATCAACTTTTTGCTCATCCGCATTGATCTTTTCTCCCGCCTCATCTTCAAGAAGCGCTTCCCATATAGTGGAAATGGATTCAACTTCCTTAGTGTAGAGTTTTTCTCTGTTGCATATCTTCGCAACAACCTCAAACACTGCTTTGTTGCGTTCCTCGAGCATTTCAAGAGGTGTGCTTGCTACCTGCTTGGCTTGAAGCTCCTCAACCTGCTTCTTGATCTCCATGGCAATCTGTGATAACCAGGAAACCTTAGCAGTGGAATCTTCATCTTCCTGGCCCTCTTCCGATGGGAATTCTATGACCGTGCCCTTAATGGTTTCAGCTAGTGCAACGCAGATTTGCTCGCGCGCCTCAATTTCTTTCTCTTTCTATTTAAGGAGGTCCTTGTGCACATTTTCCTTCCTTTGCTGCTTCAATTCTTGATACACAATAGCATTCTTGTGTAGCCATATTTTTTATGTAGCTGCTTGTTGTAACTCATAGAATTCACCCAATGAAAGCTTGGATAAGTCTATCTGCAATGTGTTGAACTCCTTAACAACATCATCAAATGCACTCGTCTCCGTCCCTATTTCCAATGTGCGCCCCTAGATTTTTACTTTGATCGGCGGCACTAGATCTGGTGTGACTAATGGGATGTTGGGATCCACACCATATGTCTAAGCCTCAATAGTGGATTTGACGTCGTTAATGGCCTCAATAAGCTTATTTAGGTTCCCTGCAACTTTCCCAACCAATTTTAGCTGCTTCATGTCAGCACCTCGAGTATTTTCTTGGAAACCTCAGCTACAACGCCTGCTAGCTCTTGAATATCATCCTCGTTCAACGTGTTCGTGTTAGTCGTTGTTGGGGTTCGGACCTTGAAGGTCCTTAATTTTGGCAACTCCGCGGTTTTGGCGCGAAGCTTGTAAGCGGAGTTGCGGTCCAAAATAGTCTTAGGGGTTTCGGGGTTGGGTCGAAGCCCCTCTTACTGTAAATAACCCATGGTTTAAGCCCATGCCATTTTAAGCCTGTGGTTTAAACCCATGGTATTGTAATAGTGCACTTGTATAAATAGGCACTTATGTAAAGGAGAAAAGAGCTTTTTCGAAGGTACTATGATATGATGTGATGCGAAGCTAAGGTCTATTTTTGAGTTTAAGGTTAAGTCCCAGCTAAGTGCATGGACGACCTCTGCAGCTAAGTGCACAGAGGGTTTAGGAAGAAAGGTTAAGTCCCAGCTGAGTGCATGGACGACCTTTACAGCTGAGTGCGCAGAGGGTTTGGAAGGAAGGATCTGTAGCTGAGTGCGCAGATCAGGGTTGTTGAGAAGATCTGCAGCTGAGTACGTAGATCAGAACTGTTGTTTTGTAAAGAGTTGAATATAAACGTAGTTCTATGGACATAACCCCTACACTGGGGGTGAACCACGTATATCTTGTGTTGTGGTGGTTCTTTTTATTTTTGTTCCTATTATATTTTTATGCATTTAAGTAGATGAATGGTAAAGTCAGATATATTGCTAAGTACTAACTTCGCTGTGAATTCCCAGTTAACGGTTAAGCAAGTAACTGTCTTTTTTATCTAAACTGCGAAGCTATTTAAGTGAATGTCGAAGCTCTGTATTGCATAATTATTCATTGTTAAGACTAAAGGTACAGTAATATCCCTCTTTTTCCTGCAGAAACCTGATTCTGCGGCACCCCATAGTTGTTTTGGGTGAGACTGCAACTTGTTCGCAGGTTGTTGCTGAAGGGGCCAACACTGTGGGTCTCTTTGTTGGTGCGAAGATAAAAGTATAAGAACCCGGGTCTACCCTAAGCCCCAACAAATTGGTTCCATTGCCAGTTGAACCAGTATCTGCTTCAAGAGGGATCTACATCGTACCTGGAGGGATATGTTTTGGAGGCCCTCAGTAAAAGAAATCAGTGACTGGGTTGGAGATACTTATCTGAAATTTGTTGAACAAGAGAATAAGGACCCCTGTCGTAGATCAGACGACTTCTTGCAAAGGTATGTTTTTACTGATATTTATGAAATTTTCTTTGCTAGTATCCACATAGAATTACACCAATGGTTATCCAGGTTGACAGAAAGAAAGACAAAATTCAAAGAAGATCAGTCTCCTGACTGGACCCCTGAAAGAATTAAGTTGTGGAAAAATATGAGCAATGCGGTATCAAGAGCTGTTGACTTCTGGATAACACGAACCCTTGAAGCATTTGTGACGGAGTTCACCATCGACACACATACTTCTTTCAACGAAGCAGAAAGATATTTTTTCAAAGGACCAAGGGGTAAGTACCTGAATTCATTAAGTCTAAAAATTAAAATGCTCTTGGCTGAGAAAGGCATATTGCTTATCCAATCAGATTGCTAGATTTATTGCTACTAACTTATGTTTGGAAGCGAAAGTGACTTCGACAAGCAAAGTGGTTTGCTTCGCAACGGTAAAAGATACAAGAGAACTCTTGGATCCTATACCCTAGGTCGGAATACCAATTATACCTCATTAAGCCCAGAAGTGTCTGAATCTGAAGAAACCCCTTTTGTTAGAAACCCTCCTATAGCTCCACAGCGCAGATCTGTTATCCCTAAGAACCCGTCGCAGTATGAAAGTAACCCTAGCCCGAGTAGTCATGTCACAGGTTAGTCTACCTCAGTAAGTTCCCTTCCTCCTATGACCAGTCTCCCTCCTCCTCCCCCTCCTCCCCCCCCTTGATTCACTATGGCCCATATGAATGATGATATCAAGCTCCCAATTTTTAAAGGAACTGGATCAGAGGATCCACAGCAGTTTTGGTTCTTATGTGAAGCTATTTGGACTGCTAAGAATATTATGGATCAAAATACAAGAACAGCGCAGCTGGTCACCTCTTTCAGAGACCGAGCTTTGACCTGGCTTATGAAGTTTTCCAGTACTCATAACTATATCTTGGCTGATATTAAAAAAGCAATGATCAAAGAATTCAAGAAGCCTAAATCGGACTCACAGTGTATAACTGAACTGAAAGAAATTCAGCAAAAGCGAGGTGAATCAGTATGGGACTTTGATCAGAGGTTCAAGGTTCTGCTGGATCAAGTTAGTTTCACTATTGGACCAGAACAGCATAAAGAATGGTTCATTGCAGCACTATTGCCTCATATCAGGACTCCACTTATGCAACAGAAGGTTGTTGATCAGCAAGAGGCATTGGAAATTGCTATGAAACTTGAAACATCTCCTGTTGGAGATAATTCCGGAATAACCCAAATACAAGCACAGTTAGCAGAAATGGCTTTGGAGCTTCGCGACATGAAAAAAGGGAAATCTATTCATGAAGAGGTTTGGTGTACACGATGTAAGACAGAAGGTCATGACAAAGAACAGTGTCCTGCATTAAGAAATTATTTGAATACTGGTGCACCGAACCCATTTAACCATAATTTCCTATATTGTGAGATCTATAGAACAACTGGCTAGCATCGACCTGAAGATTGTTATCTGCTGTAGAGATATGTTCAAGTACCTAAGAATCCCTACTGTAAGTTCTGTAAATCAGTTGGACACAACGAAGACGAATGTCACAGCTTTGACCTCATGAGAGAGCGAACCTATGATGCTTATAGGGTACAACCCGATGCACAAGGCAATGATGGATATGGTTACCATGGTAGTACATCAAATCGAGGTAATTTCAGAGGTCGTGGTCATGGTGGTATGCCTGGAAGAGGACGAGGCCAGGTTATTTTCTATAACTGTAATCAGGGAGGACATGTAGCTAGAGACTATCAGAACCCAACTACGACATGTCGATATTGCAGAGCAGTAGATCATGTGATTGAACAATGCCCACAGTTGATAGCCAAGATACAAGAAATAAATGGCGCTCCTACTCAGAATGTTCAGATGATTGCTGTAGAGAAAAGACCTATCCCAACCGTTAACGTTGTTACAAGGAGTGGAGCTACGACGCAAGTGCAGAATAAGGAGAAACAGCCTAACAAGGCTTGGGTCCGCAAGACCCCAGAAAAAATCCCAGCCTTCGATGTTGGAAGAGAAAAAGGAACATTTATGGAAGCTAAAAAAGACTTTGCTGGTCCAAGAACATCAGTAGCAACTACGCAACAGTATCAACAGCAGCTACAGTTTCAAGAAGCTTCGCCGGATCAAGTACGTACACTGACATCATTTTTACAGAGTTGTATGAAACTATTAAGAAATCAAAATGCTTTGAATGAGTTACAGAAAGTTATTCATTCTTGCAAACCTCAGCGAAGCTCTGATAGAGGAAAAATTGTTAATAGAGTTAGAAGGACTGGAAGAGAAATGAGATTACATGCTCAGATAGGAGATTATGACATGACTGACATCATTTTAGACCTGGGATCAGAAGTGAATGTCTCAACTAAGCATACATGGGAACAAATGGGAAAACCTATGCTTGAATGGTCCCCTATACAGTTGATATTAGCCAATCAGCAGAAGATTATGCCCTTGGGAAGATTCCCTAGTGTACCAGTGGATATTGATGGAGTCAGTACCTTAGCATATTTTGAAGTCATTGAAATAATTGATGATAGCAACCCTTATCCAGCCTTGCTAGGAATTGAATGGGAAATAGACAATTATGCAGTAATCAACCTTAAGAATAGACAGATGACTTTTGAAGGAAAAGGCTTGACAGTCATAGTACCGTTGGACCCTTCTCAAGGAGAAAGGTATACAGAGCCAGTCAGAGATGAAGATCAGGATGTTTTGGATCATATTTACAACATCATAGCTAAAGAAGAAGACTATGTTAACCCTACTGCTGAAGGTATAATGGATTGGCAGTGTGACAGTTCTTGCATGACTGATTCAGACGAAGGCCTAGAGAATTGGAAGAATAGACTTTATGAGCTACATGGACATCAATGTGCAAGAATTACCAATTCTATCAGATGGGTTGGCTCACAGCCAAGAATCTTACCTACTTTTGATGGCTTGACAGACCCAGAATATTTTATTGTACGATTCTCAGAACAAGTACCAGATTCCCAGAAAATGGATACTCTAGATTCAGTATTCAGAGCCGTAGCTGCCAGATGGTGGAATGGTCATAAAAAGTATATTCATAGTTGGAGAGCTTGTCAAAATTTTCTTCGCCTAAGATTCATGGATCAACCTCAGGAGGTACGAAGCATATTTAATAGTAAGACTAGCCCTTAGGAACATTTGGAGCAGTGTTATGAAGCATGAAAGCATGTACCTTGTGAAGAATTGGTACATAGGTTTGTACACACTCTGGAACCTGTAGCAAAGAACTGGTATGCGGAGGTGGACCTTCGCCATGGTACTATAAGTTGGGTTAGCCTTATCGATAGTTTTGTGCTCACATTTTCTATTAATGAGGTTTGCCTTGCTTTGGACGCATCTATTAGGGTGATCCATACTAAGGTGTTTGATGATAAAGAAATAGCCGAGCACCAACTTGATTGGAAGGAACAAGAAGCTAATGCAGTAGAATGTTATAACCTCGCCATTGATGAAGATGATGACCCTCGCAACATTAATATTCCTGAGTCAGAAGGACATTGTGAAGTACATGGACCAACAGTCGTATCACCTGAAGTAACTCAGCCCTTGAAAACAAGGAAAGTAAACATTGGATCAGAAGAAATGCCTAAGTACGCTACCATTGGAGATTATTGGGACAAAGAAATGGTGAGCAAAGTGACTGAACTCCTCCATGAGTATCAGGACTTATTTCCAACGAAGTTCTCAGAAATGAAAGGTATCCTTGGTGATATAGGAGTGATAAAAATCCCTTTGAAAGCTGATCCGAAGCCTGTGAAGCAGCGTCCTTATAGGCTGAATCCTAAGTATAAAGAAAAAGTCAGGATGGAGCTAGATAAGATGCTCACTGCAAGAATCATTGAGCCTGTCGAAGAGTCTGAATGGGTCAGCCCTATGGTGGTACAAGAAAAGAAGACCAAGGGAGAAATCAGAATCTGTGTTGATCTGAGGAAGCTTAATGATGCCTGTTTACATGATCCTTTTCCTACTCCCTTTACAGATGAAGTTTTAGACAATGTCGGAGGTCAAGAAGTGTATTCTTTCACTGATGGATTTTCAGGTTACCATCAGATCAGAATTGCTCTAGAGGATCGACATAAAACAACCTTCGCTACATAAATGGGATCTTTTCAGTATACTGTTATGCCCTTTGGATTGAAGAATGCACCTGCTATGTTTTCCAGAGTAGTCATGTCTGCATTTAAGGAATTTATTCATAAGTTCTTGGAAGTTTAATTTGATGATTGGACTATCTTTGGTTTATTGAAAGATCATATAGCCAGTTTAAGACTTATGCTGGACAAGTGTAGACAACATCAGATTTCATTGAACCTGAAGAAGTGTATCTTTTGTGCACCTTTTGGAATTCTACTAGGCCACATTGTATGCAAGCAAGGATTAATGGTGGATCCTGTGAAGATAGCCATTATTGTGAACTTACCACCTCTGAAGTCTGTTAAGCAACTTCGCACTACGCTTGGTCATACTGGATATTACAGGAAATTCATTAAAGGATATGCTCAGATTACAGCCCTTATGGAAAAGAAATTGAAGAAAGATATTAAGTTTGAATGGACACCTGAATGTCAGGAAATCTTGGACATTTTGAAAGAAAAGATGGTAACTGCCCCTATCTTAGTATTCCCTGACTGGAATAAGGAGTTTCATGTTCATGTCGATGCATCCTCCATTGCTTTAGGTGTAGTATTGGCTCAGTCAGGTGAAGGTAATATTGATCACCCTATTGCTTTTGCAAGTAGAAAATTGTCCACAGTGGAAAATAATTATACTACGACAGAACGAGAAGGTCTAGCTATGGTTTATGCCCTGCAGAAATTTCGACATTATTTGTTAGGATTTCATTTTAAGATGTTCACTGACCATTCTGCTTTGAAGTATTTGGTTAACAAGCATGTGTTAGGTGGAAGGATATGCAAATGGCTGATTTTGTTTCAGGAGTATGACTTTGAGATCATAGTTAAGCCAGGAAGACTTAACATGGGGCCTGACCACTTGTCGAGGCTCAAGTCAGGAGAAGAGCCCACTAGTTTGGATGAAGGTCTTCCTGATTTCCAGTTGTTTGCCATCCATATGGTTGATGACTATTTTTAGGATATTGTTCAATACTCGTCTACAGGGTTTGCACCCTCTGAGATGACAACACAGCAGAAGAAGCAGCTGGTGGTTAGAGCAGCTGACTTTACCTTGATAGCAGGACAGCTATATAAGATGGGACCAGATGAAATACTGCGCAGATGTGTCTTGGAGCATGAAAATCCATTGATTTTGGCTGAGGCACATTCTGGAGCAGCAGGAGGTCATTATGCAGGAAAAGCTACAGCACAAAAGATTCTGGCAGCTGGATTGTGGTGGCCTATGATTCATAAGGATGCAAGAGAGTATTGCCACAACTGCGATATCTGTCAAAGGACAGGCAAACCATCCAGGAGGGATGAGATGCCTCTGGTTCCACAGGTAAATTTACAAGCATTCAACAAGTGGGATATTGATTTTGTTGGACCAATCAATCAGCCCCCTGCAAAGAAATCTGGAGCAAGATACATTATTATAGCAACTGATTACCTCACTCGTTGGGCTGAAGCTCAACCAGTAAATGACTGTAGCGCTGCTACAGCTGCGAAGTTCATATTTCATAATATTTTATCAAGGTTTGGATGTCCTAGAATTCTTATAAGTGATCAAGGATCACATTTTCTGAATAAGACTATTGAAGCATTGACCGAAGAATTTCAAGTATATCAACAGAAGAGTACTGCCTACCATCCTCAAGCAAATGGAACTGTCAAAGCCTTTAACAAGATCCTTGAGCACGCTCTGATGAAGGTTTGCAATGTTAACAAAAATTATTGGGATCTTAGAATTCCAGCAGTATTATGGGCTTATAGAACCACTTGCAAGAAGTTGACAGGCCATACACCTTTTAGGCTGGTATATGGACAGGAAGCAGTTATTCCCATGGAGTACATTGTTCCTAGCCTCAGAATATCTGCCTTCACAAGGATGGATGATCCAACCGTGTTGAATGAAAGGATGGCGAAGATACTGGAACTAGAAGAAGACAGATTCATTGCAGGTTTCCAGCAGCAAGTACAGAAAGCTAGAGAAAAAGTATGGCATGATAGACACATTAAGAAGAAGCATTTTCAGAATGGTGATCTTGTGCTCTTGTATGATAGTAAATTCATGAAGTTCCCAGGTAAGTTCAAGATACATTGGAAAGGACCTTACATAGTTCAAAAAGTTACCAATGGTGGTGCAGTTCAGTTAGCTAAATTGAATGGAGAAATTTTGCCCTCCATGGTGAATGGGAGTAGATTAAAGAAGTACAGGGACAAGCTTGTACCCCCTGACCCAAAGTAATAGTAGAAGAAGAGTCTAAGTACCAAGAACAGTTGAAACTGGGTACTAGACTATAATGAAGCTATTCTCAGAGAGCTTCAGCAGATTGTTGAAAAATTTACGAAGTGTCGAAGGTTGGGGAAGAAAATTCTGTCGTGGGTTGAAGTTGGAAGTTCTGTTGAAGCTTGAGTCAGGATGGGTCGAAGGTCAATATTGTGTCGAAGGTCCTTATTGTGGTGAAGCTGAAGTTAGTAGTTGTGCCAAACAAGAAAGGTGTGTCGAAGCTTAAAATGTGACCGTTGGAAAAAATCAGATTTGGCAGAACCGGTACGTTAACTGCAATAACTTCCTGTAATGATGAGATTTTGGGAAATCTAGCCCCATGTGGACAAGATCTATAGCTGCTCTGTCAGATCTGGTGTCTTTAATGCATAGTTATGGAATATTTGGTCATTGTATTCTATAAGAAGACACCCAGGCCTGCGAATTTCACATTACGCATTTTCTTGAGTTGAGTCCATGGCAGCTGATCGCGAAGTCCAGGAATTGTTGAGAGAATTCATACAGAGGGGTCTATAGAACCTTATGAGCAACCCACCTGCATCTATACCTCATGAAGAAACTCCCCCAGCACTAAATCAGCCAATGCAGACACGAGAAACCAGAAAGAAATTTAAGGCAGAAGTTCGTTCTAAGCGGAACGAAGAAAGGCACAAGCCATCAAGAAAGACACCAGAGGATCCCGTGATGAATCCTCCTAGAGAATTTGAAGACTTTGGTGAGGATGATAATGTTGCATCGCAGCATCCACCATATCTTCCACCTGTTCGACCAAGAGTTCAGCCACCTCGGCGGACAGCCAAGTTTACATTACGCACCCCTTCGCTGCCACAGGGTGTGTAGTGATCAGAACGATGACAGGAAAAATAGACCGGCTCAAGTACGCAAACCACGATACGAATGATCGTGGGAAATTTCTGCAGTTCACACCTGGGAAATACTTGCACTCTATCCATTATCCGGAGGCCGGTACGACACTACTTGAAGTGAAACAGTGGGCTGCTGGCTTGGAGTAAGTTGGCTTGTTGAAGATGCTAAATGTCCCCCACTTTGGTCGCAGCACACAGGTTACCATGATGGTCAAGCAACTATTGGCATTGGTGCATGATGGGCACCTATGGATAGGAAGCCAGAAAATAGGTATTGATGGAGAACTGATTCATAGGATTACAGGCTTGCCGAAGGAAGGGCCTAATCCTGGGATTGAGTTTGTCGAACAACACGAGGATACGAAGCTGGTGCAGCACATGAAGGACCACTTCATCCTGATGAAAGGAAAGCGAGGGTATCAAACCTCGACAATTCGGCACCAAAACATTCGCTTCGCTGCAGAGCTCCTAGCATGCAAATTAATGCGGAAGTGCAGACTAAATGAAGTACCTGCCTCGATTGTCAGTATTGTTGTGAACTGTGCCGAAGGCTACAGTTACAAATGGGTAGAGTACATTGCTAGGGAATTCCTTGAAGATTTCAACGTTGTGCAAGAGAAAGGTAGACCCTTTCATTACTCATGGTTGTTAGTGCTTATTGCACTGGTAGGATGGAGAGAGCCTACCGAGGCACAGTTTGTTGATGTGCCTCCGGAGATGCCTGGCACAGCAAGGTATGCATCTCTTTAGGTCTCGCAGGATAAGGCCTTGCAGCAGATGACGAACTACGTGTTCGCCTTTTATGCGATGAACATTTCATATGAGATCCTGAAAGCACCACGGCTCAGTAATGCGCTATTTTCTCAGTATGCTGGATTGGCCAACTTCAAGGCTAACATGCACAATGTCTTCATCTAGGCCCGCGCAGATAGCAAGCATGCATGCTGGAAGTTGCCATACGTGGTGAACCAGGAAGACATCATCGCAGTAGTCCAGAAGTGGCTGGCAGAATGGATGAAGGACGCGGGAACAAGGCCCAACATACCAGTCCCCCCAGTGACAGATGTGGGCGCAGGTCCTAGTCATCCGCCGCAGAGTGACTCACCAGAAGAAAGCGAAGAACAAGATGAGTCACAACAGAGCGGAGATGACCATGATGGCAATGACGGAGCTGATGAAGAAGAAGAAGAATCAGTAAAGACAATTTTCGACCCTAATCACCCAGATAAGCGTAAGTCTCCAGAAGTGGAGGAAGTTACGAAGCCTTCACCCAGAAAGAAAGCTAAGGCGTCGAAGGGAAAGAATATCGTCGAAGAGCCCACTTTGATGATTGAAGAGCTTGATCGGCTCTGATGAAGTCCATAGAAGTATTAACCAACAAATGGTCATAGTTTGCAGCTACACATCTTGATGCGCTCGCTGGCGTAGCACAGCAAATTGAAGAACTTAAGGCGTTAGCAGAAATATCAGCGACTGGTGCTGCAGCAAGCAGTGCCCCACTAAGCGCGCAGCCAGATATGAGGCAATGGCCAGCCAGAAACAACAAAGGGAAAGCCAAGTGTAGCCCTCATAATAACTGACACAACAACTCGATCACAGATGAGTATGACAGTTGAGATAGACTACGCCAAGTTGTCTATGCCGGAGCTGCATATTTTTCAGTTGGTAATCATGAAGGAGATCTGTGAACAAGACAGCTACTCACACATGCAATTAGAGAATTCCATGAAGCAGAGTGAGAGCCTCGCAATGTAGTTGGAAGAAGCTGAACAGAAAAAGAGGGAAGCAGAAAGCAAGCAGGCTACACTGGTGTGAGTGTTGGATGAGGCGTGTCGAAGTCTCCCTGAATTCGACATGCAGGCTGAAGAAGAACCGGAACAACGAATAGTCAAGCTAAAATACTATGCACAACAGTCTCGCAGCCAAATAGAGAAGATGAAAGCAGAACATGAGGCCCAGATTGCAGAGCTTCAGCTTCACCTCATTCCTAAGAGTCCACCAGAGGTCAGGGAACGGCGTCACAGAGATATTCAAGCCTCAGCAACGAAGATCTCAGATCTTTTGAGTAGTGCATCAAAGCTGCTGGACGAGAGTGTCGAGGCCTAGGCAAACTTGCAAGACAACCCAGAATTAGAAAAGCTGCAAGAAACCATCAAGCGGTGACAGACAGAGCTGGACGCAGTAAAGGTAGAAATTAAGACATTGCCTCCTATGCAGAAGATTCTTAAGGTGAAGCATAGCAATGAGCTCCAGCAAGAAATTGAGTCCTGCAGAAGGAAAGAAACACTGTTGGTGAACTCTGTGCAGCCCCTTAATAACGAGGCCTTGGAATTTAGCACTGCTGCGGAAAACCAACTCAAAGTTTTGAAGGAGTATGACGCATTTTCACAGGAAAAGGCCAACGAAGCATCTGCAACAACATTGCAGGAGATAGTAGAGAAGGAACAAGCAGTCGAAGATATCATGCGCAGCCTCAACAAGAAATTTACTATCTTCACCAACAAGATTCCTCCACCAGAAAAGCAGCAGAATGTCCCAGGATGGGACACTGGTGAGTCTTAGGGGCCTGTTGGGGTTCGGACCTTGAAGGTCCTTAATTTTGGCAACTCCGCGGTTTTGGCGTGAAGCTTGTAAGTGGAGTTGCGGTCCAAAATAGTCTTAGGGGTTTTGGGGTTGGGTCGAAGCCCCTCTTGTTGTAAATAACCCATGGTTTAAGCCCATGGTTTAAACCCATGGTATTGTAATAGTGCACTTGTATAAATAGGCACTTATGTAAAGGAGAAAAGAGATTTTTCGAAGGTGCTATGATATGATGTGATGCTAAGCTAAGGTCTATTTTTGGGGTTTAAGGTTAAGTCCCAGCTGAGTGCGCAGAGCGTTTAGGAAGAAAGGTTAAGTCCCAACTGAGTGCGTGGATGACCTCTGCAGCTGAGTGCACAGAGACTTTGGAAGGAAGGATCTACAGTTGAGTGCACAAGTCAAGGTTGTTGAGAAGATCTGCAGCTGAGTGCGCAGATCAGAACTGTTGTTTTGTAAAGAGTTGAATATAAACGCAGTTCTATGGACGTAGCCCCTACACTGGGGGTGAACCACGTATATCTTGTGTTGTGGTGGTTCTTTTTATTTTTGTTCCTGTTATGTTTTTATGCATTTAAGTAGATGAATGGTAAAGTCAGATATATTGCTAAGTACTAACTTCGCTGTGAATTCCCAGTTAAGGGTTAAGCAAGTATCTGTCTTTTTTATCTAAACTGCGAAGCTATTTAAGTGAATGTCGAAGCTCTGTATTGCATAATTATTTGTTGTTAAGACTAAAGGTACAATAATATCCCTCTTTTTCCTGCAGAAACCTGATTCTGCGGCACCCCATAGTTGTTTCAGGTGAGACTGCAACCTGTTCGCAGGTTGTTGCTGAAGGGGCCAACACTGTGGGTCTCTTTGTTGGTGTGAAGATAAAAGTATAAGAACCTGGGTCTACCCTACGCCCCAACAATCGCTCTGTTGGATTTTCTCTTATTATGTTGTGGCCCCTGTTCTTTTTGCTACATTTGCACTTGGGTCTAGATATTCTCATTAATAGGCATGCGCTCTGAATCACCATGAGCAGAGCCACCATCGTCAACATCATCATCGTCTCCTTCCCCCTCCTGCAACTAATTCTTCTGATTATCACCTTCATCATGTCCTTGGACATTCTGCTGGCTATTTCTTTGGTCATTTGGTGGGTCCCCTTGATATTCACCTTCTGCCAGTGGCTTTGCGAGAGGATCGCGCCACTCCTCAGGACACTCTTTGACAATTGCGTCCACCTCATTAGTGGTGATCATGAACCCTGCATTATGTGCTTTCTTTGATAAGTCATTGTTTGGCTCCAAAATCATATTATGCGTGCCAACCTAGAAATTTATGAAGGCCGCATACCTGTGCACTGTTTCTATGTGTATTCTGTGGATTCACCTAATAACATCGTGTAACACCTCGACGTGCAGAAAAAACTCAACATTATTAGTCGTCTAGTGTTTCTTGTTCGTCTTCCTCTCCCATGGGTTTTGATACTTTGCACCAAGGCAAAGTAATGGGACATCCATTTGTTAGTAGTCCAATGGGTTGGACCATAGAATGAACGATATCAGGATGAGGAACCAGGAGTAGTGAAATTTGTAATTAGGTTCCTCTTGTGCATGTTGCGCACCATCTATCATTTCATTGAGCAAAAACTATGACCAATTGAAAATCACTCCTTGTCCGCATATTTCTTCAAGCTCTACTACTTCAGCAATACATTTAGTTGGTCGCATCTTGCGCAACAGTTTACAAGACAGGAGCTTTGAGGCGAACAGCACTATGTTGTCCTCAATAGGACCAATCTGAAATCCCCTTCCCGCGCGTTGAAGGTTATACTTTTGCTTCATCTTGGTGGTGTCCTTGTGGTGTAAAAATGGCATGGGGTCTTCTCTTGTCTTTGGCAGACCTATGAATGAAGAAATAAGCTTAACGTCGAACAGGTATGGTTGATCGATCCATAAGCATCCTCTGTGGAAAAAAAGAGAATCTATTTCATGTATGTATTAACCTACAGACCATGGCAAAAATGCAGCATGAACAACAAGTCCACCAGTCCTGCGCTAGCGATGCCAATAGCCCACTGCATTGGTACTAAGACCTGTGCCTTAGTTGGTCCGGCTTGATTTCTAGTCATGCAATTGTTTATTTCCAAGACAAACTATAGGCAAGTGTTGACATATTCAAATTCCAACTTGGATATATTTGGCATTAGATTCCTCAACAGGGGTACATCGTTAGGGATTCGGGGTGAGACTAAAATGTGGATGCTTTCTTTGGAAGCGTCACTTCCTTCGCATCAGCTCTCCTAGGACAAACCTAGTGTGGGAAGTCTTCTTATTCCCTCCTGACACTCACGTCTTTGCAAGGTGTTGAGTCCCCATCCATGAGGGCCTTCTCCTCTAGGTCTTCCTCCATTTGTTCTTTCCTCAGGTTGTTCCCAATGGCCTCAGCCTTGTGTTTCCTCGACGGTGTTGGTCCAGATGGATCTCCTGCTGCTCGTTCGTCGACCTATCTTGGCTCCATGACTAGTGTTGCAATTATATTTGGTGGTCTCTGAGCTGTGTTTGGCACAGGGTGTGAGCCATAGGTTGGAATATAAGTGGGTCTGGTCATAGGGGCATCTGCAGGAGTGGGTTTCCTTCTTGGTTGTGCCATCAGGTCGAGTTCTGGTTGCTGCACCTCAGGCAATTCTATCTCTTCTTCAATTGGTCTGCCTGAGATGATAGTCGCGTTAGATAGATCACTTGCACTAGAGATCTCTATTACCATGGGTTTGGGCACACTCTGTGATAGGCTTCGGCTCTGCGATTCTCGGCTGTGCTTCTCTTTTCTCTCTCTCTCTGTGCGTAAAAGACTATTTGATGGTGAAGCCTTGTATTTATACATGTCTACGCATCCTACAGTCATCATATGATGGGCGGACGAGATCCAATCAGTCACAAGGGATTTATGGCCAATGAGTTTATTCATTAACTTGAGAACTTGAGTGTTGTGTTGTACCTATCAGAACAGTTATGGTAGTTATGTCAAGGACAGCTAATGGAACCATAAAGCATGTCATCATTTTCCTCATATATTGTTGAATTAATGACACTTAGTTGTCATAACCAACGCAATATTCATTGGATATTCTCACTTTAATGCCAGTAAGCCTGTCATTTCTACTTATTGCAGTACTTTCCACCTTTTCCTGCGCTTCTTGCTTTTTCATGCGCTTTGCACTAGTTTCGCCGCAGACGTGCGATGGAACAATTTACGTATTTTGGCCTTTTTTTTAATCTACGCAGCATGGTCTTAGCCAGGCATGTCGCAACCATTGTAGTAAGGAATTAGGTGACTACCATTCACCATTCCTGCAACATATGTTCCATCCAATTTCTGTATTTTTACTGTGCCCGCATCAATGATGTGTGCAATTAAATATGGCCCAAGCCAGTGTGTCTATAGCTTTCCCAAGTGTTTGAAAACTTGATTTCATACTGCAACAGAAGTCCTCCAACTTTGAATGGCTTAACTTGAATATGGCGATTGTGCCACGCTTTCTGTCTTTGCTTCTCCATAGTCTGGTGAAATCCTGCGACAAAGTGTTCTTCTTCCATCTGAATGAGCTACGACAATATTTTCTCAACATCATCTCCATCAGCATAGCAATCCATAAGCTAGGAACAATGTATTCCATTGGCACAACAGCTTCCTGTCCATATCTAGCCTGAATGGAGTGTGGCATGTCAGTCACTTGCAAGTTGTGCAATACGCCCATAGCACAACTGAGACTTTCTGATCCCGATCATCTTGGCGCACATTGCATACCTTAGTCAATGCGTTCTCTAGGATCTTCTTGAAGGCTTCGATTGTTCCATTAGCCTGAGGATGATAGGGTGTTGTCTTCTTATGCTGGATTTGAAAATATGCAATCAGCTCAGCAATCATTTTGTTAACAAAATGTGTACCTTCGTCACTTAGTAGTATCTTTGGACAACCAAATCTGGTGACTATGTTTTCAAACAAAAACGTTTTTGCAGTCGCAGCGGTACAATCTTTAACAGGCACAGCTTCATCCCATATGGTTAAATAGTTTGTCGTAGTGATAATATAGCACGTGCCAGTTCTCTTTCCTAGTGGTCCGATCGGTCCCACAAAATCAATTGCCCTCTTGTCAAATGCTTGAAGGGTATCTGTGGCACAAGTGGCATCTCGTCGCGGCACGATGGTTTTCTTGTTCTCTGGAAGATATCAGAGCACCTACAAAAGGTTTTGGTATCCATGTGTATGGTTGGCCACCATAGTCCTGCCTATAATATATTATGAATAGTGGCTTTTCCCGTTTAGTTTCCTCCTGCGACACCGTCATGTGCTTCGCTCATTACCCAAGGTCCTTCATAATAAAAAACACAGCGATGCAGTATTTCATCTACACCCATCTTGTACAGATGCCCCACAATTAATGTATAATCGACAGCTTTGACAACCAAATGTTTCTTCTGATTAGTTGAAATTCCTTCAAGTGCATAGCATGTGCTCAAAAAGTGAATGATGGCGTTAAACTCATGGTTTTGATCGTCCATCATGTGGATTGCAAATAGTTGTGTGTCAGGAAAATTATCTTCTAGGCCGGTTGGCTCTTCACCATTTTCTATTCTTAATAGGTGGTCTGGCCCGAAATTCAGTCGACCAGGTTTGACAACAACCTAAAAATCAAATTCCTAAAAGAGGAGAAGCCATCTGCAGATATCCCCCCCAACACTGGATTGTTGACTAGGTATTTCAGCACTGAATGGTTAGTGCACATCTGAAAATGTCCACCCAACAAATAGTGTCTAAAATTTTGAACTGCATAGACCATAGCGAGGCCTTCTCTTTCCTTCATTGTGTATTTCTTTTCTGTTGTTGATAGTTTTCTTCTTTCAAAAGAAATAGGGTGGTCTAGCGCACCCTTTCCTGATTGTGTCAAGAGTATGCCAAGCGCGACAGACAAGGTGTCGACATGAACATGGAACTCCTTCTTCCAATCTGGAAACACAAGTATTAGCACAGTGGTGATTGTGTTCTTCAATTTATTCAAGCTTTCCTGACAAGCTGTTGTCCATTGAAACTTTGCGTCTTTCTTCAACAGTTTCTCCATAGGTGCAGTGATCGTTGCATATCCTTTGATGAACTTCCTGTAGTATCTTGTATGTCCCAGCACTGATATGAGTTGCATGACTGATGTAAGTGGTTGTAAGTGAAGAATAATCGCAATCTTTGTTGGGTCGACCAAAATATCGTCATGACACACGAAGTTACCCAACAGCACACTAAATGGTGCGCAGAATATACATTTCTTGGAATTGAGTGGAATATGATACTGGCGACAGTGGGCCAGTGTCATATGCAGACTCTCAATATTGTATCTTACTAGACCAAACATAGTCCAATCATTAAAGTAGACCTCAAGAAATTTATGAATAAAAATTTTAAAAGAAGAGACTATTATTCTAGAAAAAATAACAGGTGCATTCTTGATTCCGAACGGCATTACCATATACTAGTAGCATCCCCATTCGGTGATGAAGGTTGTTTTGTGGCAATCCTCCTTCGTGATTCTGACTTGATGATAGGCAAAGAAGCCATTAGTAAATGAATACATTTCTTGCCCTCCGACGCTTTCAAGAACTTCATTTGTAAATCGTGTTGGGAATGGATTGTGTAAGCATGCATCGTTTAGCTTCCTCAGGTTGACATAGAATCTGACTTCACCTGTTGTTTTCTTATCCTGGATTACTATGGGGATGATCCATTCTGATTCCTCAATAGGTTCAATGATTCCTGCATCGAGCATGCGATCCAATTCTGCTTTTACCTTCTCTTTATACCCTTGATTCAACCTATAGGGTCGTTGCTTACTAGGTTTAGCATATGGTCCCAGGGCTATTTTCATCTATGCTAGATCTCCTACTATCCCCTTCATCTCTAAAATGTTGGTAGGGAATAGGTCATGGTACTCATCCAACAAGTCTGTGATCTTCGTGACTATCTCTTCATCCCAATAGTCTCCTATATTGGCAAACTTTGGGTTTTTCGGTGACCCAATGTTTACTTTATTGATTTTCAACGGCTTAAGGAACTGGTCACTCGAAATACCACTTCCTTCTATTGCGTGGGTGCCCTCTGATTCTAGTATGCTTATGTTAGCTGGATCATCATCTGGGTCTCCGTCCATATTGTAACAAGCCATCCATTATTGAATGGTCGCACTACACTCGTGAGAATTAGCCTCTTCAACAGGATTTCAGCGAATATGTTCTCCTTTATCGTTTGAAGCACAGCATCAACTGTAGGTTTCTCGTCACCAAATTCAAATGTATGCATGAACTAATTAGTGAGACCTTCCCAATATTGGGTTCCTTGTCACAATTCCATAGATGCATACCAGGTTCTAGGTGTCATTTCCAATGTATGTATGAAATGATGGACCCATTCCTGTCATGAGTACTCTGCAAATACCATGCAACACTGGTTAAGATGTTCAACAGGTTTCTCCAGTCCTAAATACTTGTGAGTTACGAGGGTGACTTCTTCACCGAATCTGACTTGCATCAATCTTTTGCATTGTGGCCAATTTGTTATGGATTTCTTGTGCACACCCCACCATCTAGCGGGTGTAGATTTTAGCACATGATCTAGTGTAGACAAGCACTGCAATTCTATTATAATTCTTCCAAACTTAGTTAATAAGGTCACAAGGTTAGGTAAACCCTCATAGGTGGGTATCTCTCTTAACTCATTCTCCACCCATCACACAGACCTTTTAACTCTTGTGCATCTCCTCATAGAGACCTCATGTAGTCTATTTTTCCAATTCTCCAATGCCTCCCCTAAGTCATATGTGCAATAACTAGTGCTCTTCCATCTCAGGTTTCCATCCATTGTTGGATTGATGTAGTTGTCTTGCATGGCAATGACATTATAGATTTGGTCGAGATAGTCAACCTATCCCTCATTGTAGACAGGCTCAACATATCACTATCCCTCTAATGGATCAATGGGCGACACCACTCTCATCGCATTATCCTCGAATGAGAGGATCCTTTTCTTGAAGTTTATAATGGTCTGGTTCTCTATGGCCGAATCTATCCACAGCAATGCAGGATATGGATCCGTGTCATCAACAATGTTAATGAATTCAAAATCTGCAAATGTGTGCAACCCTTCGATGTCGACAGGAACTTGACTCAATCTTCCAATTGTAGAATCTTCACCTGATTTGCAAGTCGCAACTGGATAGGGGAACAGTCCAAGCATGGTTTTCCCATACTTTTCCAAGTTTGTCACGTCAAAATATTGACATCAGAGCCTAGGTATAAGATGATGTAATCCATGTCATAATCCCCTATCTGCGTAGTCATTCTTAACTCGCACCCAGTTTTGAATTTCCTGCTAACCTGGTTAACTTTATTTTCAGGTTGTGGCTCCATGGGTGTCTCTTCTATCATTGCATGTAGTTCTGCAATAGCATATTTATCTTGTATTAACACTAAGCATCTTGATAGAAACGACTTGAGCTTACTAACCTTTGTGGAGTTTTCCTCTGAAATATCTATTGGAATCGTTCTGGCATCTCCCTAACTTCTTATGATGTCGTTGATTCTTCTAGATGCACAAACTCTAGTCGCATGTCCATGAATACTTGCTTATGTTTTTGTATGTCGAATGGCACCTTCTTCTACACCGTGGGTCGTACCTGCGGCTGTAGTTGTTCTTGTGGTTTATCCTGATCATCGTCAGTCGCACCACCTCCTTGTGTTATGACAACAACGTTTGGATCTCTTGGCTCAGCAGCAATCATATGAACATTCAAGCTCAGATTTTGGTTTGGGTTCTGCACAGGGTTAGGTCCTATGATGGTCCTTGCTTGCCATTTTGCGATCAACTGAGGACATTGTTCCACATTATGGTCCTTTCCTTTACAATATGAACATGTCTTTGTGGGTTCCAATAAATATTTGGCATAGTGACCTAGTTGTCCATAGTTATAGCATGTAACTTGACCTCTTCCTCTACCAAATCCGCCTCCTCTTCTTCTGAAGTTTCCACCACCCCTTCCTTGTGGGTGTGCTTGTTATGGGGGGTACTATTTCTGTCGATATTGCGGCTGATAGTGATTCTGCTGCACGTATGGTTGTTGTGGTGCATACTGAGGTTGATACTAGTTCTGATACTGATTGGGTGAGAACTATGCAGGCTGAAATGGTGGTTGTGTTAGTTCATCCTAAGCCTTCCCTCATTCTTCATCAAGTAAGTGTCAACCGTCTTTTCCTTCAGGAGTTGGTATGCTCTGCAATCTTTCTCTTCTTGCCCTACTGACTTACAGAATTTACAAAAGAGGTTTTTCAGGGTACTTACAAATTTTTGCAAGTATAAACACTCTTCGTTGCGGTGCCCTCTACAATGGCATATGCGACACCAGGGTAGTCCATGGCCATTTAATGGGTTTGGTGCACAAGATGATACATAATTCATGAAGGTCGAATAGTTATCCTTAGTGTGTCCGTCCATTCTGAATTTTTGCACCATAAATATTCTTGTGCTTCCTTTCCCTTCTTGATGTCTTGTAGCTGTATCGTCAGATTAGCCAACTACGAATGAATCTGCACCATCCCTACGGCACCATCGCCAATTGGCGAGGCCTCCAACTTCATTGCCAATTCTAACGCTTTTGTCTGTGACTCGATCTTTTGTCGCATCAATGGCCCTCGGATGTGTGGTAAAAATGGCAGCAATAAACCACTCTTTATGTTGTACATCCGACATTTGGAAGCTTACTTTGGCCATCAAAGTTTTAAACTGTTGGTCAAAGTC
Organism: Pseudotsuga menziesii; assembly: GCA_001517045.1. Taxonomy (NCBI): domain Eukaryota; kingdom Viridiplantae; phylum Streptophyta; class Pinopsida; order Pinales; family Pinaceae; genus Pseudotsuga; species Pseudotsuga menziesii. The sequence goes on along the minus strand of LPNX010829681.1, from coordinate 329,918 downwards.
CCATACTGAATTTTCCAATGCTTGTTTGATTTATTTAATCTCAGTGATGCACTGCGACTCGGACTTAGGTTTTTTGAACTTAGATATCATTAAGGCTCGTATCTCATCAAGGGTCTTTTGTGGTGTTCCTGTAGGTACTACGCAGAACTTCATAAACCAATCAAGCGCACGACCCCTTAGATTCGTGATCATATGTGATTTCTTCAAGTCTGCGTTCTAAACTAAGAAAACCATCCAAACAACTTCATAGATGAACCAATGTTGCTCTGGGTTTTCTGCTCCATTACCATTGAATGTAGGTAACCGAATATCTGCCCCAGCCATTGTGTTGGCATTGGGGCTGTTTGATAGTTGATCTAATGGAGGTATACTCTCTTGCGCACTAGTCACAGTACTTAGCACTATCAGTATTAAAAACTCTTCCAAGAGATGAGGCTCTAGACCTTACCTCTGGCGATACTCCCAGTGTGATGTAGTGGCATCCTTACCTTGGTGACTCGACAGCCTCATCAAATTCTTCTGCTCCTTTCGATATCGAGATGTAGTCCTCCTCTTAATCACAAGACCCTTCGTCTACCTGTGACTAAAGTTCATGCTCACTCTCTTCAAACAGACTAGGAGCTCGTCGACCTTCTTCTGTCTTTCTTCTTCTCCCTTATCTAAATCTCCTTCCACTCCTTAGGAATCCAACTTCTAGTTCAGGTTCTGTACTTCCTGGGAACATCTCAACTCACCATTTCCCATTTTCTTGACAAGTCATCTGTGACATAGCGTTCCTTCGGTGTGTGAGACTCAACTACTAAAATGTAAGATAACCTTCTCATAAATGAGCATCTTGATCCATGTACTGATAGATAACAGATCTTCGGGGTCCTTGGAAAAAATTTCTTTCGGCCTCACTATATGAGGTTATAACCTCTACTGCAAACTCAAAAATACTGTCAACCCAAAAATCAATAGCTCTAGAGATGGTGTTACTTACATTGGTTATTTCGTGCACCAACTGATCATTCCACTTGATTGTTTCTCTTCTTTGGAAATTTGTCTACCTTCTCGCCAATATTGACAACTACTCGTGTAGTACAATGGGAAACTCTACGAAGAATATCTCGTGAATATCAGTGTATATATATTGGTCCACCCATTTTTATGCGCTCAATCATGATCCTAAGCTCTCCTCTTGCGTGAATTCTAGTGTTTTAAACTCCAGCCAGTCCTCTACCTCGTTCTTTGTCGGATGCCACAACATTTCCCTCGACTCAAATGGTTAACGGTCCTGACAACAGAACCATTTGTTGGCCTCTTTCTCCTTCTTGTCTAGACCTGTCACTTCAACAACAACACAATACCAACAAGCCACCAAAAGACATCAGCCCAACAGAGCAAGCCTAGTTGGCAACGCTCACGAGGCAGGCGCAGTCTCACCCGAGATATCTAAATGTGTAACTACCAGAACCATGTTTCCGCAGTTGGAGAGGGATTAAGGTCCCTTGGCATGCGGCCAAGGTGCTCGACAAAGGCAATAAGATGGAGTCTACTACGAAACGAAAATAGTGCAGTAAGGTGTCACAACCTCCGCACGACACAAACTTGTCCTTACTCTCAACAAATGGTGCAACTTGTGAGATGCAGCTGATTCCTTACACTTGACAAACAACACTCAACTTATAGTTTAACTTAGCAGTTTGACCATGAACTCATACATAGAATTCCAGTAATGCTTTAAACATTCATTCATTCATTCACTGATTAATAAGATGGCGGCATACATTCAACAGTAACTCATCAATATATAGAAAGCAACTACTTGACATTCACATACACATTCAATGGTTATCAATCATTCAACACAGGAAATAACGCGAAAACCTATCTAGGAAAAACCACCAAGGTGTTCTTCATCTGGCATGAGAAATGAGTATAGCACCTTGCAGTCTGCGACCTGTCGAATATTCTTTAAGATATGTCTAAGTAAATAAATCACTTTCTATCTCATGCTCTCTGGTTTTATTCTCTATCTACTCCTACTGATCCACACACAACCTGGATCGAATCTTCTACTTTACTAGCGGTCTGCACACATAGCTGCAAGATTCGTTGCTCAACAGCCTTTTACTCCTACTACACTCTTCCTTGAATATTCTTCTTCTACTATCTAAATTCCTAACAGTCTGAACCAAAACACACTAAACGACCACCGAACCCTTATACAGAGAGGGTTCCTCCTATTTATAATATATTCAAGACCACACAGGGTCGACAGAGTACAGCTCATTTATTACAGACTCAACAACTGCAAAATATATTTGTTACATAAATGGAAGCCCATACCTAGCCATGAGAATTCTGCAATGCATTAACCATTCCATTAACTAGCTGCGGAAACATCTTTCAGCTCGTCTATACTGGTCATAAATAGCCGCAAAAATGTCCTTCACCTTCTATTGGTTCATCCTTCTGCAGTCTTCCTTGACTTTCGCTTGTCCAACTTTAACTTCTCTACCTGCCTCTTCTGTCAACTCTGAATGTTCCTTCCTCATCGCAGCGAACCATCCAAATAGCTTCACGGATGAACCAATGCTGCTCTGGGTCTTCTACTCCATTACCATTGAATGTAGGTAACCAAATATTCACCCCAGCCATTGCGTTGGCATCGGGGTTGTTTGATAGTTGATCTAATGGAGGTATACTCTCTTGTGCGCTAGTCACAGTACTTAGCACTATCAGTATTAAAAACTCTTCCAAGAGATGAGGCTCTAGACCTTACCTCTGGCGATATTCCCGGTTCGATGTAGTGGCGTCTAGACCTTGGTGACTCGACAATCTCTTCAGAGTCTTCTGCTCCTTCTGATATTGGGTTGTATTCCTCCTCTTTGTCAAAAGACACTTCGTCTACCTGCGACTGAATTTTGTGCTCACTCTCTTCAAACAGACTAGGAGATCATCGACCTTCTTCTGTCTTTCTTCTTTTCCCTGATTTGAATCTCATTCCACTCCTTAGGAATCCAGCTTCTAGTTCAGGTTTTGTACTTCCTAGGAACATCTCACCTCACCATTTCCCATTTTCTTGACAAGTCGTCTGCGACATAGCCTTCCTCCGGTGTGTGCGACTCAACTACTCAAATGTAAGATACCCTTCTCATAAATGAGCATCTTGATCCATGTACTGATAGATAACAGATATCTTCTTCAGGGTCCTTGGAAAAAATTTCTTTAGGCCTCACTATATGAGGTTATAACCTCTCCTGCAAACTCAGTAATATATCCTTGCAAAATTCTGTCAACCCAAAAATCAACAGCTCTAGAGATGGTGTTACTTACATTGGTTATTTCATGCACCAACTGATCATTCCACTTGATTGTTTCTCTTCTCTGGAAATTTGTCTGCCTTCTCACTAATATTGATAGCCACTCATGCAGTACAATGGGAAACTCTGTAAAGAATATCTCGTGAATATCAGTGTATATGTACTGGTTCACGTAGTTTTCTGCGCTCAACCGTGATCCTGATCTATCCTCTTGTGCGAATGCTAGCATTTCAGACTCCATCCAGTCCTCTACCTCATTCTTTTTCGAATGCCATAACATTTCCCTGGACTAAAATGGTTAATGGTCCCGGCAAAGGAACCATTTGTTGGCCTCTTTCTCCTTCTTGTCTAGACCTGTTGTTCAACAACAACACAATACCAACAATACACCAAAATACATTGGCCCGATAGAGCAAGCTCGGTCGAAAACACCTGCGAGATAGGCGGAGTCTCACCCGAGATATCTCAATGTGTAACTTCCAGAACCATGTTTCCATAGTTGGTGAGGGATTATGGTTCCTTGGCGTGCGGCCAAGATGCTCGACAAAGGTGACAAGATGGAGTCTATTACTATGCGACAATAGCGCAGCAAGGTGTTGCAACCTCTACGCGACACAAACTTGTCCTTACTCTCAACAACTGGTGCAACTTGTGCGACGCAGCTAATTCCTTACACTTGACAGACAGTACTCGACTTATAGTTTAACTTAGCAGTTTGACCATGAACTCATACATAACATTGCAGTAATGTTTTAAACATTCATTCACTGATTAATAAGATGGAGGCATACATTCAACAGTAACTCCTCAATATATAGTAAGCAACTACTTGACATTCACGTACACATTCAGCAGTCATCAATCATTCAACATAGGAAATAACATGGAAACCCATCTGGGAAAAACCACCAAGGTGCTCTTCATCGGGCATGAGAAATGTGTATAGAACCTTGCAGTCTGCAACCCGCAAACTGCTCTTTAAGATATGTCTAAGTAAATCAATCTCTTTTTGTCTCATGCTCTCTGGTTTTATTCTCTATCTACTCCTACTAATCTGCACACAGCCTGGCTCGACTCTTCTACTCTACTAGTAGTCTATGCACATAGCTGCAAGATCTGTGGCTCAACATCCTTTTACTCCTAAAAGAATCTTCCTTGAATCTTCTTCTTCTAATGTCTAACTTCCTAACAGTATGAACCAAAACACATAGAAACGACCACCGAACCCTTATACGGAGTGAGTTCCTCCTATTTATAATATCTACAAGACCACGCAGAGTCGACTGAGTACAGCTCAGTTATTATAGACTCAACAACTGCAAAATATCTCTGTTACATAAATGTTGGCCCATACCTAGCCGCAAGAATCCTGCAATGCATTAACCACGGCCTTAACTAGTCGTAGAAACGTCTTTCAGATCGTCTGTATTGGTCATAAATAGCCTCAAAACTGTCCTTTATCTTCTATTGGTTTGTCCTTCTACATTCTTCCTTGACTTCCACTTGTCTAGCTTTAACTTCTCTACCTGCCTCTTCCGTCAACTTCGAATGTGCCTTCCTCATCGCAACTTCTTTCCATCCTTATCCTACCTTTCCTCCGTCACCCGCATGTTTTTCCTTCTTGTGCTGGCTCCTTCATTTTATTCTTGACCTATTTTTACCCTGTCATGCATGCACTTTTCCTCCTCTACTTGCGTGGTTGATTTATCCTTGTATATTTTTCCTTCTTTTCCTAGCTCTTTCCCTGGCCCAACAGTGGGCCACCAAATCCATGCATGAAGCACCTTCCTGGCAGTAACACAACCCCCATAGTGTCTACCTGTGACACCCACATGTGCCTCTGCCAATATTTTCCCTTGTTCATGTGACAAGACACATATCCTTAATATCTCATATGGTCCTAGCTTATAGAGTTTTCCAGCGATCAACTAGAAATCTATGGCTTTAACAACCAACTGCTTCTTTTGAATTGTCGTAAGCTCTTCTAGTGTTGTTCCCGTCACCAAAAAATGAACTATATGCTCGTAATAATCATCAACCATCTCGACTCTGAATAGTTGCACATCTGGAAACCCATATTCAATGTTTGTTGGTTCCTCGCCTGTCTCAATTCGCAATAAGTGATCTCGGCTAGCATTCAAGCGACCCGGCTTCACAATTATTTCAAAATAAAATTCCTGAAAGAGAAGTAGCCAACGACATGTCTTCCCCCCCAACACAGGCTTATTAACTAGCTATTTTTAAAGCAGAGTGGTCTAGGAACATCTTGAAATGACCGCCCAATAGGTAATGTTGAAACTTCTGTAGCACATACACCATTGCCAAAGATTCCCTCTCTATTGTAGTATAATTATTCTCCACATACGACAGCTTTTGACTGGCGAAAGAAATTGGGTGATCAAGATATCCTTCCTCTAGTTGTGCCAGCACCACTCCCAGTGCAATTAACGATGCATCCACATGGACATGAAACTCCTTAGTCCAATCAAGAAAAAAAAGTATTGGTGCAGAAGCCATCTTGGCCTTCAATGTATCAAAACTTCCTTGATACTCTTAGTTCCATACAAATACAACATCCTTCTTTAGCAACCTCTCCATAGGAGCTGTGATTGCGGCATAACCTCAGATAAACTTGCGGTAGTATCATGTATGTCCTAGTGTCGCTCTAAGTTGATTCACATTTGTAGGTGGTGGCAAGATAAAAATCAATGCAATCTTTGTTGGGTCAACCAACAGTCCTTGCTTGTAGAAAATGTGTCCCAATAACATCCCAAAACATGCGTAGAAAATAGACTTCTTCGAGTTCAACATGATCTGATGATGTCGACATCGCTCCAGCATCAGTCGTAGGTTCACCAGATGGTCCCTGATCAATCCATAACCGTCTAGTCGTCCATATAAACCGCCAATAACTTTTAAATAAAATCCTTGAATGTAGCAACAACAATCCGAGAGAATATCATAGGCACACTCTTTAGTCCAAATGGCACCACAATGTATTGAAAACAACCCCATTCACTAACAAAGGTTGTCTTGTGATGATATTCTTTCGCAATCTTAATTTGGTGAAGCCAGAAAAGACATTCGTGAATGAGTATATTTCTTGAATGCCCACTCCTTCTAGCACCTCATCAGTGAATGGTGTCGAAAATGGATCATGCAGACACGCATCATTTAATTTTCTAAGGTCGACGCAAATCTGAACCTCACCTATCTTCCTGTCTTATACTACCATGGGACTGATCCATTCTAATTCCTCAACCGGCTCTATTATCCTAGCATCCAACATTCTGTCAAGCTCATCTTTGACCCTCTCCGTGTATCGCAGATTCAAGCAATACAGCCGCTTCTTCACTGGTTTTGCATCTAGCTTCAGTAAGATCTTCATCTCTCCCAGATCTCCCAATATTCCCTTCATCTCAGAAAACTTCGTAGGAAACAAATCTTGGAATTCATGCAACAGATCAGTGATCTTTGCCATGGTTTCTTCATCCCAGTAGTCCCCAACGTTTGCAAACTTTGGGTTCTCCTATGTCCCAATGTTGACCTTCCAAATTTTTAACGGTTGATTCATCGAATCTGTCAATACGTCAGGTGTTGTGACATCCCAACTCCCTTCTATCTCTAGAATATTGATTTTCTATGGATCATCACCATCATCGGGCCCTCTTGTCACATTGTAGCACTCCATCATCGATTGCATTGAACATCTCTCATGCGGATCCGCTAGATATGCAACTGGAACTACCTTTAGAACAACGTCGCGGATATGCTGCAGTGCACTATGAATAGTTGTATTAATATCCACGAATGTGAAGGTGTGATTGAAGTAAATCGTCAACTCTTCCCACATAGTGATCTCTCTGCGCAACTCATCTTATACATGCCATGACCACGGCATCTCATCCAACGTGTGGAAAAAATCATGGACCCACTCATCCTTTGGTCGTGATGCCCACAGGGTCTGACACTATATCAAGTGATCAGCAGGGTCATTTCGCCCATTGTACCATCCAGCATGGTACTCTTCTACGTCGCCAAAGTGAACTGTCATCAATCTTTAACACTGCGACCACCCATTGATTGAATTCTTATGTGTCTCCCACCAATGTGCTGGTGTAGCCTTCAACACTTCATCCAATGGCAACAATCGTTGCGGTTCTGACACCTTATCTTCAAATTCAACTAGAAACTCAGAAAACTATGGCAGTCCTTCATATACTGGTAATTCAACAGTCTCGATTGCGACTCGGCACAACGACTGAGTAATCAAGACACACTTCCTTAGTGATACCTCATGCATTCAATTATGCCAGTTCTCCAAAGCATCATTGTGGAAACCAAGTTCACTGTCAACAATCAGATGGATGTAATCCTCCTAAATGTTATATGCATGATCCCATCCTCTTACAACTTCTTCCTTAACCGGTTCAACATATCTTCTCCCTTCAGTTAGATCCATCGGAGCTATGACTCTAATGTCACGGTTTTCAAAGGTCATCACTCGCTTCTTAAAATTAATCACCGCTAATCTAGAATTGGCCCATCCAATCCCCAACAACACAGGATATGAGCCTCTGCCATCAACAACTTCAATAACATCAAAATTGGCATAATTCGCATCCCTTCAACTTCCACTACAAAATGCGGAACTCGCCCAATCAGTGTTGCTCTGACCTGGTTAGCCAGTCGTAGCTGCATGGGGGACCAAACCAATTGTGGGCTCCCCATCTTTTCCCATGTCTGTTTTGTTAAAATGTTGATGTCTGAGCATAGATCCAAGATGACTGAATCTACCTTATATTCCCCAATCTGAATATTCATGCGCATCTCTCTTCTCATCTTTTTCTTTTGTAAAGAGTTCACCGCGGACTCCTTCTGTCCCTTGGTCGATCGATGCAATAGATTCTCAATCTCAGCGAGACCATCGAGATCCTTTTCCAGTGTCAAAGAAATTCTGCAAGGTACCATGTTGTCGCAATGGCCCTACTACCGATGTTGGATCAAAAGTAGTTGGCATTTAATAAACAGGAAACTTACCCATATCTCTTCTGATAGCATCACATGCTTTAAAGAATGTATGTCTCTTAGCGTCAACATCAAACTATACCTTCTTCTTTCCAGCCAACCGAATTTGTGGAAATGGACTATCTTCTCCCGTCGTCGCACTTCCACGAGTAATGATAGCAACATCATCATCCTGCATCCTGGGTTCAGCTGAAATCGTCGCAAGTGTAGGCCCTTGGTTTAGGTTCGGTCAGGGATTCACTGGTTGGTTCACATTCTGATTTGCAGTCTGGTTCTGATTTTGAATCTGGTTTTTGTTCTGGTTCTGGTTCTGTAACTGCGAAATGGTTCTTGCTTGCCACTTCGCAATCAGTGGCAGCATAATCTTTGAAAGTTTATTGCAACATTGAATATTATTGTATTATCTTTCCCAATGATAGGAAATTGGATAATGTGGGAGGTTGGTGATGAGGAAGGGGTGTGCATTAATGTTGAACCTTGGAAGGATGTGGAGATGACTACAAGATACATAAAAAAAATTCAATACGTTCATGAGAAGGGCATGTTTTTGCGTCGAAGAGGCTCATTCTAAAACCCAATAGGGGGAGATGTGTGTCTCCTTCCATGCTCATCCTAGAGGTGACATGTGTCCTTTTAAAAAAAAAAAATTGTTATAAAAAGTAACATGTTTGATCAATTTAGATTTAAATATTTTCAAGGCATATACATAAAACTACACAAATTAGATCAATTAGAACACTCCCTCAATGTTTACAGTGTAAAAAGGGGTTTGCACCTTCAGAGATTTGATCCCTCTCAGTGCTTGGTAGATCCCCTTTTAAGATGGATCTATGTTGGTATCCTACCATGGGGGTATATATTCCTAAAGAGATACCAACTCATCATTTGAGTTCTTAATTCTCACGTGTCTTGTTTTGTTATATAAACATCCTAGTGTTCACCTTTCTTTCTGTTTATATCCATAATTGTTATTGATTTCCATTATTGAGTGAAATAGGGAAGTAGATACTCTATGAAAAGAAGGCCGCCGACTATACACAAGTGTTTTTCATGTGTTGGAATCAAATGAGGGATAATATTATGAACATTTCTTCTCTTCTCTAGATTGGTTTCCTTTTTGTTTTATTAGTTGAGTATTTTCATATGTTTTATGATGTTGGGATAAGATCATATTGTAAGTGATAACAATGGATCCATGATACTTGTAGTGGAATACTTTGATGAATTGTTGGCTACCTTTTTAAAAAATAAGTGGTATTTTTAAAAGTAGTTGCATGATAGTTTTTTTTGTAGATAATATGTGATGATACTTTGAAATTGTATATGAAGACCATGCTGAGCTTACAACCTTGTTATTTTTAGGTTTTTTAATGTAAAATTATTCCAATGGAGGGTCTTGAAATGCACATAGCTTATACGTCTTGAGAGTGCCCAGTGGTTAAGAACATGTGTTTTCCTCCTAAGCGATCATATGTTCAAATATGGAGGCGGGTAGGGTATGTACACCGCTGTAAACTTTAACAGTTACATCACTGTGAAAAGGGGGTCACATGTCCCACAAACAAGAGAGTCTCATTCACCAAATTGGTGTTTGGCTTGGATGTAACTTTAAAAATAAATTATCATTAATGTTATTATTACAATATGCATCTTTCTTTCTTATCGAATTTTAATGTAAAAACTATATATAAAATATGACAATGCAATAAGAAAATTTTAAATCTTAATTCTATAATGGAATCTTGTTTTATATTTGTTTTCTCTTTAAAAATATTCATAAATATAGATTATACATGAATTCCATAATGATATATATATAACATTTTACTGCCAAAATATGCATTTACAACATAATTCAATTAATTATTGGAAATATACATGAGATAATAGTGCTTCTCTTATTAAATTTATATATATTGTGTGGCTAAGTGATAATTATTTGTAGGGAAGAATCATGACAATGTTCACAACTTAAGAATGTTGCTATTGTTCTTTGAAAAACTGGGTGTGGTTGAAAGACTGAAAACCCTAGGATGATTTTCAACCTCAAGCTTGGAGTGAAACCAAACATCTTTGGTTGGCCTAGTATCAACCAAGGGTTAAAAAAATTGGGAAGCTTAGTTACTTAGTTTTTTGGCTTATTTTTTGTTTTTTTAGGGTCTATTTTTTGTTTTTGTATGTACTTGTGTATGTTGCTTCAAGCAATCCTTCATTTTTCAAGACCAACATAGATTCATCCTAAACACAGATCTATCAAGCACCGAGAGGCATCTAATTTCTTGAGGTGTTATTTTTCAATGACATTTTATTTGGATTTAAATTTTTATTTTATGACGAAATATAGATTTTTTAATTTTTATTTGGATATTTTATTAGGTTTTCTTTTTTATTTTATGAGCCAACATAAAAATAATAATAATAATAATTAATTAATTTTTTTTTGTGCATAACATGATTTTGTTACATGTAACGTTACACATCTCCCCTATGGTGGATATAAGCAGCTTTCTACTCTCGGTGCACATAATGTTATTTTGATATGTGTAACGTTACACATTTACCCCATACTGGATTGTAAGCACCTCGCTACTCTCAGTGCAATAATATTCTGGTAAAAAGAGTCATGCCACTAATCTTAGGAAGGTCAACATCATAGTGCAACCTTCATAATTCTATGAAGGTGAACAATGATGAATTTACGCAATCTATTGACTTAAAAAAGTGAAGAGTTGGTATAGGGGTAAGGACATGGTATGCTTTCACCTTTCGTCACATCACTAGTCACTATGACCAATGTACTATAATTTCGTTGAGAGAAGCATTTTATAGTCGAGCATTGAAGAGATTATAATTTTGGTTTTATTTGTTTGTCCATAGTTATACAAATCTTTATCAATAATTAACACTATAATATTAATTCCATTGATGTAAGAGGAATTCAAATAAGTTTTAATTAAAAGCATATACTAAGTAGAAGAAATATTCTAAAGATTAGTGTTTATGTAAGCATATTAGTGTAAATCTATCTTAACTTAAAATATAGCATCAAAAAGATTTACATAAATTTTATTTCTCTTTTTCAATGTTTAATAACTTTAAATTTAAGATAAATTTAAGTTAATTAATACTAATCTAAAAATAATATTATACCAATAATAAAACTTATTTATTTCATATTAAATCTATCCATATAAATTTAAAAATAATAAAAAACTTACAAAATAATTTTTAAAATAAAAATAAATCTTCCCCAATCAAAAATTATATACCATGGTTTTTACTTGAGCAAATATGTCTCATAAAAATGTAACATAAAACATAAATTCTACTTCGAACACATGCTCATGATGGATGAGAAGTCATTCAACATATGATATAGAATAACTTTCCCTATGGACCCTAGAATAACTTTCCCCATGGACCCCATTTAATTCCCATCATAACCCTTTCTATACTCTTATAAAACAATTTCATAAACGGTATATATATATATAGACTTATGATAACTTTGTGAGCATATGTCATGGTTACATCACTTCATGACATATGCCATGTAAATATCAAGCAACATCTAAACTATTTTATTTATTTATTTTGGGTTAGGTTCTATACCAAATACAAATAACAAATATATGAAAGTGGTATTATAAATGAAACTCATCAAAGTAGTGTTATAAATTAAACCTAAGATTAAACCTAAGAGAACAAAATAATCAACCAAATAATCTTAAAATTAAAATTAAGATATTATAAAAAATCTAAAATGTTAGTTTAAATTATTTAGGGTATAAAGTTAGATGTCCATTGCATGTAGTTTGTGTGGTTGGGAAGCATGATTATTACCTTTTTTACCTAGGTTCAATTCTTGTCAGTGACATGATGTTGAACCCTTATGTAATAATTGAGTGGATTATGTAATATGACTATACTTTGATTTTCCGAAATAGCAAGAAATAAAGTTAGAAGAATAATTCATAAAAGAGTTGGCAGATCATTCTACCTTATAAATTTTCTAGTTTGTCGAAATCTAGCAATAGATCTTTGCTAAAATAATGATTTTGTATTGTTCAAATTGTATTTTCTATTGCAGAAATGAATTAACACCCTCAAAACCCATGAACAAATTAAGGTATATTTATAATTTCAACCATTTAAATCAGATTCCAACCAAAACATTAAAAACTATCCAAAACATATATATATAACGATCATTTAAAAAAAAAATCACAAAATATAATGGAATTTAAATTTATTAAAAAAAAATACAACAACTCCACATTGTCTCAAACTACACCCAATCAACAAACGCCAAAATCATTATGGAAATAAAACACATCTCTTTTGTCATCTTAACTCTGACCACACACACGATACCTCATACTTATCAAAATGTTCTCAATGCCCTCCACATATAAAGCCAATGAAATGTTTTGTATGCTTTCTAGGACCGAGGGGTCTAAATTGCTTCAGAAACATCCCAATAACAATGGCACCTTGTCTCATGATACCTCATACTTATAAAAAGCAACGATTTGAATGTCATCCACACATAAAAAGGCAATCAAATGTTTTGTATTCTTCCCGAGGGACGATGCCTCTTCTATTCCAAAACATTTCATTACCAATGGCACCTTATCTCATGTCATATGCCAGCAAGGCAAGGGACATTCCATTACCAATGGCACCTTATCTCATGTCATATGCCAGCAAGGCAAGGGACCTGACAAAAGGGGAAAAGTACAAGATGCATTAAAGATGCAAAATGCCAATCCATTTGCCAATTCAAGTGGGTTATATCCTATGGGAAACGGTTGTTGAGGGGTGAGGGGTGAGAATAGCTCTAAGTGGATAGGCCATTCCACATCCACAATTTTGAAAGCAACATCTACCCAGTTCAAGTTCAAGTGGGTTATCCAATGAAAAGAGTCGCTATTTAGGAGGGAGAATAGATCTAAGTGGATAGGCCATTCCCACACCCACAATTTTGAAAGCAACATCTGCCAAAATGGGTTATCCAATGAAAAGAGTCTGAATCTATTTAGGGGGTATAGTAGCTTTCATGGGTTATCCAATGAAAAGAGTCTGAGTCTATTTAGGGGGTATAGTAGCTCTCAGGTGATAGGCCATTTCCAAACCCACAAATTTGAAAGCACCATGTGCCCAATTCAAATGGGTTATCCAATGGGAAGATGCTACTAAGGGGGTGAGAATATCTCTGAGTGGATAGGCCATTCCATTCCCACACCCACATTGTGAGAGTAGGTGGTCTCCACCTCACTTCCATTGTACATGGGCTTTATGGGTTTTAGGCAGATAGCGTAACCCCCATCCTAGTTTTGTCTTTAAGTCTAATGTTAGGCCTCCCAATAGAGTAAGAGGAGAGAGAGTTGTAAATAGAAAGCGACAATGGGCCAAAAGGAGGAGTGGCGTTTTATGTCACGCAACGTGTAAAGACATATCGAAAAATGTGGTTCACGCTGATTGGCTCACAACTAGACAAACTCAAACAACCTCAATGCCGCACCCGTGGGAAAAGCGTGTCAAAGAAACCAGTTCGCCGGCAGTGAGGGCCCACCGTCCATTACAAAGACGCCGTCCAGGTGACAGGGACCGACAACACCGTCAAGTTCGGTCAAAATAACTGCCTCGCGAACTGTTCGTACCTTTGACGGATTCTTCGTTTCCGTTACGGGCATTACGGTCAACGTCTTCCCGCCAATAACGGAACGGCCCCTCTTTCACGGAACCGCCCGCCGTCCAGTGACACGAGAAATCAGAATTATGTTAAAATAATATCGACAAGAAATCCTCGCGCCGCAATCACATTTCGCTACCTTGCAAGTTGCAACGAACTCGATCTTCTTCCCCCAACAACTTTTTTATTACATAATAAAATAAATATCTCGGATAAATAAGGGTGATTAAATACAAATATCGATATGTCGGTAGCAACAAACTTTCAAATATTTCATAGGATTTGTGTTAATCGTTAGTTGGGTCCTTTATGAGTTCTTGGCTCTGCGTTTTTAATATATTTTTAAAGTGTCGTTGGTTAATATATTTTAATCTTTTGTGTTTGATTTTGATTGATCAATTTATTATTACGTTTTTAATATATTTTTAAAGTGTAGATAGTTAATATTTTTTAATCTTTAGTGTTTGATTTTGATTGATCAATTTATTATTGTATTAAATTTTATATGAGATTTTGAATGGTTGATTAAGTGAAAAAAAAATATTTTTTATTAAAAATAAATTTTTGATATATATAAATTAGTATATTTATCTAGTTTATGGTTGGATCATGTTGATAGAGATTAAATCGTTAAAAAATAGTTATGGAATGGAAGACAATTTAGATTTTTTTTTATTTCTCATATTTTTTTAGTTAAACTGGTTCAAGTGTGAGTTATCTATGTCTAGCTACATGTTATCATCTACATTCTTTCTGTTATCTATTTATCAACTATCACTGATTTTGTATATTCTTTTTCTTTTTATATCACATTCTTTTAGTTATTTGCCATGAATTGTTGGTTATCCATTCATCAGCTATAAGTTATCCATACATTGCTCCTAGTTATCAATTCATCAGTTATTTTTTATATATATTTTTTTAGAATTGTTATTTCAAATTTTGAACGACTACCATTGAATAAATCTAAATAGTACATTTGTCTCATCCTTGTCTATAGATGAAAAAACATAAAGCATAATCCACCCAAATCTCAAATAAAAACGCCTATCCACATAATAATCAATAAAATTAATGTAATAATTATTACATATTAATAACAAAAATATAACTTTTTGTTATTTAAACAAATGATAACTCTACTAAATTAGCATAATGCTTCCATTTATATGTACAGCTTTATGTTTTTAAGCATTTACTTCCATAAGTTTTCCCGCGCCTTCAAATTTTTTCTCTATTGGGCTTTTGTCAATTCTCGTTCCATTTTCTTTTGCTTTTCATTTTTGGCACATTGTGGGGAACTTGTACAATTCTTCATACTCGTGGTTTTTATCCTATATCGCTCAACATTTAACCATGTCCATTCAATGACACGTAATTATTTATACCTTGCACAACATGACCTGATAAACAAATACACACAAATATTTAAAAAGAAAGATATGCACTCATCAAGAATGTAACTTTTAATTGTGTTTTATTTTGTTTGAGACTGACCTAACCAGTCCTAAATATGGAGTCAAATTGGAAGATACATATATTCTAATATTGGTATTGGTATGGAGTAAGGTCTTATAAATAATTAATACATAAAATCAATGTCATTTTCTATATTGGTATGGAGTAAGGTTTTATAAATCATTAATACATAAAATCAATGTCATTTTCTAAATACATATGTCATTTTCTAATATTGGTATGGANNNNATATATATATATATATATATATATATATATATATATATATTATTTTAAAATTAAAAATATTAAATATAAAAAAATGGTTTATATTTACTAAGTTATCAACATCAAAACTATAAAAGACAAAGCACAATCTAAATCTATAAAATTGGAAAATATTTCCATATATATTTGGAAATGAAAGATGACAAGAAAACAATCAATAATAATAACTTCAAAATATCTAATTCAATTACATAAATTTAATAACTTCAAATTATCTAATTCAATTACATAAATTTAATATCTATATGATTTATAAGAAAAACACAACGTGGTTGTTAAAATGGTTGATGTTTATTTTCAACTTTTTCAAAAGATTCCAAACATGTGTATAAGACATAAATAAAAGAAAGATATTTTACACAATTCTTTGAAAAGGTATGTTTACATAGTGAAAACAAGTTTCTTATTTATTAAGTTGATCTCTTAAAATGGAAAATAGAAATTGATCAAGATTCACAAAAAAAAACATAAGATTTTAAATGACAGTGACAAACTTTTATATAAACTAGAGAAAAAAAATTCAAAGGAACAATCAAACATTTCTTACTAAATTTAAATGATTAAAATGAAGAGAGATATCAATTCGAAAAATTAGCAAGGAGACATGTCTATGAACTCACTTGAGGCAAGAATGTTTTCATAAGTTCAAGTACAAATTATGAATAAAAAGAGCTTTACAAATTCAATCAAAATTAAAAATCACACTTGTAAAATATTGCCAATCGATGTTTTTTCATATAGTTAGAACTATAGAGAGATTGGGAGGGCCATGGACAATTAAAGATTCGACTAAGCATAATCTTGCAACTAGGTTTTTCACCTTAGCAAATGTCTTGTTTCATCTCTGGTTGAAGATTGATTCTATTAGATTAAACATCTCACATGCACCCTAATGGCATACCTCAATAGAACCAATGATGAGTATCTCGAGATGGAGGTCACATACTTAAAGATACTTATTGTTGGATCCTCAAATCATGGAATGAAAGCACATTCAATTCATGAGCATTCATGAGGAAGATAACAAAGGTTCCAAAAGTAAAAACAATAACCCCATCTCCCAATGAAAATATCTTATGTTTGCCTTAAAATTCCCTAATTAAAAAGTTGACAAGATAATGGTCAAGCTACAAGGTTCTCAACCTACTGACAATCAAGTATTGGATCACTTTAAGGCTCAACCAATTTCTTTCTTTACAAAAGAGACTAAGCACATTTGACCTAGTGGCCTCCTTGACTTACCAATAAAACTTCAGCATGGCATGTCAAACCAATTGAGTTAACCCTCGATGTTCATCATTCATTCATTTATGTGTGTGTGTGAGTGATTTATCTATTTTTGTGATGACTATGATAATAAACCATTTGGTTCATAAAAAGATACTCAAGAAGTTTTAATGCAAGTTGTCTTTACCTTTTAGTAGATGATGTAAGCCCTAACAAGTTAGGGGTATTAAGATATATAAGGTCAGGGCCCATGGGTTATATGAATTAAGGCTTATAGGTTGGGATAGTCACTTATAGGTGATAGTGGTCAACATTTATGCAAGGGGTTGTAGGGGTTAGTGTTATAAGGGTTAGGGGTTATAATGGTTGGGAGTTGGGAATTAGTCAGTATATGGGTTAATGGTTTATATAAGGGTTAAGAGCTATAAGTTGTGTTAGGAGTAACGAGGTTGAGAGTTAGGGGTGCTATATATTAAGGGTTTATGGTGTAGTGATTAGGACTCATGAATTATGGATTAGGGTTATAGGGGTTATATGAGTTAGTAGTTTATATAAAGGTTAATGAATATACATTGTGTTTATGGTGATAGAGGTATAGGGTTTAGCGATTAAAGGTGTAAGGTGTGGTGGTTAGGAATTATGGTTTAAGGTAATAGTTGTTAAGGGTTAGATCTTATAGGCTACATCACACTTTGAGGATTAGGGGTTATCAAGGTCACAAGTTATGTTATATGCATTGAGAATTGGTAAGTTAAGAGCTACGGTTTAGTAGTTAGTTAATTAGGTTTTAGTGGTTAGAAGTTACTAAATTAATGGTAAGGGGTTATAAGTGATGGGTGAGTGGGTTAGCAACCAATGGTTACTGGTAATGGCTTATAAGTTATGGGTGAGTGGGTTAGTAACCAATGGTCAGTGGTTATATGTTAATAGGAATAACGATTATAGTTATATTGTTAATATGTTAATGAGTTAAGAATTAGTGGGTTTTTTTTTTAAACTGTTAAATTGGATGTATATGGGGAACCATAAAACCTCTCATGATACATGCAACAACTCACAAGCCACTTATAGGTTAGGTTAGGGGTGTTAGAGGTCAAGAATTATAAGGTTTAGGTATTAAAGGTGTAAGGTGTAATGGTTAGGAGTTTGGTTGGAGGTAATAAATTAGTGGTTAAAAGTTATAATTTATGGTGAGGAGGTTAGTAACCAATGTTTAGTGGTTATGGGTTAATGAATAGTAATTAGAGTTTAATTTTTGGTAGGTTAATGAGTAAATATCTATCTATTGGGTCTATCTTGAGTTATTGTGGGATGGAGTGTTATCCTTCCATGTTGAGATCATCATGAGAATATTGTTGTAACGACTTCATGACTTGTTAACTTAGCCTTATGCCTTGAAGAATATAGGGTTTACCCTAAGTACCATCCTTGAAATGGGGAAAAGTACAATGCTTCCTTGGGATTTGCAACCTAGAAGAAAAGGTTAATGAGTTAAGAAGTGGTTTTTTTTATCACTATTCAAATTGGGGAATGTGGGATAAGGGACACTCATCAACCCCTTTATTTGGATAAATTTCCCTACAACTCCAACATAAACTTTGTTGAAAGTTAGAGTTCCACCCCACTATTTGGAACTTTTCCTAGGGTTTTATCCCATTTTAGATTTGGATACTTAGATTTCGAAAAAAAAAATGAATGGAAGAGATGAAACATTGCCTTGTTGAAAAATCCATGCTCGTCATTGAAAATGGGGCGACATGAGTGCCCCTTATCAAATGCCAAATTGTGGGCATATGGGAACTAGACAACCTCCCATGATATATGCAATAATGTGCAAGCCACATATTTGAAACTTTATAACTCAACATACTCAACATAGAGCCAAAACATCCCAAAAAAGAGGCATCTACCTCTCCAACCAAGTTACAAGGAATCAACATGGTCATTTTCCTCTAAATGATCACTACATGTCACTATAAAAATTGAATCCAAATAGAAAGGAACTTATTAAATTCAAATGGAAAGGAACTTACTTCCTATATGTATATCTCCATAACATGTCACTATCAAAATTGAATTCAAATAAAAAGGAACTAATTAAATTCAAATGGAAAGGAACCTACTTCCTATATATATATATATATATATATATATATAAGCAACACCCTCTTTGTAGTTAGTATATATACCGTCTTTGTTGTTAGTAAATAAGAGATTTAAGAAACACCCTCTGTGTAGTTAGTAAATAAGAGATTCAATCTTAGGTAATAGGGACTAATTCATGAACGACATAAAAGTTATAGATGGTAAAGAATTGAGGATTATAAAAATTATAGGTTACAAGGTTGAATAGAGATTTGTAATTAATTTATTATGATAATTAAAAAAACATATACTTTTTATTTATATATTTATATATATATATGAGATTTGGATATAAAACAATTATATATATATATATATATATATATATTTTATTCCATATAAAAATTATATATTTATTTCTATTTATATAGAGTGATTTCAACGCTAAATTAAGAAAAAAGTACGAATAATTTAAAACATGAAAGCCTAGTTGATTATTTCACAACGTAACTATGGAATTTAGGCTTCGTACTTTCATAGGAATTAAGTAAACTAACCGTTACGATTCCATTCGAAAACGAAATAATTTATTACCCAAACAAATGATGATTTTAGACAAATCTCCAACCCTAACGTTGGAAGCACGCGACATTTGACTTCGGTGATAATAATAACATGTACATCTCATGCCTTGCAGGCTGCAGCGTCCATTCCTTTGAAGTACTGAACAGTAATGTTTTCCTGTTGCAATTTTCTTTTTAATGTTAAAATCTATTATAATTTAATAGTTTTAGTTTGAGTGGTAACGAAGATAATAATTATTAGTATTAAGTTTAATGTAATATTATTTTAATGTTTTTCTTTAAATAATTATTATAAAGTTGACTTTTAAACATTGTTTTAAAATAAATACATGGAAATATATCATCCAGAAACAGGGCACCTTACCTAAATTTGCATGATGTTACATGCAAGCAAATGAAATGATGGCAATGTGTGGAGGGCTTTGAATTTGCAAGGATTTGTGGATTTCCCTTGCACGGCTCATTGAAGAATCATTTAGCTGAAGTGGGGTGATAATGGACGGTGGAAATTATATTATTATTGTTATAATTTTCAAGATTATGTTCTCTTGCTTTACCGAAAGGCCAACTGTTTACTCTCGAGATGCTGCATTACTGCCTGCCTGCCTTTTCGACATAACATTATTAATCAGTAGATGCCAGCTGAGCTTTGCGAGCGGTTCCCCAGGCCCCAGGGGACCACACGCCTTTTTTCCCCCAGACAGCTTGGTAGCCCGACCCGACAGCTGCGCTCTCCTGGTCAGCTCTGTCCTTTCTGCTTTCAATTCAATTTCCCGCCTCTTTTTTGAAACTTTTCCCCGGGATCCCTAACCCTAACCCTAACCCTAAACCTAAATGAAACCGACACCCTAATCGCGACCGAAACCGCCGCAAGAAAAGCGACTCCATGTCTCTGTGTGTTGGAATCCAATCCACCTCACGCATGTTACCAGATACAGGAGATATTTCCGAGATCGAATCCCGGCGCTGCCAAATTTGAGGAAAAACCAGTAAAAGAAAAAAAGGCGACCCCGGTCTTTAACAGAAAGAATCACGCGTGTGAAGTCATTCCTTATCTACAGGTATATGTCAGCCCTCCCACGTCGTTAAAGTCATGGCAACTTAAAGTCATGGCAACTTGCAGTGAGGTGTGGCCTACTTCTGGGAAAAGAAAAATTGTTTATTTTTTTATTCGTTTCTATGAATTTTGGCTTTTCCGAGATTTGTGGTCGGTCGCGCGTCTATTCATTCTTAATGTCGCCTTTTCGTCTATTTTGCTCGAGATCAGATCTTTCTTGGCAAATGTGAATTCGTTCACGAATTGACAGGAAATGGAATCCAGATCGTCTTCATCCGCAGAAGTCAGATCCAATGGTTTCACAATCACCTGATTCAAACCTAGTTGTGTAAACAGGGGACGATTAGTTCACGAATTGACAGGAAATGGAATCCAGATCGTCTTCATCCTCAGAAGTCAGATCCAATGGTTTCACAATCACCTGATTCAAACCTAGTTTGTGTAAACAGGGGACGATTTCTTCCATGTTTTTGGCTGGATTTTACTAGTTTCTGGTCATAAATTTTTATGGAATTTTTAGAATGAGTAAAAACACTGCTACATTTTGTAGAGTGTAGAGTGTGGGTGTAAGGGTTTTTGTGTCATGTGATTTTATTCATGTTCTTAAAATCGCTCAATAAACAATAAAAATTACATTTTTGTGGATTAATTTTACCAAATTTTGGTAAAAAAAAATTGCAGTAAGCTAAACTCTAGACCATTTGCACGTAAAATTCGGTGAGTTTTTTGGTCAAAATCCTGCCGCGGAAATTGTTAAAAGGGTAATTTTCAGTGATTGGAATTGCATAAATTAGGTGTCTCTGGGGTAATTGAGGATGCTGAATCCATTTCTGCAATAAAAATTGCAATTTTAACATTGGAAATCTCATTTTCAACAACAAATAGTATTGCCGAATATTCCAACCAAAAACCTGCCTGAAAAGATGCAAATGGTCTCGAAATTAGCCAACCCCAAAAAATATCAACATAAAAGTCAAAATCATCGACCGCTCTGATTCAAACAAAAAAAAGTTGAAATAATAAATAAATAATAATAAAGGTGTTGAAAATTACTTTATTTTAGATTCAATTAACCAGAATATACGTTTGAATGTTCAAATTAGTTCGAACCAGAAGGAGACGTATTCATATTTTGAATTAAAAAAGGATTGAGTGTTCAGAGAAGAAATCTTAAATTTAATTAAGGAGACCGTGCATTTTGAATCTTTCAATTTCTTGAATTAAAAAACGATGAAGTCTTGAATCTTGTAATTAGTTCACTGATATCGACTGACCACCGAATATTAAGACAGACATAATACTTCTAAGATTTGTGTGATAATTTTTTTATAGAGAAAATTATGTTTTAAACAAATATCTTTATTTAAATAATAATAATGATTTTGAGGTTATGGTTTAGTCAGACATAGAGATATTCTTATTTATGAAATAAATATTAAGGAGGTTTATATATTTTATTAAAAAATGAATATTTTAAATTGTTAAATTTATTAAAAAAATCTAAGGTTATGGTTTAGTCAGAGAGATATTCTTATTTATGAAATAAATATTAAGGAGGTTTATATATTTTATTAAAAAATGAATATTTTAAATTGTTAAATTTATTAAAAAAATCTAATGGTCTAAGTGGTAAGGTAAAATTGAGAAACTCGACAAGGAGGAGGGTAAAGATAAAAGAAAAAGTTAAGGGTTTACTCTTAATTAGTTATATAGGATTGTAGGTTTAATTTTGGTACTTTGGTTAATGTTCATAAGAAAATAATAAATTAAAATAGAAAATCCAATTAACTTAGAGTTTATTTAGGGATTTCATTTTGTGAGTTAATTAACAAAAATGTTGGAAATAAAAGAAAGGAAAAATGGAACATAACTCATTGTGTATTTGTCCATACGATGTGCTCCTAACCTCTCACACGTCATGAAATGTATGCTATCTACTCAATTTCTCTCACTTCTTGTTAACTGATTTTAATTGTAAAAGCAAAAATCTACATTTACCTTGTCTAGTATCATCACATGTATGAGCTATAAGCCATCATATGTCACTAATCTTAGTCAAAACTTTACTTAACCAATGAAGGGTCACATGGGTTATCCCTTAAAATTTGTGCAATAATGAAAAATAGTAAGGAATTCCCAACCTATTAATGCCTCTAGTAAGATAAGGACTTGGTTAGTTAGAGAATACCCATACCAACCATCCTTCTTCATCAATGGATGGGTACTTGGCCATCCTTGTGGTCAAATTAGTCACATTCGTGTCCTTGACTTAATCCCAAGCATTCGGTGTAAGATCAACTTTAGACAATTTGCACCCAGAATCCGGCCAAAATTCGGTTGAAATTGTTGAAATCATGTTTTTGGGTTGTCGGAATTGCATAATTGGGGTGCCCGGGGGTAATCGAGGTCATTGAATCCATTCATGCAATCAAAATTGCAATTCCAACAACCCAAATCGTAATTTCAGCAATTTCCCCGTCATCAGATTCCAGTAAAAAGCACTAAAGAAGGTGCAAATTATCTAGAGTTTAGCTTGCTCCCAAGCATTCACATTGAATGAGCTTCTTTCAAAGATCAACAATGGTTTATAAGTATGGACTACTCTTGTCTATTTGCTAATAAATTCTAAATGTAAGGTTATTTCAATGAAATTTAACCCAAGAGTCAGAAGATAATTTCTTTCACTCACTTATTCTTATGTTTCCCTATATTCACCTTGCCCATTTTTCCCTCTAAAGTGCCAAAACATAAGGGGAATTGTTCCTTGTTCATTCTCAAACTAGAGTGATCCCATTGAAGGATTCAAAGGACCCTCCCACATACAAAACTAGAGTCCACAAGCTACAAACTTGTTCCAAAGTGAAACACTTCAAGTTTTATTGCTTTTCCATTGGAACAATAAGAACTTCTTCTCTTGCCCCACCAAAAATGTTGTTTGAATCAAAGCACATGGGAAACTTCTTAAAATTGATATTATTCAAAAGTAGAAAATACAAGGATTAAGATGATGTGTTGTGTGCGTAGAACATGAAGAAACGTCTCTTAGAACTTATTCTTGTAGTGCATATTCACACAACAGGTTTGAGATTCTATTTTGTTGGAGATGAGTTGTAATATAATATTTCCTTAGACTTGAAGAGGTATTCTATTAAATTGGAATCATTATTTCCCAGGGTCTCTTCACAACAATTAAATTTGTGTCGATTTTGGATGGTCACACCTAAATCTATGTGATAAAATATTTGGCTTGCCAGAAATAAATAAAGTTTTATTTTAGAATTTACTCACCCATAAAAGGTTGTAGCCAAAGCAAAATCTCCCATGATCGAGGCTCTTAGCTCAAGAGGTATATCTGGATTCACCTAGGATAATATCACCATTCATTAATGTGGGTGGGTTCAAGACTTGTTATTAGGGAGTTCCCCTCAATCCAAAATTCTCCTTTCCTAAACCTAAAAGTAGTTAGCACTAGGGGCCTACAATTCAAAGAGAGAATTTCAACAATGACTCAATTCCCATATGTGTCGTAAACTCTTATTTGATGGGGAATCTAAGGTTAATCTAAGGATGGAAAGAGCTTTAGGGGAGGGGGAGGGGGTCTCATTAGCCCCAACGAAATATTGGAAGCAAGATATTCCTTTGGACTAGGTATAACTACAAACAATCAAGATAAGATATACACTGTTCTCTATGGCTCAATTCTTCTTTAGTTGCTCAACATTAAATAGAGATGGATTGTTGGCGATTCCTTTCTCATTCTTAGGCAATTCAGAACTAAAAATTTCAAAGAAGGAACTCTCTATTATATAGCTTTTCAATGAATCTTTGCAAATATTGGTTCTCTCACTAGAATTAAAATCTTTAGTGTGTGACAATCCAAGAATAGGTTACCAAACTAGAAGTTGAATGATGATGTTTATTTAGACAACGTGGTTTTTGGTTAAAAATAGGAACCCTGCAAAGAGGTTCTAGCTCCATTAGCATTGTTATGGTTCACACTCCCATGAATTTAATCAATCCCAATTCATTTAATCAAATCCTAATTGAACAAACTACACTTGTCACATTAGGAGAGAAAGCATGCATGCATGTATTGTCGAATATATTGGGAGTGAGGGAGTATTAATGCTCTATCACGCAATAATTTCCCTCATCTGATGTATTCAATTTGAAGCAGGTATGCTCTTATAGATTATTTACTCTTTACAGGTATTGCATGATAATCTTGTCTTTTGGAGGGATGGTATGGTTATTTGTTCAATATTTGAGTTCAACTTGTAATCTAGAGGAATTTCTTGAGTAGAACCTTCGTTGGCCTCATTAGGTGGTGATAGGAAATCACTATGGAGATGTATGCCCTAGTTATTTCAGTTTCCTTTTAATTTATTCCTTGCAATTCTAGTTTCAAGCCTTAGAATCCCGGGGCAAGTTTGTTCTATTTGATTTTAGTGAGGATGGGGGTATTTATGGTCAATAATAGTCTCTTTTTTTAATGCAACAATTCCTTTATTGCTTTTGATATCGAGGTCTAGATCTCTATTAAGTATACCATGGGTATCGGTGCCTTGGGAATTCTTGTTTAAGCATGTTAAATACTCTATGGTAGTGGGTTCTACTAGTTAAGGTTTTCTTCCCTATGTTTTAATTGTTTCTAAGTCTATTCTATCTAGTTTCCTAGAGAGCCCCTATGCTCTCTTTGATTGTGTATTAGTCAAGTTCTAGGGAAGAAGTTTATAGTCTTAATTTGATATCTCAAAATAGATTTAAGAGGGTTCGAAGGAGATGGGAATTCGAAGATTAAGAAAATTCTTAGAAGGATTATAGGATAGTTGGAGGGAATGAGGAAATCCATATAGTATCTTAGCATTCACATGAAAAAGAAAGAGATCAAACATGAATAAATCGAAGAAAATTTTAATGTGCAAGGCCTGAAATGTGATAAACTCACTATTGATTAAAAAATGCACTTCAATATTATTCTTGGGGTAAATTAAGGCTCCCAATCAATGACCAACCATCCTAATGTCTCCATGGGTTTAGTCATGGAAAGAGTAGTTGAGAAAGAAATATTCCAACAAATTGTTTTATTATTCATAGGCTAGTTGCAAGTACATGTGGAGTGTGGCATTGATTAAGATCATGTCTCCATGGAAGAATCCCATATTGAGCACAAAGTTGCTTCAAAATAGTTCCTTCTTATGGTTTTCATATGTATTTTTCTCCTTAATCAATATGTAAGGATTTACAATTTTAAGTTTTGGAGACATTTTGTAGCCTCAAGATACTTGTGGTTCTTTGATGAAGTATATGTATTGGTTCATCTCAAATAATCCCCTTTTTGACATGTTGTTCCTATGTATTTTCTGGTTGTCGTATTTTCTCAACATGTATATATTTTTGGGTTGTAGTTCTAGTGCATTATATCTTTTTGGGTTGTAGATCTAGTGCCTTTGAAATAAATATAAAGTATGAGAACAATATTAAAAAGAAATGTAAAAAAATTACAAAATTTGAAATAAATTATGTAACTCAAATTTATGGGAAAAAATTAACCTTATTATAATGATTGATGTAAGCTTAAGGTGTATGTTTGCAAAGGAGACCAATGGTTTAAATATTTTACATAAAGAAGTCCAATGAAAATATAGTCTACCATACCTTATTAGTCACTACCTTTACATTGGCAGGGACTATAGTAATCAGTATGTCAGCTTTCCTCTTTCATTGCACACAAACCAATGATTTTTACCCTAATTTTCACACTCTCTCCTATATTAGATGTTTTATTTTATATTATTTTAACCAATCAAATGATTTAAGATCTTATTTGGGCTAAAACCAAGGTCAATCAAAGCTATAGTGTAGTTTTATTTTTTTGTTAAAACTAGGGTTAGAAGATAAAAATTGGTTTGAATGTCAATCAAATATGATGAGAAGATGAACTAATGACATCCTAAACTTTAACATTAGTTTGATTTTTATGGAACATTTTATTTTATTCACCACCTTGCAAGCTATGAGGACCTAATGCAATCTCAATTTGCCACACATTTGGAAAAGCTACCACATATACATGTTACGGTCCCACACATCTACAAAATATTCCAAAAGTCTATACAAGCTTCTACATTCCTTCACAAGTGATAAGTTATAATTTCAATGAATTACAAAGGCTTCCCTTGTTTTTTGCAAACCGAGTATAGATTTATGAGTAAAGGTTTACATGGGCTCTACTAGGTGAAGTGGCCACATCCATAAACAATCCTTTGTACTTTCCTCCTCTTTCTCTACTTTGCATGGGACTTTGGGCATGCATGATTGTTATTTGGATCCTCTATCTCTTTTTTAACACAAGCCTCTACTGTGCATGGGCCTCCAACCATGCAAGATTGTTCTGTACCTCTTGTATCTATGGTTTCACACGGGCCTCTACTTTCCATGGGATTTTGGCCATGAAAGGTTGTTGTAGCGACAACTCTTGCACGACAAATTCTAAGCATAGAAGCTAGTTCAGTGCTTCAAGATAGAAATATTTCTAAATAGGTTATAGCATAGCAACTTACTATAAATGATTTCTATAAGCATTGATGATAGTTATTGCATGAAGGCTACATATGACAGTTTCTCTCCCATACATATCTACAAGATGCCACACCTATCTTTTGCCAGACATATCTTCTTAAATGGACATAGCTTAAGAGTTTGTGAACAAGATTAACATATAACAATTGTACGCCTTGACCTAACCTATGAAGGTCGATGTTCCCTCCCCCTCTTTCCCCTTTCCAATTCCATTTCCACACGCTTTTGGAGTATGCTACTTTCATGAAATATTTTTTCTACCTTAACTTAATAGTAGGCACATTATCAACTAGCATTTTAAGGAGCTCCACATCTAAAACTGAGGTATTTCAATTGAATTCTCTATTTGTTCTATCTCTTATTTCATATTTCCAAGATGAATGTGCATACATATCATTTCCACCCCACCCTATTACCAACCCTTCCCACAAACCCCTGGGAGGATCAAGCTTCAAAGCATACACAAAGAGGTGGGAACACTGACACGGGAAGGAATAGGTGGGCATGTTGCCGTGACCCACCAACAAAGCCTTGTCGATAGGGGTTCCCACTCTGTCAACAGCCAACCAGTGCGCTCTCCCTGAGCACCGACCTAGGCAGGTTTGACCCTGCCCGGCAACATCCACAAACCGGATGAAGTCTCACCCGAGATGTCGAGGGAGAGCTATGGAACCAAGTTTCCGGAAATAAGAGGGGAGGACATGGCATCAACGACTGAAATTCATAATCAACAAATACTCCAGAGATAGTTTTATCAGAATCACATCATTCATCACAGATCTATTGGCATAACTAGTAGATCGTTAACATATTGCATTACTTCATTCATCGCAATAGTAACATTCATTCATGTAACATATACAGTAAACATCCATCATTGTCATTGTAGAGCATAAAGACAGAAAATAAATAAGAAACAAGATCATTTCAAGGAAACATTCGTCATGTCATATTAATTCTGTGCAACATATCCAAATCATACAATACTTCTCCACAGTAGGAAAATGATCACAACCCAAGATTCAATAGCTGGTCGACACAGATAGAGCAAAAACTACTCAAGAACAAAATGAATTTACAAGGCCACACCTCAGATCACCAAATGGATTGATCGATTGATCTTTCTCATCAATGATACTGATTTACAATTACAATTATAACTCTATATATAGGCTTGTGCCTTTACATCCAAGGTCCACTTCTAACTAACTTCTAACAAACTAGTGACCTATATCCACCAAATGTGGTCAATCAGTACAAAATTGCATAAAGAATTCCAAAAACGATTATTCTTTTTCCTATCACGCTGTTGCTGTCCTTCGTGGTGGCATGTGAGCTTGTGCATCCTCCGCGGTATTGTGCAACTCACTTACCCAATACCCCTGCCAACAGGCCCCCAACATAGTCTTGTGGCTCATCCTCAAGCCACGTCAAGTCGACAGGGTGTACTCTGTCGTCTTGGTCTTGAATTCCTCAAACTACTGCAAGATCTCTCGAACCTGGAGCTTAACTCGTTCAACTGTGTCCCTACAATTTAGCAAGTCCTGCTTCAGTGGGTACTCCTCCCTGGCCTTGCCATCCACCATCTTCATACCTTCTTGTACCGCCTGCAGCGCAACGACTGCTTTCACGGCCAATTTCCCACCAATGTCCTGGAATTCATCGAGCTAGGTGTTGCGCTTGCACTGACATTCTTGGGCTCGGGCGGCTCGCTATTGTAGGTCCTTCAACTCTTTAAAGTGCATAATCTGAACCATGAGAGGCATTGTTCGCAGCAACATCTTCAACGTCGTCAACTGAGCTTCAGCTTCCCGCACTTTCTTGGCCAACTGTTCCAGTTGGGCATCCTGAACGACACTTTGCCAGAATTGTGTCATTTTGTCAGCTATCATCTTTGTCTCCTTCTCCATAGCTTCAAACTGGGACACAAACTCCTCAATCCTATTCTTTCGTTCGACAATTTGTTCAGGCGGCGTGTCGGGGTAAACAAGAGAATTTAGCAGATTGTTGGTTAACTGGATTTGGGCAATCACCTCCCCAAGTCACTTAGCTTTGGCGACAATAGTGAGTTTCATCGTGCTTTCATATATGTGTTGACAAGCCTCTTCAATAGCTTTCTCAACCTCGTTGCAACTAGCACAGAGCTACGCTTTCTCGACAATGAGGCGGTCTTGCACCTTCTTTAGCTCAGTGATTTTGTCGACGGCTTTCTGCTACAGCTCCTCCTGTGTTTACTTCAAGGCGGAAATCTCTTGTTCCTTTTCTTCTGCAAGCTGCTCTTTGATCTTCCACAGCTCTTCAGCTTCCTCCTGCAGCTTCTTAGAGGCGTCCTGTGACTGCACATACCCATCACTAAGCTCCTTCTTCCTATCAACCAACTCCTGGCCGGCACCTTGCTGTAGCTGCACTAAAACTTGGGTAGGTAACTTGTTGAGATTGACAACAATGCTCAGCAATGGCTGTAGTAATGAGTTCACTTCTGTAATTCCCACGTTGATTGCAGTCGGGGGAACTTGAATGTTCCTATCTCATGGCTCGGTGCTAATCGTCGTAAAATCCTGCATCATAGCCTTCTCTGTGTCGCTTTTGAAACAGCAGCAAAAATAGAATATAGCTTAAGGCTTATCATGGTGAACCCTTCTTGACTGGACACACACATCGCTTGCGTCGCAACATCAGATGCGTCGGTGACATCCTTTATGAGCTATTGCAGTTGGTTCTCCATCATCGAGTGGGAGCTACTACCTGCGTCGAATTTCATGTGTATTTTAGTGCGTAACTACTCCAACATGCGTCGGGCTTCTAAATCAGATTTCGTCGATGAATCTCCATTGGAGGCATGGAGATATTTCCCTTCTTGGACTGGCTCATCAGGGGAATCTTCTAGTGGCCCTGTAGAGATCTCCTCCACGCTCATAGGTTCGCGCCAGTCAGCTGGCCAATCTTGAACGACAACCTCCAATTCTACATCTGCGATTTTGTAGGGCATAGGCAGCCATTGTTTGTCGGGATCCCTTCACGCTTGGATATAAATGGAATGAGACCTGAGAGAAAACTAAATGATCCTATGATATTTGGATGTGATGACATTGAATAAGAGGGGAACCTTGATGGCCGTGGCCTGCAGCGCTTCCCAATAGACCCAAAAATGGATCGCACGGACCTGCTGTCGACTGGGTTCCGTGACCCACCATAAGTTCTGATACCGTGTGCCTTTGCACACCTTTTCTGCAGCGACTGACATCAGCTGGTAGTCCTCCAGCTCCATCCATGTGACTAAGGCAATGAGAATTAACAACTAATTGTAGGAAAAACTGTGTTCCATGGCTTGTGCGGCGACAACATCTTCTAACAACTAGTTTAACAGAAATAGGGACCAGTTCATTTGCACCCCTTTGGCGCATTTTTGCACACACACAACCACACCTGAATTGCATTGGATAGGTCAATTCTTTATGACGATCTTGCTGGACAAAATGCGCACCCCAATATGCACTGATTGCTCGAAAATATTCTCGATGCAATTGGCACGACCACCGTGCTGCAATCCAAATCTCTCCTTCAACTGCTTGGCAAGCATTTTGTCATTATCCCGCCCTTTGAAATACTGCACCAGATCTTCGCTTGCCTTTGGTAACCCCATAATGTCGGCAATTAGGTCAACCGTGACCGAAATAGGATCGTTCAACCAGAGCGTCCCACCATGAAAGCACACCAACAACTGTTTGATGCATGCATTTGCTTCATTCAATCTCCCAAAATGAGGCATGTTAATGAACCCCAACAACCCAGACTTGTCCAAGCCCTGCGCCCATGGGTGAGGAATCCATAGAATAGGCGCACCAGGTACCGTAGGTACTAACTGATAAGGTTCATCCACTACGTCCTTTAGTAGCAGTAAATCATGGTATTCATATTTCATCTTGACCAAGGTGAGTATGATGTCCACCAGGCAAGTCATCCCTTCTGGAAGCGACGACAACTTCCGCATATACCTCTGATTCTTGGTGATCTTCCTCGGCTTCACCCCCGGCCATTTGGAGAAACATATCCAGGGATATCATTAATAGAGACTCCCTTGGGCGCCGCAGACTCGACAACTCCTGAGCTTGATGGTCCGGTCTGTGTTGTGTCTTCCCCTTGCGCCCTAGTAGTCGTGCGCATGTATCTCTTCTGTGGCGGTGTGGAACTGGGCATCTAGACCTTCCGCTTCGCTCTAGGGATCGAAGAGGACCCGATTGGCATGCTCATGAATTCCTCTTCAATCTACATGGGTTGGATGGGGGATTCATGCTCACTCAAAATATCAACTGTATCGGGAGTGCATGGCATGCCACACTCTACAATTCTCACAATGCAAACGAAATTTCACTCCTTGCCTATCACACTCAATTCTACTCTTGCACCGAGCTCAACACTTCACTCAACTCAACTGAACAATACCTTGTGCCCGCATCCCGCACGTTATTATAACCAATTTCTCGATCCAACTCATCATTTCCAAATCTACAGTGTCCATCAAGACCAAATCTATCATTAATAACCTCAAATCCACCGACAATCCCATCTTACTAACGGTTGGATCAGTCATAAATGTGTGTCGCTTCGTCAAGCGCCGCCAGCTAACGATATTAACTATCTATATTTATTATTGATTTGACCACCTCACAGTCTTGCGGCTGTCACCGATGGTCTCCCTCGCAACACTACTAAGTGCTATCCTTGCACAGCTTCTTCCTCTGTGCTCACCTCACTGCAATTTTTTTTTTACTTGTGTAGTGCCTCAAGCATTGCGCAGCTTAGGTCTCGTTCTATAGGGATTCAAGCGGTTTCCATTCACAAGTTTTGGCTGTACCGCGCCATCTAATTGTTGTAATTGAAATGCACCCCCAGAAGTAATTGAATGAACAAGATATGGACCTAACCAGTGCATCTGTAACTTACCTGGATGCTTCATGAACTTATTGTCGTATAACAACACCAAATCTCCCTATGTAAACTACTTGTTCTTAATGTGGCTATCATGCCACGCCTTCTGTCGATCCTTCTCAACACGTTGGTGGAAGCCTACGACAAAGCGGTCCTCTTCTAACTGGACCAACTGTGTGATGCGCTCCTCTAATGCTTTCACATCATCCATCCCTGTCGCAACACCAATCCGTAGACTAGGAACAATGTATTCCATAGGCATGACTGCCTCTTACCCATATACCAATTTGAACGGTGTTTGTCCTATCAACCTTTTACAAGTGGTGTGATATTCCCATAGTACCGCTGGAATTTTCAAATCCCAATCATCGCGATTAGTATTGCATACCTTTGTAAGTGCGGTTTCCAATATTTTATTGAAGGCCTCTACAATTCCATTCGCTAATGGATGGTAGGGTGTGATTTTTTGATGCTGCACCTACAACTCCTCGGTTAGTGCTCTCATGGTTCGATTGATAAAGTGACTTCCCTGGTCACTCATCAATATCCTGGTACATCCAAACCTTGTCACAATATTCTCAAATATGAACTTGGCTGCTATAGCAGTAGTGCAATCCACGATTGACACGGACTCTGCCCACCTTGTCAGATAATCAGTTGTTGTAATGATGTACCGCGCACCAGTCCTCTTTCCTGGTGGAGTAATTGGACCCACAAATTCCATGGCCCATTTATCGAAAGGTTGTAGAGTTACCTGTGGCACATGCGACATCTCATCCCGCCGTGATGGTTTTCCAATGCGCTAATAGACGCCGCAGCTTCGCGCATAATCAACAACACCTTACGCATAGTATCCCTGCCTCCATAGTGGCCTCTCATGATTCTTGCATGTGCTTCTGCTAGAATAGGTCCTTGCTCATGTGGTAAGATGCACCATCGCAAGATTTCATCTGGTCTAAGTTTGTATAATTTTCCCGCAATCAGCTGGAAATCCAAATCTTTCACTATCAACTACTTCTTCTGGTTGGTTGACAGGTCCTTTGGAGCAACTCCAGTTTCCAAGAATAGAATGATTGGAGAATAAAGGTCATATGCGATCTCTACCCGGAACACCTGTGCATCGGGAAATCCATCATCAATATTGGTAGGCTCTTCTCCTATCTCAATGTGAGACAGATGATCGGGGCCAGCATTCAACCGTCCTGGCTTCACAATTATCTCAAAGTCGAATTCTTGAAAAATTAGTAGCCATCGACAGATCTTTCCCCCCAACATAGGCTTATTGACCAAGTATTGCAAAGAAGAATGGTTCGTGAACATTTTGAAATGACCACCCAACAGATAGTGCCTAAAATTTTGTAGTGCATAAACCATAGCCAATCCCTCTCTCTCAGTGGTTGTATAATTTATTTCTACAAAAGACAGCTTCCTACTTGCAAATGAGATTGGATGATCTAGGTCGCCCTCGCCTGCCTATGTAAGTACTACCCCTAGTGCAACAAAAGAGGCGTCGACATGGATGTGGAACTCCTTGTTCCAATCAGGGAATAACAGGATGGGTGCCGACGCCATCTTGGCCTTCAGTATGTCGAAACTCCCCTGACACTCATGATTCCACTCAAATGCAGCATCCTTCTTTAACAACTTCTCCATAGGGGCCTTAATCGCGGTGTATCCTTTGATGAAACTGCGATAGTACCCCGTGTGTCCCAGCGTCGCACGAAGCATCTTTACATTAGTCGGTGGTGGTAGACTAAGGATAAGTGCAATCTTTGCAGGGTTGACCAATAGCCCTTGCTTGCACACGATGTGTCCTAACAGTATTCCAAATGGTGTGCAAAAAATGCACTTCTTTGAATTCAATGCAATTTGATGTTGTCGACACCTTTCCAACATCAATCGCAGGTTTGCTAAATGATCCCTAACCAAACCATAGACTATCCAATCATCCATGTATACCTGTAGGAACTTCTGAATGAAATCTTTGAACGCAGAGACAACCACCCAAGAAAATATTGTTGGTGCATTCTTCAATCCAAAAGGCATGACTGTATATTGGAAACAACCCCATTCAGTGACGAATGTGGTCTTATGCCAATCTTATTTTTCCATTTGGATCTGGTGATACCCCGAAAAGCCATCCATGAATGAGTACATCTCCTGACCGCCTACCCCTTCAAGGACATCATTAGTAATAGATAAAGCAAAATGAGAGCGAAAATAAGGAGGGGAATACCTTTCTAGTTTCCTTCTTTCTCGAGATGATCTCCTCAAAACTAGGGTATGAGGTTTTTCTTCTTCTTGTTTAGCTTATTATATTGAGTCAGATTCTTCACTTTCTAACTCAAACTCTATTTTCTGTAGTTCCTTTTCCATTGGAGTCACTTCATGTCTGGGGACTTCTTTGACCTATCTAATCACAACATCTCATCTGTAAACAATATTCTTATTTACAGGATTCCAAATATTATAACCTTACATACCATCTTTATATCCAACAAAGATACATTTCTCATCTTTGTTATCTAACTTGACAAATTTTATCCTTTGGAACATGTACATAAGCATCACAACAACAAAAATTCTAGATGCTTAATAGAGGGTTTCTTACCAGTACATACCTCTTGTGGAATTTTGTCAACTAATGTTGATGTGGGTGATTGATTTACCAAGTAACATGTTGTCTCCACTGCCTATGCCCAAAATTCGTGTCCTATCCCAACACTGCTTAGCATGCTTCTTTCCTTTTCCATCAACGTCCTATTGATCATTTTGACAACTCCATTCTATTGAGGTGTGTATGGGGTAGTATTCTTCTTTTCTATACTTCACTTCTTACGGAATTCCTCAAATTCATTCCCACGAACTCTTTTCCATTATCTGTCCTCAACACCTTTATTTTCTTTTTTGACTGATTCTCTACAAGAGCCTTAAATTCTTTAAACTTAGCAAATACTTCAAATTTATTTCGAAGGAAATAATTTCATGTGTTCCTTGAGAAATCATCTATAAATGAACATAATACACAAATTTACCTAATGATGGAACAAGAACAGGTCCAAATACGTCACTTTGTATTAATTCTAGAATTCCCTTTGCTCTTGTAGTACCATATGCAAATATTACCCGATTTTGTTTTCCATAAATGTAATGTTCACCGAAATCAAAATCCAAAGTGTAATTAGTCATACCTTCAACCATACCTTTACCTTGTAATACTCAAAGGCCCTTTTCTTGGATGTGCCCCAATATTTGATGCCATGGCATTGTCTTTCCTCCTGATGCAATCAGGGTTATGTCATTTTTACTTCCTTCCTCATGAACAATAGAACTATTACATTCATCAATGATGGTGCTTCCCAATAGTTTGTAGAGAGTTCCATACGGAACTCCCCTCATCAATACCATTGAACCTTGAACCATTTTGAAACCACCATCTCCACACACAATCTTTACACCTGCAACATTTATCTTTTCAACATATATCAAGTTTCTTTTTAGATTTGGAATGTGTAGCACTCCAGGTAGAGTTCTAATCCTTATATCCTTGAGTTTCATCTTAACTCTACCACGTCTAATGATACTGGCTGGTGAATCATCTCCTCTATTGTACTTTTCATATTACAAAACCACTCCCTATGAGGGGTCATATGACATGATGCACCTGATTCAATCAACCATATATCATGTTTTGAATGATTACCCATGGAGGATAGGTGCTCATCCCCTCTTTCTTCTGAGGATTTCTTTGCCTCTATGGAAGGGGTATCCTCGAATCCCTTTTCTTTATCAACATTCTTATATTACAATCATTTTTATAGTGCCCAGCTTTACCGCATTTCCATCACTTCCTTATTTATTTTCTAGGGGATTTAGATCTACCCTTAGAGTTAGATCTCCCCCCATATCCTTTATTTTTGTTTCTCTCCTAGGGGGAGCCTCTCACAGACAATGAATCCATGTTATTATTATCCATTGTTTCCTACCTCATCTCTTCTGATGGTAGGGATGATACTACTTCATCAAATTTTAAGGTCGCTTGACTAACACTACCTATTGCAACAATTAGTTTGTCCATGGAATCTGGAAAAGAACACACTAATGTAATACATTTATCTTTTTCAACCATTTTAATGCCAACATAGGTTATATGACTTACCAGAGTATTGTGGACATTCAAATGCTCCGTCAGTGTGTCACTTTCATCCATTATGAGATAAAACAGTTTCTTTTGCATAAACAACTTGTTCACAGGGGATTTTGATTGATACAAACTCCCTATTTCCCCCCAAATATTTATCGCACAATATTCACCCGATATGTTCAATAACATAGAGTATAATAAGAACAATATAATTGCACTCCTTTCCCTTCTTTCTAATTTATCCTAATCTTTTTGTGACATTCCAATGGGTTTTGTACCTAGATCCACAACAATCCATCATTCCCGATCTACAAGAAGATCCTCCATTTTGAGCTTCCATATCTCAAAATTGTGGTCATTAAATTTCTCGATCTCAATTCTAAAACAACTCTCCATTCTCTTTCAATGCACAAATCAACATTGCAAATCTCCCACTGAACCCAAGTTTATCACAGATCCAAGATCTATCAACCCCATTGAACCCTTAGTAACAAAAGCATCCACCTAATGTAAATAATTGAGCTATGATACCACATTGAAGTTTTAAACCTATGGAGAGAATCTAAGCATATAGATTCTTTAAATCAAAATAAGGATTACACCACAACATTCACATGATACACAGAGATTTACCCTGGAAACCCTTAACCGGGAAAACCAACAAACATTGACCCACACCTCCTATTTTCTCATTATCATTATGAATCCCTCACAATACAAAATATAGGTATTATGTAGCATGTAATACCCCAATCCATTAACCCGGATTAGAAAATAGACCCCAATCCCTTAACTAGGATTAAATTACATATTTTTAGAAATCAACCCAAAAATAGCCGATAACAACCCAAAAAATTTGGTGCCCGTTGCATTTGCGTTGGAAAAGGCCTAATGGTCATTTTCGACATCGAAAACGACCTAAAGGTTGTTTCTCAACTGAAACGGTCTACTGGCCTATTTTTGTGAAGGTGTCGATAGGGATCGTCAGGCGTGCCACTAACAGACACACCTCCCCCCCTCGTCAACACACATGCAAAGAATATAACATATACCCAACATCTCCCACTTCTTGTTTTCTTTGCATAACAATGAGTCATGTACTCATAAAGTCACAGGTTCAGGGAATCAATGCCCATAGATTCTCTACACCAAGAGAAATTCTCCATACTGGCAGACTTTGTTAATGAGTCTGCAACATTCTTTAAGGTGTCAACCTTTTCTAGCAACACCTTCTTGTCTTCAACCATATCTCTCAAAAAGTGATATTGCACATCAATATGCTTTGACTTAGTATGATAAGAAGGGTTCTTTTCTAGGAAGATTGCACTTTGGTTATCGCAATCTAACCTTACAGCTTTTGGTACAAACCAACCACTTGAACACAGTCTCTGCAACCATATTGTTTCTTTACTGACATGTGTGGCTGCCATGTATTCAACTTCTGTAGTTGAGAGTGCAACTACAATCTGTCTCTTGCTCATACAATAGATAGCTCCTTCAAATAGTTTAAATACATACCCAATTGTAGATCTTCTGCAATCAATATCTCCTACCCAGTCTGCATCAACAAATCCATGTACATCTATTACTTTGTCTAGTCCAGGTCTTCCTTGGTAGTAGATTGCATAATTTGTGGTACCACACAAGTATTTGAAGGCCCTCTTTACATATATCTAATGCTCTTTCCTTAGATTTGACATATATCTACTCAAAACTTCCACTGCATGAGAAATGTCTGGTCTAGTATTAGACCATTTCATA
The DNA here is from genome assembly GCA_001517045.1 of Pseudotsuga menziesii. NCBI lineage: Eukaryota > Viridiplantae > Streptophyta > Pinopsida > Pinales > Pinaceae > Pseudotsuga > Pseudotsuga menziesii. The sequence continues at coordinate 291,772 of LPNX010829681.1, read as the reverse complement.
CATCAAACTACCAATTGCACTGGCATATGGAACTCGTGACATGTCTTCTTATTCTTCCTATGTCTTGGGACACTGGTCTACATATAACTTTACACCTACATGAATAGGGACCTTCACCGACATACTTTCTAGAATTTTAAATATTTGTAGTACCTTCTCAACATATTTTCTTTGATTTAATCAAATATTCTTATTTGCACGATCTCTTCGTATCTACATTCCCAGAATGAAGTTTGCAACACCGAGATCCTTCATGCCAAGTTTGGAGGACAACCGAGACTTCAACTCCTTTATAACATCTTTGTTGTTTCCAATCAGCAACATGTCATCAACATACAGTACTATGTTAATGAAGTGATCACCAATATGTTTGGAGTATACACAATGATCAACCATGCTTCTCACAAACCCCAATCCAAGTAGGTATGTGTCAAAATTTTGGTACCACATCCTTGGAGATTGCTTTAGACCATAGAGGAACTTCTTTAGTTTACACACCATCTCTTTATTTCCCTTTACTATGAACCCTTCTGGTTGCTTCATGTAGATTTCTTCTTCAAGATATCCATGTAAGAACATTGTCTTCACATCCATCTGCTCTACTCATCGATATCCTTCGTGTCAAGTTTGGAGGACAGCTAAGACTTCACCTCCTTTATAACAACTTTGTTGTTTCCAATCAACAACATGCCATCAACATACAATACTATTTTAATGAAGTGATCACCAATCTGTTTGGAGTATACAAAATGATCAACCTTGCTTCTCACAAACCCCAATGTAGGAACATATGTGTTAAAATTTTGGTACCACATCCTTGGAGATTGCTTTAGACCATAAATGGATTTCTTTAGTTTACATACCAACTCTTTCTTTCTCTTTACTATGAACCCTTCTGGTTGCTTCATGTAGATGTCTTCTTCAAGATATCCATGTAAGAACGTTGCCTTCACATCCATCTTCTCTACTTCTAGGTCAAAAGAAGCAGTAATGGCAATAAAAAATCTAATAGAAGTTAATTTTGCAACTGGATAAAATATATTACCAAAATAAATCCCCTCTACCCGAGAATATCCATTTTCTACCAAGCGTGATTTGTACTTCTCCACCTTACCTTCTACATTTAAATTCTTTTTAAACATACATTTGTTTCCAACCACTTTTCTTTTAGCTGGTAACTCAACTAGATCCCAAGTTTCGTTTTTGTCCAAGGCATCCATTTCTTCAACCATGGCCTTCTTCCAAAGATCACTATCCTCTGAATCAACAACTTCCTTCACATTTCTAGGATCATCATCAGTAATAGACAAAGAAAAATGAGAGAAAAAAATGGGAGGAGAATACCTTTTTGTTTTCCTTCTTATCGAGATGATCTCCTCAAAACTGGGGTATGAGGTTTTCTTCTTCTTATTCAACTTCTTCTATTGAGTCAAATTCTTCACCATCTAACTCAAAATCTATTTTCTCTAGTTCCTTTTCCATTAGAGTCACTTCCTATATGGAAACTTCTTTGACCTCTCTAGACACAATATCTCGACTATAAACAATCTTCTTAGTTACAGGATTCCAAATCTTATAACCTTTCATACCATATTTATAGCCAATAAAGATACACTTCTCATCTTTGTTATTCAACTTGCTCATTTTATCCTTTAGAACATGTACATAAGCATCACAACGAAAAAAATTCAAATGCTTAATAGAGGGTTCCTAACCAGTCCATACCTCTTTTGGAGTTTTTAAACCAATGTTGATGTGGATGATCGATTTACCAAGTAACATGTTGTCTACACTTCCTCTACCCAAAATTCTTGTCCTATCCCAGCACTGCTTAGCATGCTTCTTTCATTTTCCATCAGCGTCCTATTCATCCTTTCAACAAATCCATTCCGTTGAGGTGTGTATCAGGTAGTATTCTACCTTTCTATATCATGCTTCTTACAAAATACCCCAAGTTAATTCCCACAGAACTCTCTGCCATTATCTTTCCTCAACACCTTTATTTTCTTTTCTTGTCGATTCTCTACAAAATCCTTAAATTATATTTATCAGTTACAGTCTTTGATTTATCTTCTTGATGTGCATGTCCTTATTGTTAATATTTCCATTATGTTTTCTGTCATATCTGAGATAAGTGTGTGATAGTTTTCAGATTTAAACTTAGCAAATACTTAATATTTCCTTCTAAGGAAATAAATACACATGTTCCTTGAGAAATCATCTATAAATGAAACATAATACACAGATATACCTAATGATGGAATATGCACATATACAAATACATCATTGTGTATTAAGTCTAGAATCCCCTTTGCTCTTGTAGCACCAAATGCAAATCTTAATTGATTCTATTTTCCATATATGCAATGTCAAGTATCAAAATCCAGAGTGCAATCAGTCATACCTTCAACCATACATTTACCTTGTAATGCTCAAAGGCTATTTTCTCCGATATGCACCAATCTTTGATGCCATAGCATTGTCTTTCCTCCTGATGCAGTCGGGTTTCTATCATCTTTACCTCCTTCCTCAGGAACAATAGAACTATTACATTCATGAATGATGGTGCTTCCCAATAGTTTGTAGAGAGTTCCATACCGGACTCCCCTTTTCAATAACATTGAACCTCGAACCATTTTTCAACCACCATCTCCACAAACGGTCTTTACACTTGCAACATCCATCTTTCCAACATATATAGGGTTTCTCGATAGATTTGGATTGTGTACAAATCCAGGTAGAATTCTAATCCTTCCATCCTTGAGTTTAATCTTGACTCTACCATGTCCAATGATACTGGTTAGTAAATCATCTCCTAAGTACACATCTCCTCTAGTGTACTTTTCATATTCACAGAACCACTCCCTATGAGGGGCCATATGACATGATGCGCTTGAGTCAATCAACCATATATAACATTCTGAATGATTACCCATGGAAAATAGGTACACATCCCCTCCTTCTTTCGAGGATGTATTTGCCTCTATGGAAGGGGTATCCGCAGATCCCTTTTCTTTCTCAACATTCTTAGATCTACAATCCTTTTTACAGTGCCCATCTTTATCGCATTTCCAACACTTCCTTATTTCTTTCTTGGGGATTTAGATCTACCCTTAGATTTATACCTTCCCCTAGATCCTTTATCTTTGTTTCTCTCTTAGGGGTGACCTCTCACATACAAGGAATCCATGCTATGATTATCCATTTTTTCGCATCATCTCTTATGATAGTAGGGATGATACTATTTCATCAAATTTTAAGGTCACTTGACTAACACTACTTATTGAAACAATTTGGTTGTCCCGGGAATATGGAAAAGAACACAATAATGTAATACATTTATCTTCTTTATCCATTTTAATTCCAATAGAGGTTATCTGACCTATCATAGTATTGTAGGCATTCAAATGTTCTATTACCGTGTCATTTTCATCCATTCTGAGATGAAACCATTTATTTTGCATAAACAACTTGTTCACAAGGAATTTTGATTGATACAAACTCCCTAGTCTCCCCCAAATCCTTACCACGCTTGTTATAGCCTAAAATGACACATCTCTTCCTATGACCTCTTTCCCATGGTTTCATTGCATGTAGACACATCATGAAAGTCACTGAAAAAACACCTAAATTGGAGGAGCCATATCTGGATTTCTACAAATCTGTTTGACCTCTTCTTTGCATCGTTGGAAAGGTATCCAAGTCAGAAAAAACTTTATAGAAGAATCCAAAGTCTAAAAATTCCCAAAAGTACCCTTAAAATGAGCATATTTTACCTATTCATGACTTTCCCTTCATGGTACCCGTAAATTTCACCTTTGTATTCGCGACTTGTCCTTCATGCTACCTGCCAATTCCCCTAATTACTATTGTATTCATGATTATTTTCACTGCAGCCCGCGAATACCCTTGCATTCACGACTATTGTCATTGCAACTCATGGATATCAACTTGCATTTGCAACTGTTGTCACTGAAACCCACGAATTTTTCTTGTACATGTCAAAAATGGATGTTTCTCGAATGTTTCGTAGTTTGGGTGGTTATGCAACTGACTCCTTCAGTTTTAACTACTTTGTCTTCAACCCTATCTCTTTAGAAAGGTATAAATATAGGTAGAGAGGTCCATGAGAAGGGACTTGAACTTTTTCATTGTTATGCTGGAGGATTTGGGATCTCATTCCCCCCACCTTTTCCCTAAAATCTATCTCCTTATGTTGCAGAGATTGGAGGCTGAGTTCCTTGGAGAAGAGAAGCATCTGAACCGGATCAAGGTTTCGTGAGGTGCCTAACTTGAAGAGAAGGTATATTTGTACTTCTTTTCATGATTAATAAAGATATGATGTCCTTCTTCTTCCCAAATCATTGTTCAATGTGTATTTGAATCTCTGTTTTGATTATATGATGATGTATGGAAATTTAGGGTTTCATGTTTTGCTGAACATATATGCTTTCATATAGTCTATTTGGTTTGAGGAAGGTATAAATTTTTTTGCAAGTCTCTTGGGGAAGAGGAGCAGGAGAAGGGATGGAGAAAGCTTGGATCAAACTTCATTTCGATAAGGTATGAACCATTCTAATCTCTGAATCTTGTTTATATATGCTTGTTGAAAATCGAGCATCTCTCTTTCAACCCCAGTATGTTGATGGCCTCTTAAACCTTAGCCATAGGAATATTTCCTCTACAACAACACCATCTTCACCATATATGTTCAACAACACAATCTAATAATCACAGTCTCATTGTACTAATTTCCCTTCTTTCTAATTTATCCCAATCTTCTTGTGACGTTCCAATGGGTCTTGTACCCGGATCCACAACAACCCACTATTCCCAATCTACAAGAAGATCCTCCATTGATCTTCTATAGCTCAAAATTATGGACGTTAGATTTCCCGATCTCAATTCTCGAACTGCTCGCCATTCTCTTTTAATGCACAAATCAACACTACAAGGCTCCCACTGAACCCAGGTTTGTCACAGACCCAAAATATATCAACCACATTGAACCCTCAGTAAAAAAGGTGTCCCCCTGATGCCAATAATTGAGCTCTGATACCACATTGAAGTTTTAAATATGTGAAGAGAAGCTAAGCATATATATTCTTTAAAGAAAAATAATGATATTTATATTTTGATATCACCTAATATCATCTGATATTTATATTTTGATATACTTGAGAGTAAGTTATACACCTATGTTCTATTCAAATATAATTGGATGATATACTTGAGAGGAGTGATACACCCATGCTCAAAGATAATGCTCATAATAATAAAACATTTTTTTGTTGTATGGATTCAACAAAATGAACCTAAGTTATTTTTATATATTCTTTAAATATTTCAACTTAAATATATCTATGAGTATCCAGGTTTCAATCCAGGTGTTGATGTTTTAATCTAGGTCACCTGTCTCAAGATCTTGAACCTTTACAAATAATTTCACAAAAAACAACTTTTGAAGAAGCAAGTGATTGGTAGAGAACCTGTTTTTCCCAAGGAAGGTGTCTTGGGCTTCTTTGATGGAGCTTCCAATTCAGAGAAGGGTGGGTGTGGAATGGTCATGTGAATTTCATAAATATACCAGTTCCTTCTATGGATGAGATATGGCATTGGCTTGAACACTCGGGATGAATTGTTAGCATTGTGGGTCCTTCTTTGGTTTGCTCGACATAAAAACTTCACCAGTTTGCATATTTATGGGGATTCAAAAAATTTCGTGGATTGGGTAAACAACATATATGTTCTCAAATTTAGCATCTTAAAGCATTGGTGTTATGGAATTGAAGTTTTGAAGTCTATTTTTTTCATCTCTTACATTTTACCACATTTATAGAACCTTCAACAAGCCAGTATACCTACTATCTAAAAGAGTTGTGGGCTGCCCAGAAGGATTTCTTTATTTTGAAGAGCTACTTGATTTTGAGAAGATTGATAAAGGCTCCTTACTTATCTATTAGGTTGATGGATCTTCTTGTCGGGATCTTATTTTAGTGGAAGAATTTGATCAATGATTTTTTGCTCTGCTTATTAGTTGTTAGTAGAATGTTTTTTGGACTTGTTTCCAGGTTTCTGTTGGAAAGGCTGGTTCTGGACTGGCCTTGGTCCTCAGTTTTTTGATATTGCGATATGTATCTTGGTCATACTATGTGCTCTAATCTTATTTTTTTTTACATAGGGCATGCTAGTTGCTTCCAAATTGATGTTAATGAGATTTATATTTATTAAAAGAGGCTAGAACTTCTTTAATATTGTCTTATGTAACTTTGATTCACACTTTAATAACAAATTGCATGTTTTTTTTTCTAATTCTATAAATATCCATTTTCTATATGTATAACGTGCATTAGTATAATGTGGATAATGCATTAGGGGAGAAAGTGGTTAATGTGTGATCATATAAAGTAAGCATATATATGTTCAATGTTACTTATATTTGGTTTCGTATTCAAATTGCTTCATGGATAATTAAAGGCTTATATATATATATGGGTGTGTATCGTTTTTTTGGGTTGCACATAGAGGAGATGTCATGACTTCGAAACTATCAAACTTAGTAGAGGGACTAAAGAAAATGGAAAAAAACAATTAAATAATTACGTCGAAGGCGTTTTTTAGGAGGTTTTTTTTCTAGCAGTTTCATCGGTCTGTCAAAAAAAAATGAAAAGAAAAAATGAAAACCTACCATGTGTATCCAAAACATTAATGTGTGTTGGAAACATTAATGAGAAGGTTAGAAGTAGTAGATCAGATTCTATCTGGTGGGTGGCAAAACATTGATGCAGGGTTGAAAGGATATGATAGGTTGTCTTCCCGTGGCTACCGTCAAGGTAGTGGAGTATACCGTGGGATCGACATAATAGTTGGCAAAGCGTCTGGACAACTTGCGATAGCCAATGGAGTATGCCATCTGTTAAATATATACTTCTACTTCTCTTCTACTTCTGCGATAGCCAGTTAAGTATCCAGGAGTTGTGCAATAATCAACAAGATGGATTTCTACTTCTCCAACAATATACGTTACCAACAGTATGCTCAGAGTTTCCTTGAAGAAGGATTTCCATGCTTCTATGGAAATAATTCATACAAGTATTCCCTGTATATTAATATATATACAATAGGATGCTCATGGCTACCTTGATCCGTCATAAATCAGAGGTTACTTAAAGACTTACCTGTATTTTTTCTTTCCCTCATTTTGATATGATCTTTAAAGTGAAAGGAAAATTGAGAATGGGTTAGCAACAACCCTCCCAGTTTTGATCTCTTGGATTGTTGGATTGTCATAACTTCATCATGCCAGACTTATTATACCGACTTGGGGAAGAATAATTGTTGCACTGTAACATAAGCTAGATATTTACATATGGCGATATTAATAGAACTAAACAAACAAACTTTAACACAACGAATTTCTATTTACTTGTGAACAACGAATTTATATTCACTTGTGATTCATCTTGCCAGAATATTTCTGTTGCGCTCCCCGACACATGTAGAAGCATTAAATTATTCATTAGAAGGTATAGAAGAGTTGGGATGTTTGTTCAAGCAGGCCCATATGAGATTCAGGGACTTCACCATCATTAGACTGCGTTCTAAGAGAGAAGATTCAGTATCAACAAGTTTCAACCTCCTCACTTGAATATTGTCAAATGCATCATAGTCATGCGTTCCTACCTCCTCTGCTGCCACATATAAGAGATGTCTCTTGGTTGCTATGGAGTCCTAAAAACCCCCATTGCATTGAGTCACCTCTTTGCAACAATATTTGGCAGATTAACAAGAAAGGATGCCTTCGCTACAGGATGAAAGTTAAGAACTGAATAGGGCTGGTTGTCCTTGGCATGAGCCTGTTGTCCATATTATGGATGGATATGATATTCTCTGTTGCAATACGTCATTAGAAAACCACTGCTCCTTAGATTACAGGTGCAAGCAGCTCCTCTTTCCCCTTGACCTTTCAAGAATTTTGGTATCTCTAACTCAGAAGCTAGCCCAAATAGTAAATCTGGAGACAATGAAGACCATCAAAAGGAGCAAAAAAGGGAACAAAAGAATGGGAGGCAAAGTTACAACAACGCTTATTCCTAGTCTCTATTTAAAGTGGAAGCAAAAGTGAATATCAAGCCTCGTGGAGAATGAAGGATGATAAAATCACTCCAAAATCATAAATAACGCCACTACAAATTCAGAGTGAATTGATGTTACACAAAATTGATGAGAAAATTGCAAATCACCTCAGAGAAAGTGTATTTATGGTGTGCTAAGCTCTTCAAAATGATGGAATCGCCTATCCATTAGGAAAATAGACTCCATGGGTACAATTTTCATGATTTTTTGAGTTGGTTAAAGTAAAACCAACACATTCTAAATAAACACAATGTCCTTATATCAATCCCAACCAGGATGTGGGCAGTACTGACCTTTGCTTCATGGAGTATATCTTTGCATTTTCACGGGAGATCGATCATGTGAGAATTTGCTTCACAGTGAGATCTAGGAGCTAGAGCAATATTCACACTCAAAGTATTTGACAAAATGTGCAAGAGAACAACAAAAGAGATAGAAAATAGCTGGAATAGCACATGAATGGTGCTAATTATTGATCATATTATTATTGTACACATTTATAATACATTGGACAAATTCAAGAGGCTCTGGAAGCCAATTGGATTTGTACATGTGTCAAGGTGAGATTTGACCTCAATCCCCCCTATATGGACCAATGGAGCTCCAACTCAGCCCAAACAGTCACGAACCAAGGTGTGAATGTTGGATAAGTGTGCTGGGGTATTGAAGACTCCAAGGCATGCTTGGGTGAGAAGATAGAGGTGAGTGGGAGTCTCAAGGTGGCAATAAATGCTCCTAGGAGAACCAAAATAGGCAAAATACACCACTAGCGCCCTTAGTCAAACCTGGATCCCACAAGTCAAGGAGGTAGCACCCCAAGGCATTAATGAGGGTGCACATGGGATGGGTTGACCAAGCTAGAGCACTGTTGTAGGTGTGAACAGGCCAAAATAACTAGATATCTTGCAGAATCAATTCTCCTAAGTCTAAACCATAGGATATCATTGCATGAAGTCAAATAAAGTTATCCTAAGGTCAAAACTATGTACTAAGGATTTATTGCTACTCATACACCCCCCTTAATCTAGAATTAGTACAATTTAATCACAAATGAATTATTAAGGCCTTGGAAACTAAGGCACAAGTCACCTTTTACAACAAAATTCTATCATTCCATGTAACATAGGTAAGGAGGAAAACCTCATGGGACGAAAACTCCCTTAAAAAATGGATTATGACATAGAAACAAGGCTGCATACACTCCAAACTAAATGAAAATTTTTGGAGGATTCTTCTTCTTGGGAAGAAGTGGAATGTGCTCAACCAACTTAGGAACAACTACAGGCTGAATCCTCAGACCATGTACAACAACTGAAATGCACTGATAGGAGAGTAAATGGTGCTCTTCAGACTTGAACCTCAAACCAAACAGGATGTCATGCCCAAAAGAGACTTGAAGTGCTTGAGAATAGGTGACCCCAAGCGAGTCATAAGGATCTTGAAGCATCAACTTTGAATGAAGGTTGTAATCATCTCTAAGAAGGTGCGCCATTGTGATGGCAAGGGATTCTCCATCTTCATATGAACTTGAAGGAACTCTACTAGTGATGGTGGAGGAATATATGGGAAAATTAGTGTGAATAAATGAGAGATCTTCACTTGACATCCAAACCTCTCCATATTTCGAACCAATATTCTCATGTGAAGAAAACCCATCTTCTAGAGAAGGCTCGTTATGATCATCAACTAGCAATACACCTTCATCATTCATAACAGAATGGATAGATAACTCTTCAGCAATAGTGATGGCATCAACTCATATGCCATCTTTATGAAAAATTGCTTCTTGACAAGGAGAGGAAGCCAGAGAGGAAGAAACTTGAGTTGGATCATTTGATGAATCTTTGGCTACTTCTTCTTCTTCATTTCGAACAACTTCTGGAGAAATGCATGAGGTCGAGATCATAGGAGGGAGAACACATAAGGAGGTTCCCATTTGCTTTATTTCCATATAGCTCACATCTTTTTACTGCATGCCAAGAGATTCATCTAGATTTCTCCAAAGCTCGAATGGGTAATCAGCAAAATCAAGGAGGTAGCGCATTGTAGGAGGTATAGCTAGACACATAGTTCCATAGGCTCTATCATTGTCATTAAGCCAATCACACTTCTCTTGACAGGACTCTAGCTATCTCACAACACCAATGGAGACATGATAGAGACATTGCCTCTTGAGATATGCACACATCTTCGGCTTCCACTCGAAATAGTTGAATGGAGAAAGGATAAGAAAAACTTTCAAATCCATGAAGTTGTTGTAGGAACCTACAATGGAAAACACTCATATTTTCTGTAAATATGCCCTAAATAGCAACTCAAACCTCACAATATTTGTTTGTAGCTCCAACTAGCTTTGATGCCATGTGAGAATTTGCTTCACAGTGAGATCTAGGAGCTAGAGCAATATTCACACTCAAAGTATTTAACAAAATGTGCAAGATAACAACAAAAGAGATAGAACATAGCTGGAATAGCACATGTGAATGGTGCTAATTACTGATCATATTATTATTGTACACATTTATAATACATTGGACAAATTTGAGAGGTTCTGGAAGCCAATTGGAGTTGTACATGTGTCAAGGTGAGATTTGACCTCAATCCTCCCTAGGTGGACCAATCGAGCTCCAACTCAACCCAAACAATCATGAACCAAGGTGTGAACTTTGGTGAAGTGTGTTGGTGAAGTAAAGCCTCCAAGGCATGCATGGGTGAGAAGATAGAGGTGAGTGGGAGGTTTGAGGTGGCAATAAATGCTCCTAGGAGAGACAAAATAGGAAAAATACACCACTAGCACCCTTAGTCAAACCTGGATCCCCTAAATCAAGGAGGTAGCACCCCAAGGCATCAATGAGGGTGAACATGGGCTGGGTTGACCAAACTAGAGTGATGTTGTAGGTGTAAACAGGCCAAAAATAACTAGATATCTTGCAGAATCAATTCTCCTAAGTATAAACCATAGGATATCATTGCATGAAGGAAAATAAAGTTAGCCTAAGTTCAAAACTATGCATTAAGGATGTATTACTGCTCCTACAAATCCTTTCTTATTCCTATGGTGGTTTGTTATGATGAGGTAGTGATACTTAATGCATCCCAACACTAAGAATAATGGATGACTCGATAAAAATTGACACAGTTATGAAGTGCATGCTATCTCTACGTGTCGGTGTGTGCTAGCTATACTTGTTAGCACTGGGATTGATTCATGTCAGAGGGTGCTTATTCTTATATTTTTCCAAAGTAACAACCCAAACAAATTAAATATGACTTTTGGGTAAACCATGATAGATTTAAAATAATTTGGATATGTGTCACTTGTGCATTAGTAGTCTGGTCAAAATAAGGGAAGTGAAACGTGTTTGTTCTCTAAACAGACATGAAATGAGTTAATTAATCAACTTAACTTGAGATTGAAAATTTAAACGAAAACCACCATAAAAAAAGTTGCAAAGCTAAAGCAACGCAATACCGCAAAGGTTAGAAATGTGTTATTTTTTAAATGGAGGCATGTTGATGTGGTTGTTTGAAATGCATTTGCATGTGACACTCAACACAAATGATCAGTGTTGGTAAAATAGTCAGTATGTTTCAATTCCCTTGGTGAAGTATCACACACATCAAGGCCATGCCTGATCACCCATGTTTGTTGTTCTCATTGGTGCTTTGGTTGGCCTGCTACGGTTGTTCAAAATTATTTTTGGTTGTACATGATTTAATATTTATGCTCAAGTTTTCAGGCTAATATTGAATGCTTATTACTTATTACTAATGTATTTTCTTTTCAGTGCACGCAGTATGGAAAATTTGATTATACTGCATAATCGAGATCCTATTGTACGGCTAATCACACACATCTTGATCTCTTTTACCCTTCTTTTTTACATTATGAAAAGGTGCAATTTTCAATCAAGGTTTTATAAAGAGAGATATGACTGTAATTATCCCCACACTGTAATCATCCCCACACTGTAATTATGTATCAAATCATCAATACTTCCAAAAATTGTTGCAATAAATCATCAATAATGATAATTCCTGTCCAACGCCAGAGTCAATGGGCGAAGAGCTATTGGCGACATCTCTTAGCCAACTTTCATAGTTTGTCTCGTTCCAACTATCTACCTCCAGATTTTTCATGGGACACTTGGCAGTCATGCATATCATCTGGAACACAACTGTGTAGGTCCACCAGACACTTGGTTTGTAAATTTGAAAACCCAAACTCCATGAGCTAGCAATACATTGCGATGGAAAACACGTGGGTGATTTGAAGGTTGGTTGGGATTTAAAAAATCAATAGAACATGCCATAGAAGGATTTTCATGCTTCTATGACAATACAAGCTTAGCGCCTCCCACTGCATTTTCATTCCCCAAAGGAGGGAAAGGAGTTTCGAGTGGTAGATCTTGAAGTGCATGGCCCTCCTCTCTTCGGAAGGACGCGTGTCTTCCATCTTAGGAGGATACAATGAATGGTTAACCCTAATATTATTCCTCTTCCCACCATGTGTTTTCTTTTCATGCAATCTAGTCATAATGTGGCCCATAAGAGTCCCTTTTATATGTAATGACTCTATCTGACAATTGGAGGAGCTTATTAACAATTTCCTAATTTTCAAAGCTTTCAATCTTATTAAAATAAAAACGATGATCAAATTTAAAATTTACAATGAAAAAAAAATCCTCTTTTTCAATGAAAAAAATGCAAAAAAACCAATATATTTTTTAATAAACTTTATTTATGCATTTCCATTTAAAATCTTCAATGCAAGAAAAAACGATATAATTTCTTAGTAAACATTATCTATGCATTCACATTTAAAATCTTCAAATCCTTATGTTGTATTTAACTATACATTTTTTTTATATATAAGATAGATATTACAAATTAAATAAATTTGAAATAAATTTTATTTATTACAATTATTTAGAAATTTAAAAATACATTCTGATTTAATTGGTGTTAGAATATGATTTCATATGAAACAAGTTGAAGAAAACATATGAATAGATAAATATAATAGTTAGTGGCTAAATTTTATCTAAGCCGATATTAGTTTTGGCTGAGAATTCACAGTGATGCTAATGGTATCTTGTGGAGGATCTGCGATAAGTAAAGGTATATTGTCGACGTTTCGAGCCATCCTTGGCTCATCTTCAGGACATTATCGATGCCGGAGATGATCAATGGATCTTACTTTATATAAATATAGATCAGTCATAGGAAGCCGACATCTAGGGTTTACTGAGGTTTTTATAATTTTGTTGTAAAATTGTAAATTTTTTTAATTTGAGTTAATGAAATGTTTTATTTTAATTTTAATTATTGTTTATAAAATGTTATCAAATAATGCTATCAAATAATGTTTGTAATTTAATATAATGTCAAAATGTAATATAATGTTCTATAATGTAATGTTATAATATAATATAATGTTTTTTAATTTTAATTAAGATATTAATTTTTTTTAAATTTTAATTAATGTTTATAGTCCTCTATTATAAGGTTTTTAAAAAATAATTAAACAGTTATTAAGGATCAATTGATTTTTTTAATTTTATCAAATTAGAACTTTTTTATTAATTTTAAAAGTTTTTTTTAAAAATTGTTAGGTTTAAGAACCTAAGAAAGTATTTAATTAATTTATAATTAAATAATTAAAAGTTTTCATACAATTATTATGTAGAGTTATACTTAGTATAAATCTTAAGTTTAGTTTTTAATATTTTAAGCTAGTTTTTTAAGTTTTATTAAATTTTTAATTAGTTAAAGGCGATAATCTTTAACTTTATTTACTTTTAATTAAATTTTAATTTTAATTAAATTGTTAATAAAGGTTAAAATTTAATAAAATTTTTAATAAGGGTTCTAAGGTTTCTAAGGTTAAATTTAATAAAAGTTTTAATAAGGGTTCTAAGGTTTCTAAGGCTGAAACTAACAGTTCAAAAAACTTTTTAGGTTTTGTTAATCGGGAGATTAATTAGTTTGTTTGGATTAATTGAGAAAGGTTAGGGAGCCACGACCTCCTGATGGTTAGGCCATCATCCCTGTTCAAACAATGGGGGTGTTTTACTATTTCTATAGCCTCCCTTATCCTTCTCAAGGACCAATTATCAACGTGAGCAAACACTTTCATGTCTTCTATCCTAATTGGGTGTTTTATGCCATGGGAGTGTTGGGCTAAAGCCGATTTCTGTGTTCTGTTCAGCTGGATGTCTGTGCAGTGTTCTTTCACTCTTATTTTGATGGATCTCCCTGTTTCACTAATATAGGCCTTCCCGCATTCACATGGAATCATGTAAACACCATTTTTTAAGGAAGGATCAATGGGGTCTTTGACTGTTTTTAGGAGCTTTCTGATGTTGTTTAGGGGTGAGAACACATAGTCGATACTCTTCTTCTTCAAGTGTTTTGCAATCCTATCCGTCACACCTTGGATGTAAGGAAGAAAAGCCTTGTGGTCACCTACCTTCTTTTCCTTGAGACATCTAGATTTTTCGGTTTTGGAAAAATCCCTCCTGATTTGGTTTAAGTCATAGCCATTACTTGAGAACAAGTTATGCAAGTGTTCTTTCTCAGCTTCAAGGTGTTCTGTATCAAAAATCTTAATGGCTCTGGTGATCAAGGTATTCACAACTCCCACTTTTTGCTATGGATGATGATGTGAAAGAGCATGAAGGTATTGTTCAGTGTGGGTTTTCTTTCTGTACACCTTATGAGATATGCCCCCATTTTGTTTCCTGATAATTAGTGTATCAAGAAAAGGTAGGCAATTACTTTCTTCCAACTCCATTGTAAATTTAATGGAGTCAGATTGTTTATTAAGGTGATCCACGAATTTACCCAACTCATCCCTTCCATGTGCCCAAATTAAGAATGTGTCATCCACATACCTTGACCACCACTTAGGTTTTAATTGTGACGTGGATATAGCTTTTTGTTTGAAGTTTCCATGAAGAGGTTGGCTATAATCGGTGAGAGAGGAGAGCCCATCTCTACCCCACACGTTTGTTCGTAAAGCTCTCCTTGAAAGCTGAAAAAGGTGGATTTAGCCCTCCTAAGTTGCCAACCTATGTTGTCATGGAATTTGATAATTATGTTGGCCCTCCATGGGACCAATCCCAACCAAAGCACATACCAATTCCACCTATTCAACGAAGTAACAGGAAACAAATCCCCCTCAAGATGGCATGGGCATTGACTATCCATAAATCCCAAGGCTTGACATTAACAAGGTCAACCATTGACATTGGTAACACTGAATGTCAGAGCTTAACCTTCATGGCAATGTCACGAATGACAACATTACAAGGAATGCGAATTGCACCATCTTTCTCCTTTGAATGATATGCAAAGATGCAAGACACTTCATATGTATCACTTCGAAAGAAAGAAGAGGCATGCCTGCATTCTCTATCTCTTTCCAATTTAACATTGTAACTCTTAATCCATGCACTCTCCTCGCCAAATGAACATCCCAATGTTGATTGCCAATATAAGTAGAGGAAAACTTGATCACTACCTACCCCATTGTTCTTTTGTTAACAATTAAATAGTTTCCTGTATGAAAAAAAAAAACATGCAAATTTCACTTTACTTACCATCACTCACATGGGTTTCTATTTATAGCTTATTGGTATTTCCAAAAATTTATTCATTTCGTTGCATATTCTGAGCATATTATCTTCACTTCACTACTCACACATCACATAAAATATGGTACATGATCAAGGTTCAACATTTGACTCGTTATTGTTGGCTATCAATAATTTAGACATGTTACTTAATACTGCATTTAATCAGTGTCAAACTTTTGATTATTAAACCTACAATATTCTCAATTTTATGAAACTATGACTTATTACTGCAAAATTTTCTCTATTAAATGTTTCTTAAGCATCAACAATTTACTTACTCCTGCAAAGTTACTTACTCATGTGTTGTTGATTGTGAAGGCTTTTCACATGTGATAGTCAAAGCAACAATTACGCTATACTAATAAAGAATAAGCCATTTTTTATAATTGTCCCTAACATAGTTTCAAAAAAAACTATAACAAATACATAAAGGGGACAACACATTAACAAATGTAATTATTGATGTATGTTTTACTTATCCAACTATTCAAATGTACAATTCGGCATTTCTGTAGCTGCTTTAATTGTCGTTTTCTTCACCTTCTCTCATTTCACAACATATAGCAATTATTCTCGGCGTTTCATTTCCCCTGTTTTGAAGGTATGCTAGTATAATATATTTCACGCATGTCTTTAAAATAAGATGCATCTCAAGAGAAGTTCATTGCTGTGATTTACTTTATTATGCCTCATGGATTTTCATTGACCAAGATAAAATATATTCAATAGTATATATATATTTTAAATTCGCTTATAAATCAATTATATATATTTTAAATGGTTTAGTTTTTTAGTTAATATTTTTTAATATTAAAATTTAAAAAAAGTCAATTAATAATTATTTACATTTTGTTACTTTGTACACAAACATGAATACATAAGTGCAATCATATAGTTAGTAAGGTGTATAGGTGCAATTTCAACATAGTATACACGTTAAAGCAAATTATCTACATTTTGTTACTTTGTACACAAACACGAATACATAAGTGCAATATAATATAGTTAGTAAGGTGTATAGGTGCAATTTCAACATAGTGTAAATGTTAAAATAAATTATATACATTTTGTTACTTTGTACACAAACATGAATACATATGTGCAATATAATATAGTTAGTAATGTGTATAGGTGCAATTTCAACATAGTATACATGTTAAAGCAAATGTGCCATGTTGTTATTAATTTGTTCGTTGTTTCTTAAAAAACATTGTTGTCAATTTCTTGTATTAAAATCTTGATTACAAAATTGGAAAACTTTCAATAACTATTGTTTTTTTCTTTAACCTTAGTTGTATTCTTTATGACAATGTTTTTGACATTTTTTTTTGTCTTTGATTTTTATTTGAAAAGGGAAGTGATCCAATTTAATTCTTTGTAAAATTAAGCTTTGCATTAAAGATAATATTAATAGTGTTTAATTTTACAATGATAGTGTAGTAGTGTTTAATTTTGGAACCCATTTTTGACTCACAACCCCCAAAAAAACTATTGTTTAACTTCCCTATCCCATAACCATTTCCCATAACCCTTGACTCACTAACACCCCCATCACCAACCCACTTATTCATTAACCACTTGACTCATAATCCTCCTAACATAGTAACACACTCATGACAATTGACCCATGACCCTACTAACCCACTAACCCCCTAACCCTCTAACACCCAAACCCATTAACACCATAATCCACTAACCCTTAGACATTAACTCACTAATCCCTAGTCCACAAATCTTCTAAACAACTAACCGTTGACCCTCATCAACCACAATTGACTATGTTTAACCATAGTTATTAATTATTAATCTATATATACCATATTGACCATGGTTGACCATATTAACCATATTGTCTCACTAATCCCTAATTCTCTAATACATTACCCACTAATCTTAGTAACAACAATCTTTGACCATTATTGACCATATCAACCATGGTTGACCTACAAACCCTTGAGCATCCCAACAAGTTAGCCCCATTAACCCCTGATCCTAATACTTTAGCATACTAACATCCTAATCCAATAACCCCTTCGCCACTAACCCAACTAACCTACAAATCCTCTAACTATAAACATCCTAAACCATTAATCATAGTGATTGATCAACCCTTCACCTTCATTGACTATGTGAACCATTGTTGACCATCATTAACCACCATTGATCATGGTTTACCATTATTGATCATATTGACGATGGTCGATCATGGTTTACCATTATTGATCATATTGATGATGGTCAATCATGGTTTACCATTATTGATCATATTGACCGTGGTTGATAATGGTTGACTATGTTAAGCAAGCTTGTCCATCTTGAAACCCTTCTTTTCTTCCAAATTCATTGTTTCCAAATCAATTCCACTTAGGAACTTGAGGGGGATTTACTCACAATATGATTTCATTACTCACCTCTCTATCATGTTTAGTACCTTGAACTCTATCAACATATTCTTCTTCAGTGGCCTTGAGTGTTAGGGGAGTTGTGACAAGAGTCCTTTGACCTACTATTGCGGGTATTAATAAAATTATCTTATCTTATCTTACATAACCTATTAACATAGTAAACCACTAACTTAAACACCCTACCCCATTTTGACTTATGTTGATTAATATTAGCTACTAGTCAACATAATTCAAATATCATTACTAGCCACTGACCCCTTGACCCATCCATGACTCAATGAATGTGACTCACCTAATGACTAAGCCCCTTCCTTCTTTATATTTATTATTTATTTTATAACTCTTTTGAACTTTAATGTAGTTAATATTGACACATTTTAGACCTTTATATATAGTTATAGAAAATGTTATCCTAGACATTTTAGATAATCCTTATGGCAATGCAATTCTAACACCATTAGCATCATTGTAACTTTGTCATTTTTTTTATAAATAGGCATGAAAAAACTTAAATGAGGGTTTTATTCTTTAATAAGCATGTCAAAACCACTTAACTAAGAAATATAAGCAAATAGAAGACAAACTATATAAGAATTTGTCAATTTGGTCTAGCCCAAGTAGTTTTGAGATGGAGATCCTCTTTACATGAATAGAGTTGGAAATTGAAGACACATAAAAAAGGAAAAAAAACCAAAGATCACATGAAAGAGAAAAGATGTGAAAGATAATATTGCTAATCAAGTTAAAGATTTCTCAAAAAATCCAAATTGTTTTCTTGTTAATTAAATATATATTTTTGTATGTTAATATTTTCTTTTAAATAAGCATATAAAAAACCTTATATGTTATTCGTATCACAAAAGCTTAAAAATATTGGATTCAACAAAAGGGTCATACCTTATATGCTATTCATATCACAAAAGCTTAAAAATATTAGATTCAACAAGAAGGCTATATGAAGGTCCCCTCAAAACTTTGATTCCTTTTTAAAACATTCTTACCCAAAACCTAACCTTATTTGTTATTCATATCACAAAAGTTGCTCAAATATATTTGATTCAACAAGATGGTCTTATCAATCTTTAGCACACCCCAGACACTGAAAATGTAATATAATATTAAATGATCATATCAAGAACACATCCTAAAAGTTATTTATATCACAAAAGTCGCTCAAATATATTGACTCAACAAGATGATCTTATCAATCTTGAGCACACCCCAAACATTGAAAATGTTATAGAATAGTAAATGATCATATCAAGAACACACCCCAAAAACTATTCATATCACAAAAGTTGCTCAAATATATTGGATTCAACAAAATGATCTTATCAATCTTAAGCACACCCCAAACACTGAAAATGTGATAGAATAATAAATGATCATATCAAGAACACACCCCAAAAACTGAAAATATAGTAGAATAAATATCGTATCATACACAACCCCATGAATTTTTTTCAACATTCAATAAATATTTCATGCTTCCTAATATATTTAAGGAAACCATGTAATATATGTGCTTTATTAACAAAAAAACATAGCATGCTTCCTTCTCTAATTCATGAGTGCACATTTGACACCGAAAGAAGATATTTCTAATTCATGAGTGCACATTTGACACTGAAAGGAGATATTTAAATCTTATGGTTTCATCGGTTTTTTATGAGAAGATATATACATGTACTCCCATGGTTTAATTGGTTAGCTATGTCGTTGAGATTTAGTTTATCTTGAAAATATATGTAAATTTACTTCCATGGTTTAATTGGTTAGCTTATGTCATTGACATTAATCACGTATAGCCAAGAAAAATACCATAAAAGCTTGAATTTGGGACATTGTTATATTAATGCGCTCCAACAAGCTCTCAACCTCTTATACCACAACTCAATGATCACATAACAACAACTATATGTACTCCAATACATTAAATTATATCAATAAATAAATAAATTCACACAACAACAACTATATGTACTGCAATACATTAAATTATATCAATAAGTAAATAAATTCACACAACAACAACAACTATATGTACTCCAATACATTAAATTATATCAATAAATAAATAAATTCACACCATATGTACTCCAATACATTAAATTATATCAATAAATAAATATTTACATACGTAACTTAATGTAACTCACTAAATATTTACAGGATCTCTCCTAAATCAATTGGAGAGTACCAAGAAAATATGGGATCATTAACTGCGATGCAAGTAAGTGTAGGCGCATTAGCATACAAGGTCCTAAAGAAAGGATGCACTCAATCAAAAAGGAATCTTATAAATATGATAAAGTAGAAGGTTTTAAGGACTAAATAACTATGAGATTTCTTCCAAATTACCAAAGTCTAATCAATATATCATCATCAAAGTTAAATCAATTGTGTGAGTTTTTTTTGGACTTTTTATATTAAAAATTTATAAGTTAAATCAATCGTGTGAGTTTTTTGGACTTTTTATATTAAAAATTTATAATCATCAAAGTTAAATCAATCATGCGAGTTTTATGGACTTTTTTATATTAAAAATTTAAATAAATTTATTATTTTTTTTGAAAAAACAAATCCTCCAATTACCAAAGTTTAATCAATATATCATCATCAAAGTTAAATTACCAAAGTTTAATCAATATATCATCATCAAAGTTAAATCAATCGTGTGACTTTTATGGATTTTTTTATATTATAAATTTATGTTATTTCATAAATTTTTTTTTTGAAAAAAACAAATACAAGTATGAAAGTGTATTAAGAGTAAGATAGAATTGTGAGTACAATGAAGTCTCTAGTAGGAAACCAAAGCTTAAAGTTATTTTAGGCTTTTCTTTATCCCAAGTTTCATTCTAAGAAGACTATTTGACAATTTCACCAATACACCAATAAATCACGCTATTAACTTAGTTTGGCATAACCCTTTTTAGCTGAGAATAACAAATGGATCGTGGCTCCATAGGAAGCTACTTCTAAAGCCCCTTATGAGAAGGTAGCAAAGAGTTTCATAATTTTTTTTGGAGTTGGGCTTCCCTGGTGTAAGACCTAAGTATAGTCCAATCCAATGGAATGAATTTAATAGGTTTACTTTATTAAATGAGCATGTTATTTGGGGTATTTTAACTTTCCTTTTAAAGCTCCTTCATGAGAAGGTAGCAAAGAGTCTCATAATTTTTTTTTTTAGAGTTGGGCTTTTCTTGTGTAAGAGCTAAGTAAAGTCCAATCCAATGGAATGAATTTAATAGGTTTACTTTACTAAATGAGCATGTTATTTGGGGTATTTTTCTTGAGATGGTGTAAGTAGATTGAGATTATACAATATGGAATTTGACAACATCAACAAGTTGAGTTAGGGGTTGGCCCAAGTGTATGGGGAAATTTAATAACTAACGAAGAATCATATAGCTTCCCATTTGAAGGAAAACCAATGCCTCTTACTACAATCTCCAAAATACATGTTATACTCTTCTGGACTTGGTGAGATAGAGATATATCACAGTACCTGAAGATTATTGATGAAGTTCATATTCCATTTACTTGGGAGAAGAGGAATTGTGTTATGGTGTTGTCGGTAGGGCCTTAAAATTATCCATAAATAAGATGTTTCCATTCTCCTACTCAAAACCTTCTAGTTTCTTAAGGAATGAGTATGTCACAACTACTAATTGAGTTAGATCTCGTAGCAATGATGGATGATGGTGGTCATTTGACTTTATGATGGTAACTTGATGCTCTCTTTGCAAAATAACTATATATGAATGATTTGAAGGCTCATTTCCTTGCTTTAATGGAGTATTCTTTCTCATTGAGGCATTTGCAATGATACCATGACCTAACTCCAAGAACTCATGGAATCCCTTCTTTAGATTAGGAGAAGAGGATGAGTTTTCTCCCAAATCCATTTCAACTATCGTGCATCACTCCAAATTTGTTGTTGTCAATTTCCCATCCCCCCTCACCCACCCTTTTTTACCTAAATTATTATTGAGTAACTTGACATTAACTCCCTTATCAAATAAACTAAGCCTAGCACTTTTGAAGTTGAGGTCATTCTCCATACTTTCATAAAGGTTGTGAATTTCTTAGGGAAATCGAGAATCTTATGGATAACTAGTGATAAAAACAATATTTAAACATAGTTCCTTGGTAATCAATCAATTGTGTCCACTTGCATCCCTCCCCGCCATTCAAGTATAATCTACTTGGGGAAGCCTTTGTTGGATGAAGTTAGCACAAAAATACTCGAAACTCCATTGCTAGCTAGGGTTTTTGAGGAAAAATATTGTAATCTTTCTAGTTTCAATCCAATAAAAGATAAAACACTTGATTTATATAGATGAAGGGGAAACCCTAATGACCTTACCCTCGATACAATAGATCCCAACAAGCATTTCTAGAATTAAATGATTCATCCGAAGGAGGATGGCCAACCTTGATTCCATATGTGACCAAGGTCCCTATCCTTTGCATTATAAACAAAAAGGAGAAAATGCATGATGCAAAGGTGAAATTATTATCTTATCATTGCATGTTGAATACCAAGATGATTCAATTCAAGGGATTAGCTTCACAAGAGAGTACTTTTTATGGTTGAAATATACATTAAGAGAGTTCCTTAGAACCATCGTCGACCCATTCTACTAGAAGATCAAGACAGATTGAGCTAGTTGACTGCAAGCATCACTTTCTCCCCTTGGATGAGAGATATGAAATCCCTAGTTTATCTAACACTATTCCTCTTCATCCAATCTCCTCTCCTTCCTACCTAACAATTTTTTCCCTAGTAAATAATCAAATTTCTCATAAATTGAATAATAATGCTACTCATAAAGTGCCCTATGTTTTCTTTTCCGAGGAAAACACCATCATTAAAGTAGAAAAAATTTACATTCAGAACATGCTTGAAGCACAATAATGACAATAAAGTATAATAGAAATTCCACCATAAAAATATCCTATGTATATCTCCTATACTCTCATATATGTGCTTTGAAAACTACCAAATGGCATAAGCCTACAACATAGGGAGTATGTCTATAACGACATTACAAAAGTACATATATCCATCATCAATGAAAATATAAATCCTCTCATCATGGTCCTCCATTGTAAATGGTATTCCAAATATAGAAAAATATTTAGTATTAATGGGATAAGGGGACAATTTCCTCAACCACTCTTTTTTCCTCCATAAGAATCTCACTAATCTAACTACTATCTGCAAGATTAGACATCCCATCACCCCTTGAATTATACTCTCTATAAACATGTGGAAACTAATTGCACTAAATTGCATTGTAATACATTTGATTTGATCCAAGAGTGGGATTAAGTTAGTTTTTGCAACCTATAAGTTCCTTTAACCCATTCAATTAGTAGTCGCAAGTCTCCAAATACTTGTAGTCCAAACTTAGTAGTGATTCGAGGGCATGTAGATCAATCTAGTTATTGTTTCCTCTACTTAGTCCCAATTTTAAAGTAAATATAATACCATTGGACAAAAATATAACACCACCTACACCACTAGGTCCAAGGTTCCCTTCAATTGGAACCATAAAAGAAAACCAATCTTTTGACCTAACAATCTCTATACACCAATCTATATTGATGATTTTTTTAATTGTATGCTTGAGATTTGTATAAATATAATTTATTCTATGAAATATTTCCAAGTGAGAGAGAAATATCTTTAAATATCACAACAATTGTAGTGATCCATAAGACCCAAACATACTATAAGGGGTAAGGCTCTATGATTAGCAACATCAAGCTCTTCTATCTACTTTTTAAACCCTCATATATATATGATCCTTTCATGACCCAATCATATATATATGATCCTTTCATGACCCAACGCCTCTATCATAAAAATGATTTATTTCCATACTCATAATTTGGAAAAGAGGTAGTCCATAAGAATATGTTTAATGGTCTCCTCATCATATTTTCACTATACACAAAACCCTATCCCTTGTTAGGTTGTCTTTTGAAGAATATCCCAAGCAATAACTTTATTACTTAGAACCAACAAAAAGAGTAATATATATTTCAAAGATGTTTTTATTTCCACGTTGGTTTCCACCACCAACATTCCTCTTTTGAATTATTTAAAAAAATCTACATATACCCTAACTTGTTGTGGAGCCACCATATGGATTTTGAGACCAACAAAATCATCATCGTCTCCTCTCAATCTTATGTAAGAAATAATCTATCTATTTACCAACGAATAACATTTCTTTGCCTCTTGTTCAACTAATTCTATATCTCTTACCTTTTTCTAGTCAAGACTCCAAAATGAGTTGTGGTATATTGTTATTATATTTGCAATAATTAATATACTCTATCGAATCACCTCAACAAGATCATTTGATTTCATATACTCGACATTGCTTCCTATCCAAAAATCAATAAAAGTTATAATGCTCATATTATTTACCACTTTCCATGCCATTCAGTTACAAAT
This sequence comes from Pseudotsuga menziesii, assembly GCA_001517045.1. Classification (NCBI taxonomy): domain Eukaryota; kingdom Viridiplantae; phylum Streptophyta; class Pinopsida; order Pinales; family Pinaceae; genus Pseudotsuga; species Pseudotsuga menziesii. The sequence goes on along the minus strand of LPNX010829681.1, from coordinate 267,116 downwards.
GAGAGAAGGTGCAAGACCAATGCCTTCCACATAATGGATGTACTTTCAATTGATATATTCTTATCCTTATCCAATATTCAATAATAAGGACACCTATATACTTGGTTTTTATCACTTGTCACCACAGACCAAAAATATTAATCAACCTCTAAAGGAACTTTGCTACCGGTGCTTTCCCAAAAGGATGTATGTTATTTATGACCAAATCCTTAGAGATCTAGGCTTGGCAATCCTTTTCCACATGATTAGAGTGATGCTTCCTTTATCCTTCTATCCATTTCATAGAAAATGGAAACATTTTTTCCTAATTTTTCTAGTATACCAAATGGGACATATGCTAAGTAGTGGCAATAGAATGGAGTGGACATTAGTATAGATTTAACTAGAGTTAAATTCCCTTTAAGGTACAACCACCTTATGCACCATCTAGTAACCCTTTTTCCACCTTATGATAAATCCATATCTAAGTTACACCTAAATTCATAATCAATGCCTTTTTAATAAAGCCCCAAATATTCCATTTCCTTGTTGATAGCCTAAAATTGGAATGGAAGAATTTGAGTAATCAATCTTATTTGCCTCTCATTCAGACCATGAAAATAAATAAAATACTTTTATAATTAACTTTAATACTAGTAGCTAGACCATACAAATTTAAGGCATCTTTTATGTATTCAACTTCCCTTATAGAACCAACACCAAACACCAACACATCATCAATAAATAAATAAACAGTCAAGGAAACATCATCCCCAATTTCAATACCTTTTAATATGCCTCCTATTTTAAGAACTCCTATTAACCTACTTAATCCTTCAACAACAATAAGAAAAATAAAGGTGATAGAGGGTATCCTTACCTTAGTCCCTCGAAGGATCTAAAGAGGTGAAAAGTTAATGCTTTGACTAGAATTGAAAAGGATGAGGAGCTAATACCTCCCTCGGTCCAATTGACAAATGATAATCTAAAGCCAATGTGAATAAGTAGGAGTCTTAGGTACATCCAGCTGACCTTGTAAAAAGCCTTAGAGCAGTTTATATTTATTAGCGTAGTTGATGATTTCCTTGTCTCAATTAAATGCAACCCTTATTGGGTCACTTCTAATGCATCATTAATCTATCTATAAACTATAAATCCTAAATTATATGGAGAAATAACCTATGAAAGGATAGATTTTAATGTTGTAGCAATAACTTTTGTAAACAACATTACACAAGGAAACGTGCCTAAAACATTTAATGGAGGAAGTGGAATGTTTTTTATGAATAAGTGTGAAGAAGGTTGAGTTTAGATATCCTAAATCCTTCCAAGACATCCTAGACTATTCTATAACTACTGGAATATATTTTCTAATAAGTCATACAATCCATGGAAGAACTCTATAGTCCTATGATCAGGCCCTAGATTTGTCTTTTTGGAAAGAGTAGATAATCCCCTAGAACCCCTATTTGGTAATATCTACTATGAATTCCTCATTTGAGTAATCTTGAACAAACCTAGGAAATTGATGTACTACATTTATTATCTCAACATTATTTACCTTTCCAAGATCCTCATATAATTGCTTGAAGTATTTGATAGCTTCATCTACTATTTTCTAGGATGTTGTAGCCTTGCTTCTATCGACCCTCATCCTCTCACAAATGTTGTACATATCCTTATCTCCCTTGGAATAATGATGAAATCATTTATAATTCCTGCCACCTCGAGTTAGCTAAAAAACCCTTCTCTTTTGCTTCCATTTAGCCTCCTCCTAAGCCAAGATTTCTCTTCATGTATTACAAAGTATTCAAGGATGCATTATGTCACTCTAAAATATGTGATTATGATTCTTTCCAAATATATCAACAATATTTTTCTCTATGTTTTAAATACTTATCTAAGAATTATTTTACTTTGTTTTTCCCAAGAGATTGTGGCTTTGAACTTGACCAGTTGTAAATTGAAACTAAATTGTAGCATAACAAAATCCATGCTAGTCGGATCAAAGCATCTCCACTCTTTTTTAACTAGGTTGGTAAATTCTACATCCTTATCCAATAGGGTTTTAATTTAAAAGGATGCAATATTTTCCTATCATTCTTTTTTATTTGTAAAAGGATTAGAACAATAAAAAAAACTATATCTAATCCAAACCTTGAACTCATTCTATCTTTCTACAAATTACTCTGAGATTAAGAATTGATCCAAAATTTTGGCAAATCATTTGCACAAGACAAAAAAATTCTCCAAGTAGGTTCCATTTCAATGGGTCCAAGGTTACAAATGTTTACTTCATACAATTTATTTAACAAAAATGGGTTGAATGGATCCATTCTTATATTCCCCCCCAAAATTTCCTCTTTCCTTAGCACAAAGTTAAAATACACTCCCATAGTAATACTATTACCACCTAGAACTTAAAGAACAATTATTTTTCCTAAAAGTCTTGCTTGTTGTTATAAGGATTGAGGATTATCCACTAGAACAAAAGAAGGTTCAAGTGTACTCATTGGTGATGAGGGGTGAGGAGGGAGATCATATGAAGGACACGTTTCCTCTTTAGGTGTTGGAATCTTGGAAGATTTGATTGGACAAGTTGTGGATCCTACCTAGTCATAAGGGTAATCAACTAATGTTCCTCCTTCACATGACCATCCCACCATGTAGATTTTCATTTGGATTTCCAAGTTTGGCGAGTCTTATGGAGCTTGGTTTAATGGGAAACAATGTCGGGCCCTTTTCATAGCATGCTTTGCATCGGAAGGAAACTTTTTGTTATCCAACATTTGGGTCCATGTATAGTCTACTAAAATGAAATGAAGCAAAACTAAAATGAACAAAGGATATATGTATTTGTAATTATGTGTCCATGATTATTCTATTATCTCAAATTTACAACTCATCGAGTTTAGAAACTATTTATAAGCCAATAAATGATTGATTAAATAACGATGAGGTGCTCTCATAATGAAATCCTAAGAGGCTCTATAATGTTTTCAAAACATTTTTTATGATCATATTTGTACATAAGAATATTCGAACCATAGATTATCTTGTGACCTATGCACACATAAGTGGATCAAATCCAAGCCCCATGTCCTTTAAATTTAGAAAGAGTTGAATGCCCATCTAGCCATTCATTGTCCTATTACTATGTAGGTGTGGATGCAAGTTAGTCAACACTTTAATATGAATAATGTTATGAATAATTTTGTGATTAGAAATGGTGAATGCATTGATTGGTGCCTTTGGACTTTCTTCCACATGCCAGAACTAAAAATTGCTTCCATTCCTATCATGGTTTTGTGGGGCATTTCGTTGGTGTGTAATACTCATATATTTAAACAATGATGCATGCCTTTGTTTCAATTTATGGATTGGATGTTTTTCATCTTTAGTCACTACAAGAAACCCCCAATGCTGAAGCAACCACATCAAGTGGAGTCTCTACTAATAAAAAAGGCTACCAAGGTCAGAAGCATAATTGTGGGATCGATGGTCTTTTATACACGTGACTCTCACTATTATAAGTTCTGAGCCTTTTTGGGGACATGAACAAATATTTCCAAATAGATGCCTTTCTGTACATTGTTGATGCTTGCACAAGTTAAAGGTCTAACTGTGATTCATATTTTTATTGACTCTGTTTTGGTATTCAAATGTTCAAATGATGAGAAGGGTATCCAAAATATCCACTTACAAGCTTTGGTTCACCAAATAAAGGTAAATTTCACACATTTCGACCAACTTTCCTTCACTCACATTTATAGGGAGTCAAATACCTCATCAACTTCTTTGTCAATATAGGCATTGAAATTAGAACCTCATTGTCTTTTTTATAGATGGAATTCAAAAGGGGGTTGTAATTCAAAGCTGTATGTATTTGTGAAACCGAAATTACCTAAAGTCAAATGTGAGGCTTAGTCATGTATTAAGGTTTTTGTGGTAGTGATTTCTATGTGCTTTCGTTTTTAAAGAAAAAATACAAAGTCATTATTCTATTACTTGATCACGGAGAAATATATAATTCTAATATGTCTATTTTGTTTTTTTATTAAGAGGAAGAAGATATTGTATCATCTCAAAATGAATTGTATGTACTTAATGCATTTGCATCTATAGAATGCGTTTATGGTTCTAAATGAACATAAATGTTTTTTTAATATTCAAGCCTTAATTTTGTAAGTGGGAGTGTAAGTATTTGGTCGGTTGAATAAATAAAATTTAATAAATTATATTGACAAAATTTGTAAAGTTTTCTTCGTGTATTTACCAAATTATAAGATCATAAACAAGGTAATTGTACCCTTAAATTTTTTTTTGGGCGATGCAAAGTCTAATTTCGTCCTCATTATCATTTAGGGGGCTTGGTCAGCTCGCAACAAAATGGTATTCCATGATACTTTTATCCCTCCAGAGATATACACACTTAAAATATTTTCCATATTATATCACTTTCCTCATATTCAGTCTAAGCGTACTAAGTTCCATGAAGATATACTTCAGATTGATCATGGACGTGCCCGATGCTTCTTTGATGGTGTTGCTCAAGGAAACCCTAGTTGTGGGGGTACTAGTGGTGTATTACATCTATCCGATTGTCATTCCTTTAAATTCGTTGGAAACCTTGGTACTACCACAAACAACAATGTCAAGCACTATGCAATATTGATGTCACTTAGGTTGGTTGTTCATGTTGGGATTGCCTCTCTATAGGTTTTTGGGGATTCCAATTTTTTTTCCTTGGAAAAAAAACGTAATTTTATTTCTTCAAACAAAATTAAATTCTGTAGATACACTTAAAGTGTATTGCATGTTCAGCTGATAGCTTCTGTTGTAGGAAAAAACCTGCTGTAAACCCTTAAAGTAATAAAAATATTTAGGTTCAGTTACAATGATTCAAAGGTAAGATTCCAAACTTGTTATAGAATAGCTACACTTAAATAGAAATCCTACAAACATCTATCTCATTGCTATTTATGATGCCATCTGTCGCTTGGTTGGTACTTTTGACCATATTTATTTTCAACATATTTACATACACATGAATGATGCAGTCGATCAACTCTCGAAAGTGGGAATGTTACTTGATGTGGATACATTGAAATTTTGGGAGCATCAAAAGGATCTCATTAAAGAGATTGATCGAGGACCTTTTTTTTAATCTTAAATGCATTTTCCCATGACATATGGGCCATACATGTTTTTTTATCTGCTGAATCCTAGTCAAATGCTTACATGAATAATGTATTTTGTAGAAAAATCTCTATTGATATATGGACTAATAGAAGATAAGAATCGAAGCTATGTAACTGAAGTATGAACAATATGGTTCAAAATTAATATAAAGTTTTGTACTGTGATCCTTTTTCCATAGGAAAAAATGATTACTGGTTAGGTGGTTGTGTGTGTTCTCATTAAGCCATTTTTGCATTTTTTTCACATTTCTTTGATAAAAATTTATGAGCATATTTGTCCCATGATTCGAGAATATTTGACACATTTGGGTTATACTTACATAAGTTTATCATGGAAAATAATACTTGAACAATGAAATTATCCAAGTTGAAGTCGAGATGCATGCTTAAAAAGTAGAATGGACAACAACAATGATGTTTGGATCCTTGATTTTGGGTGCTTAAGACACATGAATTGAAACTTGAATATTTCTTCAATATTGGAAATGGTTGATGAGAAAGTTGTACTTTGCGACAAAGGGAACACAAAATAGAAAGATTATAAATGAATATGATGAAATTGGGTATTGGAAAAATCAAAGTTGTATATAATGGGAATATGTTCTAGGATTGAGAATACAACTTATTTTGATCAATTAACCAAATCACTAAGGAAATAAGTGTTTGAATTAATGTGTCATTGATCTTCAGGAAATGAGTGCAATTCAATTGTATTATTATGTAGTGTAATGGAATGCAAAATACACACTGAACAAGACAAATTTCACAGAAAATGGATAAGAATTGCTCAGTATAATTAAAGTATAAACTTCATTAATCCCAATAGTATATGACAGTGTTACATAAAGGAGAATTCGAATCATGTGGATATGATTTGAATCTACCAACTCAATATGAATGCATGGCTAACTAGAAGTGTCTAAATCAGTATCGGAGCTCACTAGTCTAACTCCAGATGTCTAATTCAGTCTCTCAATTTATTAAACTAGTTAAACTGATGAGGTACGTGAAAAGTAAGTGAGAATAGGAGCCTACCCACATGCATCCATGCAATACTAGCACTAACTGAACTGGAGGACATCTAACTGAATGTAACTGGAGCATAACTTAGCTTACTTAGTTACCAAGTACCAACAATTGAAGGAGGTTGGTGGTGGCACTCCTAGTGGCTCCTAAATTGTAGGGATTGGTCTCAGAGGCACATAAACTGATGCATGAACATGCAGTCAATTGAATTTAACCTCTATATGTGTTCCCCACACTCTAGTGACTGGATACTTGTGGAAACAATAGCCCAAGTGGACTCGATGGTACTAGTGGACCCAATATTAATTAATGACTCCTGAGTTAGGAAAATATAACCTAATAGACTAAGTATGGACAAGGGAGGATTATAAATCCTAACACCCACCCTTAATCCTAACTTGGACAATTGTGGGCCTTAGAAACAAGGCCAAAAGTCACCCATTACAATCTAAAAGGATTAAAAAATGTTTCTTAATAAACCGAGGAAATAGGGGAAACCCTCATGGGAAACCCCCCCCTCAAGATAAGCAGGAACATGAAATAAAAGCTATTCTTAGGAGAAAAATCTTCCTCTTTGGGAAATAATTTGCAAAAACTCTGCTGCAATTTGCAGAACTATGTAGCAGTATGATTCTTCTGTGCAGTAGCATCCTGAAGTTATGCATGTGGGCCTCTCCAAACTAATGACTATGTCTAGAGGAATTTTCCTCTTTGGAAGAAGAAGAAAATGCTCAACTGAATCAGGAACATAGACAACTGCAAGATGAAAACTGGACCCATGTGGAGCAACTGAGATTAACTGATGAGAGAGAAAAAGTTCTTTAGAATTTGAACCATGTGAGGAAAACCCAAGAAAATGATATATTGCAGCCTTGAACATCAAACCATGCAAGGTAATATCAGCTCCAAGCGTTAGGAGTAAGTGTCCAGGCAAATGTAGAATGTCTCCATCTTTACTAGTTCTGTGAGGAGATGAGCATGTGATCAAATAGAAAGGTAGAGAATCCTTGTGACTGTGGAGAGTGAATGCTTGAGTTCCATAATCTAATATAGCTTCAAAAATAACTAATGATCCATAAAATATAATATCAACAAACTCATGAGAGAAAACTGACATCAAACCCCCAACAAAAAAATTGAAAGAGACTTGTGGTACTTGATTTTTCACACCAAAATTGATGAGAACAACTACAAGCATGACTAGAAGTTCTTGAAACTTAAAACTCGAACCAAATAAGATCATATCAGATCCAAATAATTTCATATCAGATCCAAGAGCATGCTCCATTGAGATGGTAGATTCACAATTTTCTCCTTCTTGAAAACTTTGAGTATTGGTGCATTCAATCATCTAGGAATTTCCTGGAAGCTCAAGATCAATGAGAGTGAATGAATCACTCCTAAAATCTGTTTTTTTCTTTCCAAAAGATCCAAATTGTTACTTATCTACACACCAACAACATCATTAGAGATAGAGAAATCAATTTCCTCTTCATTTTTTGAAACAATAATCGGTTAACTATGCACATAATTTAAAATAGAAGAATCATTGGAGAATTTTTGCATAGAATGGAAGGAGAGTTTTTCTTCAATAACAAAGATTCAAATGTCTTATTCTAGATCAACCATATGATAAGATGAGATATCAAAGATCTCATAAACTTATGGAATATCAGGAGAAGGAGTCACTCCAAGGAGACTTTCTTCAATTTGAATTGACTGTGTTGAAGATTCTGCTTCTTCTTCATCTTGAACAATTTGCTTTGTTGTAGGAGAGGGAACATAGAGTACATTCTTGAACTCATCATGCTGGATTTTAACTGAACCTATCTCAACAGCTGGGATTTGGGAGTCATCTCCCATATGAGTGTTAGGTCCTCCTGATAGAGTGAAAGTGGTGAAGGATTCCATGGAGTAAACCATGTGGTTGGATGCTCCAGAATCTATCAAGTAAGCCTTTGATGGAGTGAGGCCTACCTTCAAGGCATGACATATCTCATATTATTCAGTTTGCTCTCCATCACGAGACATATCTGCACCTTGTGGAAGGGAAATATTGTTCTGTTCAAGGATTGTTTTCAACTGGTCGAGGATCTTCTTCATGCATTGGATTTCTCAATGAAATCCTCTCATACAATAAGGAAACTTAGTCCTTTCAAACTTTTTTGTTCTCTTGGATCCTGAGGTTCCTTCATAAGACTTTTGACTCTCTTTTGGCTTCAGACCAAAGGATTTAGGATCCTTCCCTGTGTGCTTCCCTTTAGCTTGCGCATTGGTTGAGTTTGACATCAAAAGAGATTGGTTCTTGGAATTTTGGAGGGCTCCCATTTGGACCAACTTATCCTGCTCCTGTATTAAAGACTCAGCAAACCCATCAAGCAAAGGCATATTCCAATTGGGGATGGAATATATTCCGAAATGGAAGGTAGAGATAAAGAAAGAGTACTCAGAACCAATTTTGCTGAGAACAGAGAGCACAAGCTGCTCATCCTTCCTCTCTATTCTGCATTGCTTACATTGTAGTCCTATAGACTTGAATTTTGTGAAAAATTGTTGGATAGTTTCGAAACTGCTGGGTTGCAATGCTATTAGCTCATTCTCCAAGATGTGCCCCCGAATCTCATCTTGTTTTCCAAACAAGAATTCGAGCTTCTCCCAAGCTTCTTTAGGAGTCTTCAATCCCTCAAGATGAAAGAGGAGATCCCTAGAGATGTGAGTGCAAAGGAAGCCAAATGCTTCATCCAACCAATTCAAGAACTTATTTTTCCCAGTAGGATGATGAGGTTCTATCTCTCTTCCCATAGTCATCCTATACAATCCAAGCTTGCACAAGGAGACCAACATATCTACCCTCTAATCAACTTAGTTGAAGGGTGTAAGGATCAGGGGTAAGAAAGTTGGAGAATCCATCAATTTTCCTTCCGAACAGTCAATTCTTCAATCAAGCTACGTAGTACCTGTAAGAAACAATGCAAAATAAAAACCAAATTGCATTCATGTTAGAATCAAGCCTTCCATCTCGACATGTACACTAAGTTCTCAGGGTCTGTCACGCTCGCAGAGAATTCTTTGAGCAAATCCAGAGTTAGCAATGCACACTTTGTGGGACTTATGTGGAAACCCAGCTGCTTCTGGTCACACAATGGAGATTGGGCAAACTTACTGTATGCTTGAGTAGGTCGTGATACCATGTTTGAATTAATGTTCCATTTATATTCATGCAATGAGTTCAATTCAATTGCATTATTATGCAATGTAATGGAATGAAAAATACACACTAAACAAGACAAATTTCACAGAAAATGGATAAGAATTGCTTAGTATAATTACAGTATAAACTTCATTAATCCTAGCAGTATCCAACAATGTTAAGTAAAAGAGAATTCAAATCACATAGATATGATTCGAACCTACCAATTCAATCTGACTGCATGGCTAACTAGAAGTGTCTAAATCACTATTGGAGCTCACTAGTCTAACTCCAGATGTCTAATTCAGTCTCTCAATCAGTTAAACCAGTTAAATTGATGAGGAAGGTGAGAAGTAGGTGAGAATAGGTGCCTACCCACATGCATCCATGCAAGACTAGTGCTAATTGAACTGGAGGACATCTAACTAAATGTAAATGGAGCATAACTTAGCTTAACTAGTTATCGACTACCAACAACTAAAGGAGGTTGGCGGTGGCACTCCTAGTGGCTCCTAAATTATAGGGATTGGTCTTAGAGGCGCATAAACTGATGCATGAGCACACAGTCAGTTGCAGTTAACCTCTATATGTGATCCTCACACTTTAGTGACTGGATACTAGTGGCACCAATAGCCCAAGTGGATCCGATGGTACTAGTGGACCCAATATTAATTAATGGCTCCCGAGTTAGGAAAATATAATCTAATAGACTAAGTATGGACAAGGGAGGATTATAAATCCTAACAATAAGAACTAATTGATTGCTAAGTTCAAATCCAACAAATTCTTGTCGAATAACATTAATAAAAAAGTACCACATGGTTTTTTAGAATTATGAAAAAATATAACATATAAGCATTTAACTTTATTTGGAAAATGATACAACTTAAGTGTTAGTTTTCTAAATGAAGGGAACATATGGCATGGAATATTTGGTACCATTAACTTGGTCTTGTAGCGAGTTTGAATATAGTTATAAGGTTAACAAATTCTAAGTGAAGCTTAGTCAATTTGTGAGGCTTCTCTAGCTACAAACAATTTGGAGAGAAAGGGATCTTAGAGAAAAAAAGCATCCAATTTGAGTTGTTCCGTAATTATATTGCATCTTACTTAATAAATGTATTTAGAAGGTTTCACAACACTTACTTTCATTGCTACATGATTAAATAAAGATAATCTAGATATACTTCCTAAAAACCAACTCTAATCCAGTTCTAAACATCTTATCTTTTAAATACTTAGTTGTAGTTTCATTGCTATATGATTAAATAAATATAATATAGATATATTTCCTAAAAATAAAGTAAAATCCAATTTTAAACATCTTATGTTTTAAATACTTAGTTGAAAGATAAGGTGGAAAAGAGTTAAATGTGATATAATATGATTGTGGGAAATATTATTCCAATGAACTCTAATATTATCTAAAGTAGTGGATGTAATAACAAGGAAATTGGCCGAGTACAACTTATACTCTTTTAAAAAAATGAAGGTGTTAAGAAACAACACAATTATATTAAAAATTAAATTGTAAAATACTTAAAAGAAAAGTATCGACATTTATTTTCTGGTTGTAGCAACTAATACAACAATAAATTTGTTGAAGTTCTACCAAGGTAGCGGGGAGTATAATTCCTTAAAAAAATGGCTTCAAAATAATCCAAGGATCAAACTTTTAATAATCTTTAAAATCATTAATTTTTATAGGATAAAGTGAGTACATTCATTTTGCTGGATAAGGAGAAGGACTACTCATTGTATAATCAAGATGCAAAAAGGTCCAAGGTGACTGTAACTATCATGTTTCGAGTATCACAAGGTGGATGAACCTAATGAAAATCATTCAAACAAAAGGTTAAGTATAATCAAGAGGAAGAATAATACAAACCCTGATGATATTGGTACTAATTCAAGTCTTCTAAATGTGAAATCAACTCAGCTAAATTTAAAAATCAACTTAGCTAAAATAAATTAATAATCTAAGTTGAATGAGTTTCTTAAAATTATTAGAATGAATCCTAATAACATGAGCATAATAAGATTGATACTTCACCATAAAGCTATCAACCCAAAATTCATATAAGGCTATCAACCTTTGATGCATCTTAAAAATAACAGGAATGCCTACATGTATGGATGATGGATATTTCTCTCTGATGAAGAACAAAACTTTGGGAACTTATGAATTGAATTTAAATGTTAAGAAAAAACCCTTATAATGTACATGTATTTATAATAATAAGGTCAGTGGAAGCATTGAGAAGTAGAAGGATAAGCTTATGACTAAGTGATCTGATGGATTATTTACAGGATTACGGTATCAAGACACTACAGGATGCTTGAAACCCTTTAGTGGAGCCCCGAAACTACTGGCTAATAGCAGAAGACTTGGAGTTGGGGGATCCTGGGCTTCTAGCTAGAATGGTTTTATTAATGGTCTTGAGAATGGGGGTATAAAACTTAAAATCTCGGCTGAAAGGATTCTTTGGACTCACAATAAAAAGGATGGCATGGTCACTATTGCGCTGGTGTATGAATTGATGGAAAATACGTTGTTGGATTCTCAAAGTATTTGTCCTGTGGCTCATATATGGCATGGTACTTTTCCTTTGAAAACAAAGTGCTTTATCTGGTTGGCACTTCTTAATAAAATTTTGACTTGGGATAACTTATTGAAATGTGGATGGAGTGGCCCAAGCAAATGTGTCTTATGTCACAATGCTGAAGAGAATACTCACCATTTATTTGTGGATTGCTCCTTCACGTCCTCGGTATGGTCCGAGCTCTGTGGTATCTATAAATGTGATTTTCTCCTCTCTGGAAACTCCTTTGCAGATTTGATTAAGCTATGGTTTTCAAATTTGGCTAAACACTCAGATTGTTGTTACTTGTTGTTCTTTGCTTGTTGGTGCTTATGGAAGTCACGAAATTGCTGTATCTTTGAAGGAGTCTAGGCCTCAATCAACAATGTGATCTATCAGACCAGCCATTTGATGTAGTACTATCCGGTTAAGAATCAAAAGGTAAAAACCAGAACTATTAGAGCTGCCTCGGATATGGTGTATCCATGTGGTTTCTTTGACGGAGCTATTGCAAACTCTCGTGGTGGGGCTAGCGTTCAGATTATGATCAACAGTATGTACTCCATCCATATCAAGCTTGGATGTGGTCACTCGACCAATACCAAAGTGTAACAAATATAAAGTAAGTATTATAATAGATTAGTTAATTATATGAAAGGGTGTAACCCTTCACGTTCAAGCCTATAAAAGGAGAGCTTATTGTACATTCTACCCATCATCCAATATATTATTTACTATTCATATTTCATTATACAATAATAGTCGAATTCGACTAACGGACAACCATACTCGGTTGCTTCATTTGGTATTAGAGCAGATTCGCTCCTTCGGCTCATCCTTCCTCTCTCATTTAAACTCGTACCACCCCATTTCTCATTCTCTAATGCCTTCACTCTCCCACCTGCTCCTTCATCTCCATGCGCCCAGCTTCCCAAAACTCCCTGCATCTCCTCTCCCCCCCAGCCCCACTCCTCACACGCTTCCACTCTTCTCCTTTGGTTTCCTACACTTCCCTCCAACCCTCTCTAACATTTGCTGGCTCCACATGCCAATCCTCACTCTACTGCACGCTCTCCCCTACCATTTCTTCCATCACGCCCCAACTCCTCGCGCTGCTCCACAGCCACCATTTCCCACCTCCACCTTCCCCCTCGGGCTACCTGCTCACTACGTGCTCCTCTGGCCTTCCACCCCTCCATCTTCCTTCGCCCTTCACCTCCCTCACCCATTGTGTGCCTCCACTCCATCCGCCCTTCACCTCCTTCATGCTTGCCATCACCCTCCCTCGCGCCTACCCTCACCCTCACCGCGCACCTCATCCACCGTGCGCCTCCACTCCATCTGCCCTTCACCTCCTTCCCGCCTGCCATCACCCTTCACGCTTGCCATCACCCTCCCTCCTGCCTGCCATCACCCTCACCGCACAACTCATACCACACAGCTCCTCGTGCGCCAACATTCCCCAACTCCACGACCTGCAAAAAAAAATTAACATAAAAAAAATTATATGTTATAAACATATTATAACATAATACAATATTATAACTTAATATTTATTTCAAATATATTATAAAATAATATATTTATAATAAAATATTTAAAAATAAAATAAAATATTATATTTATTATTATAATATTTGTTAAAAAAATAAAAAAAAATAAAAAAATAATATAAAAAAAACTATATACCAAATAAAATATAGTTTATAAAAAAAATATAATAATAATAATAATAATTAATTAATATATTATTAGCCAAAATAGCGTTGAAATACACACCGCCGCATATAAGGTCCAAGACCATGGCGGAGCTAAAAAAGCAAATCGAAAAAATGGAGAAGGACATAAGGTCCCTTGCTGCTTACCTAAAATGCATGAAGGAAAAGATGCAAAATAACAATACATTACTCAAAGACAAGCTTGTTGTGGTACTAGAAAGGAGGCTCGACGACAAACTTGACATCCTGAACAAAAAACAAAAAGACTTAGATGACAAAATGAGTACCTTGATGCAAAACATAAACACCATAACACAGAAGATGAGCACCATGACGCAGAACCATAATACATTAATCGAGATGTTACAAAGGTTCATACCTAGTTTGGCCCACGTTAGTAGCCCAAACATGCTAGATGCCTCATTTCATGTTGCCACCTAGGAAACACTTGCAAAGAATCAAGAAGAATTGCAAAAAGAAATAAAGATTAACAATGTGACGTTTAAGCAAGAGATAGAAACACAAGTACTGCCAGATATGGAGGCATGATTAAACATCAAAATAGGCGCTATAAGTAAGATAGTAGAGAAAAGAAAAACTAAAAATCACCGCCAACAACGAAGCAATTCAGATATGTCACTTTCATCGTCCAGCAGTTCCGAGCCACCATCAAACCATAAGGAAAAAGGAAATCAATGTCGCCCTTACAAAGTGCAACCACCTAAGGAAAAAATAGAGTCGTCGAAATACAACGGGAGTGAATACCAATGCGTTTCTTGGCTAAACAAAGCAGAAGAATACTTCAACATTTACAACATTCAATCTGACGAGGAGAAGGTGAAATATGTGTCAATGCATATGGAAGGGTACGCCTATAATTGGTACTTATGGTGGAAGAGAGATAATTTTACCTACACCTGGAACTTGTTCAAAAATGATTTTTTTAATAGGTTTCAAGGAATCAAAGAAGATGAATTTTTCAGTAAACTTACCAGACTACAGCAAGTCGGAAACGTTGAGGAATTCACTCATCAATGGGAATACTTATCAACACGAGTATTTGGGTTGTCTGACAAGCAAAGACTCGAAACCTATTTAGGAGGTCTTAAACCACACCTCCAAAAAGAGTTAAAGTTACATGACATACCTAATGTAGAAGTAGCAAGACGTAAAGCAAAAGCCGCAGAACGCAAATTGGAAGGAATAAAAACAAAATGTGATAACCATTATCGACAAGAAAAAGAGACACAATGTAGGTACTGTGCAGATACTTGGTCTCCCGGCCATCAATGCCACAAACCTCAATCATACGCCTATGAAATGGAAAATAGATCAAAATCATGTAACGGTTACTCTGATAAGAAAAAGAAAAAGAAGAAAAACATATGTCGTTGATGCGGTGATGATTGGACCCCTGGTCACAAATGTAGGAACAATGAGACAATACAGTGCAAAATCATCAATGAAAAGGAAGTGCAAGTCTTTGCACAAGAGACCTCGTCCGATTCTAATACCGACACCGAGTCAAAATGAAGAACGACACTAGAAAAATACTTAAGCTTTGAGGACAAAGCTTTCTTAAAGGGAGTGACAATGTAACAAATATAAAATAATTATTATAATAGATTAGTTAATTATATGAAATGGTGTAACCCTTCATGCTCAAGCCTATAAAAGGAGAGCTTATTGTACATTTTACCCATCATCCAATATATTATTTACTATTCATATTTCATTATACAATGATAGTCGGATTCGACTAACGGACAACCAGACTCGGTTGCTTCACAGAGCAGAGCTCCTGGCCTTGTGGTCTCTTCTATATGTGGCAAATAAAATGGGCCTCCCTTACATGCATGTCTTTGGGCATTCCTCAGTTATCATTAACTGGGCAAACAAAAAAGATTCACTTGCTTCTCTTGAGCTGGTCCATTGGTGTGATCATATATGAACACTCATGGGTGGTTTTTCTTGGCTGAACATTAGACATGTCTACCGAGAGCACAACCAGAGTGCAGATAGCTTATCCAAAGATGCCCTTATATTGACCTTGGGGTTCCTTTATTTCTCTGAAATTTTGAATGGCACTATCAGTATGAGTGGCAATTTAAAACTCTTTTGAGCATGGTGTCGGAGCTCTGTCTCCTTTTCCTATTTTGGCACAGGATCTTTTGGTATCATGGAGATTTTTTGTCTCGGGGTAGGCATCTTTGGATTAGATATTTGGGCTCTGGTTGTTCTCCTGGCTCAGACTGATTTTGAATGTTTTGGTTCTCTGTTGAGACTTGGTGGCTTATTTCAGTTGGATGGATAGAATGTGTTCTCAAATTTCTATGTATGTAGTGGACCAAGATAGTAACATTTTTTATTAAAGATAGATTTGTATTTCCTTATAAGGGAGGCTCATTTTGATGGCCTTTGATTCATTCTAAATAACAAAGTCGCCTTTTTTTCGTTTGAAAAAAAAGTGATATGCTTAAAAAGTAGAGATTAACATTAATACAAATATGGTTACAAGGTTAGTGGAAGCATTGAGAAGTAGAACGATAGGCTTATGTTTAAGTGATATGTTTAAAAAGTAGGGATAAACTCCTCTGGTCTTATTAAGATATTACTGTACCCAATTAAAATTCGGTGGTTGAATAAACGTGAAGAGTGAATTCCTTAATAGAGATCATGAAGAGGAGCTTTATATGAAAAAAAAATCAAAAGGTTATAAAGTTATGGAAAAATAAAAGTATGAACATAAATTAGTAAATATATTAAACAAGAGTATTTGAAATTCAATGTTGTATGTGATTAAAAAAAAAGGGGATAATGGGTTTATAATTGTAATTTTTATATAAATCATTTAATTATTATAAATAATTATTAAGATAATATCAATTAGAAAAATAATAAGCATTTGATATGATGAAATGATTTTATGTGATAATGATAAGATTTATTTTAATTTTGGTTTTATCAAGGGTTTAGAGGGACTAAATATTTTGAGGTGCAAACCCTAAACTTGAGTAAAAGTTGCACTTCAAAATATTTGATCCATCTTTACGCTTGATACAAACAACTTTAAAATAAAAATAAAGATGTGGTTTATATATATATATATATATATATATATATATATTTATATTTCAGAATGGATAAAGATATGATTTCCTAGAAGCATGAAAATTTTAACTATATTCTTTGAAAACTTGTATCAGAGCATTATATATTTGGAGGTATGGTTTATTGTATAATTTACTTCAAAGAGTTTTGTTTTGGAAGGAAATAGAATTTTTATTTACTTAAATGGTACACTTTTTATTATAAATGAAAAAAAATTATGAGAAATATTCAATACAAAATCCACCATATTACTAGATTGGTACAATTCATATAAAGATGATCACTTTTATTTTAATATTGTATTTACTTATTAATATGATGATGATAATGATGGTTAACGTCCATTGAGACCAAACTTTGGTCTATCGGACCTAAAGAGATGAATTAATTAATTTGTTTTAAAATTATATTCCTATGCTCAAAGAGCTTGGTGAGAAGCGTCCCGAGCTGACTATAATTTTGACAAGTTAACAAGCTATGAAGGTCGGTATTGCAATAAAGATTATGAAATTGAGATCCAATGTGGGTGTACGCAGGGCACTCTAAGAGGAAGTGGTTTTCATCTTCAATGTTCCTATTCTCACAGAGACGACAGATCCTTTCCACCCATGGTGTTTTAGGAACTGTCCAATGACCTGTTTCACCATGGAGCTCATGGGAATTCATTCTTATCTTGGCTATATTGATTTTTTTCTTTGAACTTATTAAAACATAGAGATACTTTTGATCTTTTAGAGTATGGTTGATGACCTCCTTATAATATCTTAATTTTCTTTTAGCCTCTAAATCTTTCTCACACCACAATTTCTCTTTAAACTTAGAAGTAACAATATTTTTAATGTTTTTTTTTTTAATAGAAACTATAAAAGTTTTATATAAAAACAAGCTATGCATAGCCATTCATTACAGTAGTGACATAATAGAGTATTTATGCATAGCAAAAATGCTGCACAGAGATCCTATCCAAGGGGTTTTCCAAAAAACTTCACATAGAGTTTGCTCAAAACAGCTAATACCGCGGGTAGTGTATACCCTTACGAACTGGTTACAAATAAAAAGACAGTAAAACATTGAGCCATAACTAAAAGAAACAGATTAAGGATTGCCTCTGTAATTTCTTGGTTGGACTACGGACTCCTCCTCCATTGGGTGCACAGCTTCTACCGTGGCTCCATTCACCTTGCTGCCTTGATTCATGGTTATGAAGCGTTGGAGGTCCTCCTGAATCCTGTCGACTTTGCCCATGATTTCTCGAAGGTTGCTTTCATTATCATTAATTCGAACATCGTGATTGCTGATCTGCAAAGAGGTGTAGCTCACCGTTTCTCCCATACTCTTCACCTCCCGAGCCATTTCTTTGGTATCCATTACACTGATTGCAAGCATTTCATTTAGTCGCCGCAGGTTCTTTTTGATGTCCATGATTCCTGCACTATCGCCATCCTGGGCCATTCTGTTTTCCTCTGTCGAGATGTCTATTCGAGTGAATAGATTATGTATAGCACAAACAGAACTGACAGGGACACAAGCTTGATTCTCAACCAGAAGATTACTGAAAAAAATACTGAGCACATGGAGTTCTTGATGCAACGAAGAACCTCCTTGGATTTCTCGACAAACCAATGTGCCCACAGCACCTTCCTGCCACCCCGTGCAGTGACAACCTAAAACCAAGCTTCTTCCCCAATTACCAGATTGTGAAATTATACCTGGGCCGAGAGTGGCAGACCGCGACACTAAAAGAGAGCTGCACGAACATGAGGAGAAGGCTGCAAGAGCAAGTATTTCCTTCACTATGGAGTGAGTGAGAGGGAGTGCTTGCCACGGGAGGCCTTGCAACCACCCTTCGCCAATACTTGTAACTACCTTCAGCAAAATTCGCAGAGCTTCGTGAAAACTAGGGCCAAGAATTGAAACGGAGTGGATAGACATATCGCTGCTGAGGGAAGACATGACATAATGTTTGAGGAGACGTTGAGCGTGCGAGGTGGTAATGCAATTAACCCGGGGCCAGATGGCCATTAAGTCTGCAGCGTCTGAGAGATGGAGGAGGCAGAGAGGAGGCCACGCGGCGTGGGAATGAGGATAGGCAGGATAGCTAAATAAATGAAGGGAGTCGACGGTGATCAACGTGGAGTGGAATCCAGCTGAAGGGTGATGCTGGGTGATGGAAGGCGGGATGGTGGGAGGGATAAGGGGCGGGGAAAAAAGAAGGAGGAGGGGAAAAAAAGAGGAGGGGGAAAAGGGATAAGGAAGAAGTGGTAAGGGGGGGGAAAAGTAGGTGAAAGGAGGAAGGGAAGGAGGGGGGCCAAAAGGGATTTTTGTGAAAAGAAGGAAGGAAGAGGAATTCCTTAGGCTAAGCCACATACAATGGTAATGCAGAGGATACTTCCATATCAAGTGATGTAATTGTTGATGAGGAGATATTCGACACTTCATTACGGGACGTATTTGAGGATGGGAGGATTCCCATTTTGCCTGAAGTGACCTTGTGGGAGAGAGGCCCCCATATTGGCCATAATTTCTGCTGCTAAGTTATTGTGCCGAAGGATGTGGAATGTCTCATAGGATTTGGACATAAGAAGCTTGGCTTTATCAAACAGGCGGCGACAATTGACTGCTCCCGAGGGGTATCCGTTGATCAGTTTAGAGATGACATGCTTTGAATCTCTGAATATCAAAACCTTTTGATAATTTTTTGTATGAAGAAGTTGCAGGCCTTGGAAGAGAGCCAGCCATTCAGCCTCGTTGTTAGTTCTATTCCCTAAACCCCAGGCGAAGGTTTGTTCTATATGTCCTCCGGGATCCAGAAGGATCCCCCCCGCTCCTGCCACCCCTATATTTTTAATGTTATTAATATTTTGCAATGCAATATTTTCATCGATCTCTTAGTGGTTTAACCAAGCCCTGATATCTTTATACCAACCTCGCTTGAGCCTTAGGTGGTTTTGGCTGGAATGAAAAGCTAGCTTAGGAAGTCTAAATACATAAATTGTTTTCTCTCTCATATATATATAACAAGGATACAATGATCCGTTAGTGGGGTTAGATGGATTTCATTTTATCAACCCGGTCTCAATTCCATTGAAACATGTTATGGATTTTGATTATATATATAGAGAAATATAAAAGCACATAAATTTTTTGAGATTTGATTTCGACATGTTCTTAGTTTTATAATTTTTGTTTATAATATTTTTGTAAGTCCATATGACAAACATAAGACATCTCACTGACTTAATCTATAACACGAAAAAAAATATTAACAAAAATTAAAATATTATATAGATAATTACCCAAAAAAAATTAATATACTTAACCGAAATTACTTATTGAGGTTCATATCTTCAAGCAATACCACATCGTGAAATAATAAAAAAATAACATGTGTTATGAAGGGAGCCCTTTAGCGTATATCCGACTAAGGATTATTTCTTGGAGTAAACTACGTAACTGGCCATTTGCATCGATCGGACGACCTGGCTTGTGTGAGCGGTCACATCTGACGTTGCTGGTTGTCCTATCGGTGCAAATGGTCGGTTAAATAGGTCAATATTTATTTCTTTAGCTTATTTCCATTATAAAAAAGGATAATATATAATATAAATTTCTTCCATTTAAATAAATTTATATGAATTTATGAAAACAATAAATACCACATGTGAAACAATAGATTTGAATAGTGTTTACAAATTTGGATTATAAATAAAGTCATTCTTTATTGTTTTAGTCATAATTTAATGAACATAAAAAGAACCAATATTCAATAATTTATTGTTATATTGATCTTTAAAAATCAATCAATCTCTCTCTATATATTTCTCTAGCTTATTTCCTTTATAAAAAAAGATAATATATAATATAAATTTCTTTCATTTAAATAAATTTATATGAATTTATGAAAACAATAAATACCACATGTGAAACAATAGATTTGAATAGTGTTTACAAATTTGGATTATAAATAAAGTCATTCTTTATTGTTTTAGTCATAATATAATGGACATAAAAAGAACCAATATTCAATAATTTATTGTTATATTGATCTTTAGCTTATTTCCTTTATAAAAAAGGATAATACATAATATAAATTTCTTTCATTTAAATAAATTTATATAAATTTATGAAAACAATAAATACCACATGTGAAACAATAGATTTGAATAGTGTTTACAAATTTGAATTATAAATAAAGTCATTCTTTATTGTTTTAGTCATAATATAATGGACATAAAAAGAACCAATATTCAATAATTTATTGTTATATTGATCTTTAAAAATCAATCAATCTATCTCTATATATATTTATTGTACCAAAAAAACAACTTTTTTATTATTAAAAAATTGTATCTACATATTACATATAATCTCTATGTATAAATAATTGATTCTCATTAATAGAAGAATATCTCACCATTAGAGTTATCCCAAGCATATCATGTGGTATCAAAACCTTGGTTCTTGTCATAACTTTAGTTCTACAAACCCTGTCATACCTCGTCCTCAATTTGTCTTTTATCATCCTTAGTATGTTGTCCTCATGATCTTTGTCATACTATCTACTATGTATTACCTTTGCGCACTACATGTCTGATCCATCTGTGTCAACTTATTGTTGACATTATCTATCACCAGTATTCATTTTTGTATGCAAGTTGTGTGTGTCCTCTTTGTGCATGTCTCTGTGTGTGTAGTCTCATCCTATGGCATTCAACCTAACACTTTGTGTGCCTTACCACTCGACATGAATCTTCAACTCGAGTGATCCATGACCTAGCTTTTTCCCTCTTTTATCTTCATGTGTATTCCTCTCTACTCTCTTCTCTATGTAAACATCTAAGATCAACACAAATCAAAGATGATCCTCAACATAATAGAAGAAAGGGAAATATTAATGTGAATGATGTAAAGTATGAGAGAGAGTCTCAATTTATAGCATTGAGGAGGCCCAATAAACCCCCAAGAATACTTGGGAGATTGAGAGCCAGTTGCGTAAGATTACAACCAAAATAGGTTGATGCATTGAAAAATATTGATGCCAACACCCCCCATAAGCGAAATGTAGGGAGGAAACAAAATAAAAAAAAATGTTGAACACACTAGGGACACTCATGGGGGGGTGAACCATTGTCTTATTCTTTGACTCTTTTCTTCTCAATTGACACTTCTTCAAACACATTCATACATTAGTATTAATTATTAAAATGTATGTAGATCAACTTCAATAAGATCTCATCAACAAGTACATTATTAGTACAAAAGATGTATATGGAAACTATATATATAGATAAACCTCAATAGATTACATTAGATTGATTATCATCTTTGTCTTCTCGTCAGCCACTATTAGTGGTAATACATTGATTGTCTTCTATCCACAAACAATGGTTCCCCATTGTTTATCTTCTTCCCCCAAACAAAGGTTTCCCACTTTTTATCTTCTTCCTATGAGCAATGGTTTCCCACTACTTATGTTCTTCCCACGAGCAATGGTTTCCTACTACTTTATTTTTTTCCCACGAACAATGGTTCCCTACTGCTTATTTTCTCTACCCATGAGCAATGGTTTCCCACTGCTTTATTCTCTTCCGACACTAAAAATAGAAACATTAACAAATCCATTAAGAAATTTTTTTAATCCAAACTATACAATCCATTAGAGCTTTCCAAAACAAAAACTGGAAAGTATCTAAAGAAAACCATAAGGTCACCATCAAACCAAAACAAAACCCTTCCGAAACAAACTCAAAACATCCTCGGAAGTCAACAAAACTAAATTAGCTAGAGCTAGAAAAAATCCAAACTTCTAGCTCTATACAGTTTCCCCATAAAGAAATACTGGAACATGATTTTTACACCCATAGGGTCCAACTCCTTTTTTGAGAGGCTATCAGCTTCCACATTAAAATTTCTGTAAATATGTTCAAATGATAAAAATAAAAAGTCCTTCATCAATGCTCTGATTCTTTCCATCCAATGTCGTAAAGCAAGAGATTTAACCTGAGCAAGCCCCTTTTCCTAGTTTATAATAACTTGATAATCTCCTAGAATCTGCAGTGAGGGAAGACCCCAAGCTTTTGCACAATAAAATAAACCCCACAAAGCCACCAATTCAACTCTAGTGTTTGTACATTTTCCTTCTTTCATCCAACACTTAAAATTTGAATCCCTTCCAACCTTTAGAACCATTCCAACACCACATACACCTTTCATCATTGCCCCATCAAAAAAACCAACAAGATGCTCCAACACAATAGAAGGAAAAGAGCAAATTTTGAGATTCCTACAAGAATTTTCTTTGTTCCATTCAGAAAAGGATGAAATAACCTTTGAGAAAATAAAATTTTCATTCTAAGTTTGATTATTAAAAATGGATCTATTTCTAGCCTTCCATAATTCCTACAGCATGAAACACGAAAGATATCTGAAAATATTTTTCCCATCATACCTCTGCTATAAATTTTCCTCCATGGATTCACCATCCCACATGTGTTCTAGGACAAAATGATTCATCAATAAATACCAGAATTCTTTGAAAAAAACACACTCACTGAAAATATGACTAACATATTCAACTTTCACTTTACACATAATACATCTCCCAGGACTTGCAAAACCCCTCCTCTGCAAAACATCCCAGGTCAGAATCTTTCTTTTTAAGCATAACCAAATAAATAATTTGATTTTTAAAGGAATCGTTCCTTTCCAAAGCCACTTCGTCCACCAAACAACACCATCAATACTATCTTTCATAAACATAGAATGATAATCCAACATAACAGTCACCGATCCCTCCTTTTATTATAAACCCAAACCAACTTATCAGGATTATCACACAGAGTTATACGTCCTTGATCAATTTTGGACACATACAAGTTCCATTCCAAAGAATTGTTTACATCTAGGTCCAAATCCAGTGATCGAGCCCATATTTGCAAAATAATCAGTCCTCCCAACTAGATCTACTTTAAAACAAATATATTTTTCCAATGAAGTTCAAACACTAGCTCCCGTGAAAACCTGTAATCACCCTCCAGCCCACAAATAGGATCAATCCCTAAATAAATTTGAATTCCCCTGCCAACAGAACAATGTATGCCATCATTTATAACTAGAATACTATTCTTAAAGCTACTCCATATTGTCAACTGTGAGCTTTTCTTCAAAAAATCTCCTCTGAACCATAGAGCTAGATCCAAACCTCCAGATATTTGGACTTTATAAGCTTCCCCCACAACCCAGTATTGAACAAACATCACCACTTATTTTTCGCACATAAAGAGAGATTAAACTTTGTAAAATGGTTGATCCCCCATCCCCCCAAACCACGAGGTGGTGACACACTCTCCCATGAAGAAATATGAACCTTTGAAAACTCCATTCTACCCGACCATAGAAAATGAAACAAGTTTTCTCTTATCCGAGAGATGATAGATGCCATAACCAAAAATAGAGAAAACCAATAAATAGGTATTCCTTGAATCACAAAGGTCACCAAAGTAAGACTTCCCCCAAGCGAAATCCAATGAAACATCCAGTTATTAATTCTGCGTTGAATTCTTTTTATAAGACATTCCCAATATTTTGTTCGATAACCCTTGGGTTTCAAATGAAAAGCCAAATATTTAAATCCATCATCCATACTCTCTTCTTTATACGGAAATAACATGGATATAAAATCTTTGAGAGACAAATCACCGCAGAAACAAAAAAAATGAAGATTTTTTATGACTCACCTCCAAACCCAAAGAATCACTGAATATCTTCACTATATTCTGTATGTATCTCCATTCTTCTCTAGAACTATCCCCAACAATAACAACCTCATCTACGAACAAAATATGGGTGACATAGACAACTCTGGAAAATTTTAACCCCGAAAAAATCTTTTGATTCTCTGCCTGTCGAATAAGTAAATCGATACCTTCAATAGCTAAGATAAAAAAAATAAGGAGAAAGAGGGAAGCCCTGTCGAATACCTTTACTTCCTTTGAAAAAATCCAACGGAACACCATTTATGAGTACAACAAATCTATCCGAAGTTATGTAACCCATAATTCATGAAACAATATCATAAAATAGCCCAATCTGAACAAGAATTAGCCTTAAAAAATACCAATCCAATCTGTCATAAGCCTTATACAGATCCAATTTGAGAGAAAAAAGAATTTTTCTTTTGACTTTTTACAGAATCTAAGCACTCCTGTGCTATCCCTACAACATCCATAATTTTCCTATTTGGTAAAAATGCAAATTGCTCTTCTGATATAAATTTACCCAAGAAAATTTACCTAGGAAAGGCTTCAATCTCTGAACAATGAGTTTTGTGATAATTTTATATAACAGACTACAGAGAGAAATTGGTCGAAAACCATTAAAAGTATCAGGTCGATCCTTTTTAGGGATAAGGGTTTGATAAGTTGAATTTAAAACCTCATGGATCTTACGTTGTCTTTGAGTTTCTTCAACCTCTTCAGAAATCTCATGCCCAAATATATTAAAAAAATGAAATTATAAATCCACCATCCAACCATCAGGACCAGGACTTTTGTCCTTTGCAAACATCTTCAAAGTATTTTTGACCTCTTCCACAGTAAATGGCTTTCCTATTGACAGGAAATCCTCCCTCCGAAGAAACGAGGTAAATTCTTAATAGTATTTAACTGATTCTCCAAATTAAAACCTCGATGTTGAGAGAATATACATTTAAAATGATCAACCGCTGCACTTCTTAAATCTTTATGATCATGACTGATATCCCCTTTCTCTGTTTTTATTTCCCATATAGAATTTGTAAGCCTTCTTTGGTTTGTGAACCTGTGAATAATTTGGAATTATTATCCCCAGCTTGTAACCAGATCGCCCTACTTTTCTGCCTCAAGGTTTTTCCCTTTTGTTTTAAAAACTTCCCACGCTTTGCTTCCAACTCTAACAATATCTCCTTTCTATCTATGGAAAATAATAGATCACCCACCACACCAGAAAGACTTTGAATTTATGCTTTTATCTCCTGATCTAGATCCTTCTGACTCTCATCTTTTTTTATGTTTTCCTAATTTTGGACCCCCACTTTAAATTTACTTAATTTTGTAATCAACCCAAACATCACAGATGAGTAAGAAACCTTTGACAATTTAATCCACTTTTCTTCAACAAAATCACAAAAATACGCCTCCTCCAACCAAACCGGATTGAACATAAAAGGATACTTGACAAAAATTTTGTAAAAATATATTTGAAGGATAACTTCCTTATGATCTAAAATTCCTACAGAATATGACCATGGACTGTACTTTCCAAAATCCTCACACAAATTCTTAGCAAGAAAAAACTCGTCTAACCATTTAGCTAAACCAACACCCCTACACCGTCCATTTGACCAAGTTGGGATCATCACATTTGGAACAACATCCACTAACTTCATTTCTTCAAACTTTGATATGAAAAAATACGATAAAGGATCTTCAGACTTTCCAGGCCCCCAAATTTCTTTTGTTGACATCATAAATTAAAATATCTTACGACAATAACAGACTTGTCCACCAAAATCCGAGACTGAAAAATTACCTCCCAAAATTCAAGTCTTTTATTATATGGGGCATATATAATTAAAATCCCGAGAATATTCAAGTATCCCTAAACAAAACCTTCCACAAGAATACCTGCATCTGTGATAAAATCCCTAAAATCTGTCAATTGAGGATTCCAGGATACCAAAGTACCCCCCAACAAACCATTTGAATCCCAAGACGACACTTTCCAAGATGAATTTAACTTCAAGAAATATTCACAAGCTGATCCCGCAGAGGTCATCGTCTCTTGTAAAAGAATCACACCATGCTTTAATTTTTCCAGAAAATTATTCAGACCAGATATTTTTGTGCCACTGCCAAGCCCTCTTATATTAAAAGATATAAAACTCATTTCTGAACCTCTTCCAGGGGCTCTAATTCTCTAATTGACCTAACATAAACAACCAATGAAAATCCTAAATCCAGAGGAATACCTTTTTCAAACAGAGAAATAACCCTAGGGTTTTGACATGATGTTCCTCCTTCATCCCCAGCGACAACATCCCTAGTCACCTTTTAATCTTTTCCCCTTTTCCTTTGTTTTCTTATATACACATTTGGTCTTCTAATAGAATAAATCGCCACAGTTTCAAGATTCCCTGGATCAACTGAAAAGACCTCTAGGGGTTTCATACCTTCCTTATGCATAGATATTTCAGGGGATAAATAATCCTTTAAAGGAGAAGATGAGACATGAATCTCCAGCCTATCCCTACTAACCCTAGATAAAGGGGGAAAACCATTTTGACTGAATAGAGGGATTTCCAGTCGAGGGAGGGTTTCACAACACTTCATGAGCTCAAACAAAGACTCCTTATTCCTATTCTCCTGAAACTTTTTCAAATTTCTAGACCAACCCTATTTTCTATCAGAACAGTCGGATTTCCCTCATCCACTTTTGGCTAATTCAACTGACATAAATTTCAACAAAATTGGAACAATTTTTGTGAACTTACCAACAGAAGAAGATGTCAAATTATGATCCAAGGAAAGTGGGAAGTTTAATCCATCAACAATATCCCCCTCATCATCTTCAACTACGCTTTCCACATATTCATTGTGCCTACTCTTAAAAAAAAATTCTTTTGAATAACCCATTCCTCGACACCTGTGACAACAAAAATGAATTCTCTAATAGTCCAATTTTTGCATAAAAGAACCACCTTCCCACACAAATTCTAATTCCTCAGGGATCTCATTTTCCGTATCCATTTCCACTAAAACCCATGGATATTTTCATTCAAATCCTAGCGATTGCTCTTCTTCAATGTGAATAAACTTTTCAATAGAGTTCGCCACCACTCTAAAACGTTTAATATTCCAACAGAAGAGAGGAAAACCAGGAAAAATGACCCAGAGATGTCTCTTCGCTAGCTTCGACTTCCATGGATCAAACTCCACACACCAATGAGATAGCACCAGGGAACCTATACCATAAACCCAACATCATTCCTCCACCGCTAATCTATCTTCTTCAGATAAAAAGTGAAAAACAAACCACCCATTTACCAGTGCAAGAACCCTAGGTATGTATTTTTATGAAGGGATTCCATTTTTCTCTAAT
This sequence comes from Pseudotsuga menziesii, assembly GCA_001517045.1. Lineage (NCBI taxonomy): Eukaryota > Viridiplantae > Streptophyta > Pinopsida > Pinales > Pinaceae > Pseudotsuga > Pseudotsuga menziesii. Next base: position 239,173 of record LPNX010829681.1, on the reverse strand, counting down.
CAAATCCAATAGTTCACTCCTGGACAACTTAATAAACTCAAATTTCCCCACCAGATATATCTATGATAAATCTAGCACCAAATCCATCGTAACCTCTCTACCCAAGACACATAAGGGATTTCCTTTCTGCACCTTCTCAAACTTCAAATTCCTGTCACTCTTAGCCTCCTTCAAAAAACCAGAATTAATACTTAGAAAGCCTTCATCCTGGACCACAATCGGCTTTCCATTACCTTGCTAACCTGCTCTAACAACCGTAGAATGCTTCTGATAGAATGCTTTGTCGAGACACTCCTCAAGCTTACCCATATCATGTGATTGCAGTAAAGAATGATTCCCATCAAACCCCTTTTCAGAGATTCTTTGTGGGGGTGATGTGACTAAAGGAGATCCGGTCTCAGTACCATCTTTCCTATGTTGAAAAATACTCAGTGAAAACACTGGAGAATCCATAAAAGGAAGCTTGAAAAAAGCTAAATCTGGAAAAAAGATTAGCAATAGATTTTTGTTTAAAAATAAATCATTCCCACTTGATTATCCTGGTTGGTACTAGACTGAAAATGACAACATCATTTTGACTCCAAAACCATTACTAATGAAAGAGATCTAAAAAAACACCCAATCGACCAACTTGCCATAATCTGATCTCTATTCTAAAAACCCTGACCCCATTAACCCCCTTCCAAAGGTCACACCTTTCTTCACTATATGAAACAATGCTTACCACATTTTGAGCAAGATGACTAGTGATTAAAAACTTGCATTACAAATAAGGTATTTTCATAAGCATTCATTATCATAATCAAAGTAATATATATATATTTTGGAGATTAAGTGAGAATGAAAAGCATAGAATTAAGATAGTATCCAATGAGGAAGAAGATGGTAAAAATCCTTGCGAAGAGGACAAGATAGGTTTGAGAGATTTGAATCTACACTTAAATTATAATTGATTAGATTATCATTAAATGAGTTGTTTGAATAGATAATCTCTAAGATTATGGCTTAGTCATTCAATATCCATGCTTTGATGTAAGTGGTGATTTTGTGATAATTATTTTGATATACATATTTTCTTATTTAAAATCATTAATATGTCTTCTTAATAATTGAGTTTTTATATTTCAAATAATGTCTTTTTAAGTGTTTTATTCAATTATTTTTATTTTAAATAAACTTTTTCAATAAACATATAACATCGTGACTTTCTTCCAAACTTTTATTTATGTAAATGAATGGTTGATCTCCTTGTATCATAGTTGCATACTTGTGTATGAGATAAAGATTTACTTATTTATCTTAATTGTTTTAAGAGGGAATTTGTATAAGTTAATTACTTTTTCTTAATTTTTTTAAGATTTATATATAAATTAATTAATTAATTAAATAAAATCTTAATATAAAAAGTTATAATATATATATATATATATATATATATATATGAAAACACGCATTTTTTGTTTTGTGGATTGACTGGTCAACCTGTGTATACAACAGTATGATTCATAAGAAAAGATCTACATATTGATTTACAAAAACACCAAAATTTTGGTCTCACACTAGTTGGGAGCTTATATCCTTATGTTCTTAATATCTAAGTAAATCCTACAAAATTGACCAACAAGAAACACATATTTATATTGGATTACATATTTGTTCAAAAAGAGATTCAGGCCACTACATGCCTTCTGCCATATTCTCTATAGCTGGAGGTATGACTGATGTATTATGAGTTTTGCTGCATACCTAGACCCCCATATTTTCAATTCCTGCCTTTTTTTGAGTGCCACCATTTGAGCCACCCGATCCTTTAGAAGCTGATATTTTCAAGTCATCTTCATATCTTATAAATCCCCCTATTCTTGCAATTGCAATTTTTCTTGCAGAGCTCGACTTTATTTCTTGTGCTTGGCCTTTTTACCTTTAAGGTAGTCAAGTTCAATTTCATCCATGATGAGATTTGCTGTTAATTTATTCACCTATGCACTCAACACCTCAATTTGTATTTGTGTGATTGATGTGTTTCTAACAACAATATTCTCCAAGTTTCTACCATGATCCTCCATTTTATATAGAGCTTGCATTATTGCTTCAGGAACTTCATCACTTAGACTAACCTTTTTCTTGTAAATGATTTCCCTTTTCTCTTTAGTGTTCTCCATCATGGATTGATTCCTCCCAACCCATCCTCCAATTCCCATATAACAATAATTTTTTTGGCTCTCTGATTATCTACAATAGAATGGATGTTGAACTACGATGGTTCTTACTTTTGAAATGTTAACTTCTATTATTAGAAATGTGTACCACTTAAACAATGACAATGCTATGATTCTTGTATTTAGAATACTAGATAGTTGACTAGTTTGTAGACCCGAAGTGCATACCTTGAATTTAAAGAGAACGTTAGTGTTGATAGCAAGTTACCTATAAGTGATCTCATGTATTATTCCTTAGTTGAACCTTTCCACTTTGAATGACCACCTCTAGAGAGACTCTGACTCTTGGGAGCTAAAATAGAGATCCATGTTAATATGGTTATCCTTTAGATCCAAGCGAACCTCAACAACAAAGCATTGTCACCTTGGTCGCTAGTAAATGATAAAATCAAGGCTTCGTTTGTTTCCTAGAAGAGGAATTAGAGGGATGATGGACCTCCTCTCATTCTCCTCTAGATCTTCAATTTGCAAAAAATTGGCAACAATTTATGAACTAGTCCAGGATATCTTCCTCCACTCTATTTCAGTTCAACTGATTGCTCCACTAAAATGAGGAAGTCCTTCAAATAAACCCAAGAATTGACGCATTCCCCCAAGCCATGCTTGTCATTACTCAATGTTGTTATGAGGGACATGGTATGTAGGGTATCTATCATGCCATAACCGAATTCACATGCATACCAACTTCTCAGGCTTGTAACCCTTAATTCCATTAATCCATTGTATATTTTATTCTTAAATGTGAAATATTTGATGATATGTCCCTTCCACTTGATGAAATGAAACCACCCCATGGCCATTAATTGAGGATCCATATATTATAAAAAATACAAAATTATGACTAACCCTATGAAGATATTAGCTCTATGTTCTTGAAGGCAAGGCTAGGGGATGGTGGAATAGATTATCTCCTCCCCATGAAGTTCCAATTCTCCCCGCTCAAGGTTGCATGCACTGTTATCCTGATGATCAACTCACCTATTTAACTCAAGTAGCACATGGAATACTTGCACCTCTTCAAGTTCAAAGACTAACTATTGTATTCTCCATAATATTCGACAAAGATATCCTTCCTCCATACTTGATTTAAGAGCCAAATGTTGAATCATAATAATTGAGTCCCCAACCGGTATTAGATATCTTATTTTTTGGTGTTGAGCTTGTCTCAAACCTTTCCAAAGTGACATAGCCTCGACTTAATTATTTGATGACACACCTAATCCATAGGCACAGGTATATTCTATTTTTCCCTTGGGGTCTAATGGTTCCCCTTCCCCCACACATGCCAACCCTAGATTGTTCTTAACAACTCCATCAAAAAACAATATATGATGTTTTTTATTTGCAATCCAGTCATCCAACTTCGATTGTTTGATTCTTAGCATCCATTTTTAGTTTTATTTTGTCTTGGTATTTTCCATTTAAATTCCTTGCGCTAGATGATCTAATATACTTTGTATCCACAATATTTCTTCTATATCCATATATGTTATTTGTTGTTTAGCCTGTACTTTAGCGTTGACAGTTTCTTTCATCATAGCCCAGGTGTTATCTTCTACTACTCTTGCCTTATTTTTTTATTTGTGAATATGATAAAAAAAAATTCTAGCCATATCTTCAAAATAATTAAGTGAGGGAGAGATTTCCATGCTTATTTCATCAATGACTTATTGGTGAAATTCCTTGGGTATTTATGATGACACGTTACAAATGATTCTCTCCAATTTTTTGGAATAACTGGATTGATGTTGAACCCTTCAAATGTTTTCCTCATACTTCTAATGCAAAACCAATTTAAAAAACAAATGCCTCACACTTCTTCTTTCCTGCATAGTTGACACAAAGAGGGTCCCTACAGATTCTGTCAAAGGTTAAAATTATTTCATGAAACAATACCCAGCTAAAAATATTTAGTTTTCCAAATTATAGACCATATTGAGTATTTGGAGAAACAACATCGATCATTGTTTTGTATTGCATGGCCTTCCTTGACTATATAATTGTAGCATTTGGGTCCCCAACCCTACCTATCCATGGATGAGCATTCTGTAGGGGAAATTCCATTTTAAAAGGTCACCATAATTTTCCATTGTTGGTTTAATTCCTCCAAGAGGTTAAGTATCTTCCATCCCTTCTATTTTCCATTTGCATACCACTCTGAGATATCCACCAGGGTGTGAAAATGATTATCCTTACTGGAAGCCTCGCCAATGGCACCAATGTTGGAAGCAACGAAGCTAATTTTGGAAGCCTATGTGTCAACTAGTATTCAATACAAGAATAATGTACGCACACATAACCATTAAGACAAAGTATTGGGTTGAACGTTCAACCGCTTTGTATTAAGTCTTTAATGGGTATTTATACCATATAAATATGGTTGAAGTGGTTCCACTCACTCCAACTAATCATTCGTTAATGTTCTAATTACACATAATATGTTTATACATAAGATAATGATGACAATTATGGGGCTTGAAGGGTCCCCTCAACATCTCCCCCACCCCAAAACTCTTCTTCATCTCGAAGAGAACAAATAAATGTGTGACAACATCTTAGGTCTCTGCTCCTACCGAAGTAGTCTTCACTGTGCATCAACCATGCATATCAGCCTACATAGGTAACTTAGCCACAACAACCTGTAGATGGATAGGAAGACACACATGTACAAGTATCTACTATGATCTGTTACTCTTTAGCCTATGTCTTTAATATGGTAGGTGCATGTGTAGAATTTGAGTCTTCAGTATTGGCCCACCTCATCCCTGCACAACACTCTATAGTGTGATCATCTTACCTTTTCACTCTTCCAACCCGCCATTGCTCCACTTTCTATATTTTGAGGTCACAACCCAAGGATTTCTCTGCAATTATGCACTTAGGGAGGATCAATCAATTTAGTTGTTCTTGTGTCATCATGTATAAATTAAACTCATTTCTGTGCAATGTCAAATGTATCTTACTTGAATTCCTTCGTCTTCTTTTGTCATGAGGATTTATAATACTTACAATTTCTTATGTTATCTCCTCATTTCACGTGATCATGTAATTTCTCTGTTGGTCGATGTCAACTGCTTTGGACTTAACTTAAATTATGACTTGAATCAACTTACAAATGAACTAGTCGACTAAACATTAAACGAGTTGAATAGAGACCACTTGGATTACAATGGTAGAGCATACCTCCTGCCACAAGGATGCACATTTAATCCCCTATGTACTTTAATCAACTTAAAAAATTATAATAGAGTCACTTGCCATCATTATTGACTTAGTCGGCTCAAATATAAAATCATAAACATGACTCCAGTTACATTACATAATTGCCTTAGGTTCTCATCTTTAATCAACACGTTCATAATTTCAACCATCAAATACTTGAGTAAAACTATGGGAACACAATTCCCTTTAGAGCCTTGTCCAAAAGTAGAGATTGGCCAAAAAATATTACTATATGACTTGGTCAACCAAAAAGTAATATCGATCACATTTTAAACAACATACTTTTGCTCAACTTAAAAGTAAAGTGAATCATTGACCAACAATTAATAATTTCATAAATCCAAGTCAACAATTAAATAACTAGCATACATCTATAGTGGAATACATACTCTCAGTCAATGAGGTCACTTGACTGATGGTCAACACCATCATGGTCAACTCAATCAGTGTTGTATCAGTAGTCTTGTGTTTTAATGTTCATTTATCAATTATTTGTAGCACACAAGATCATCATTGTGCTCTTGTTGCTTTTGTTGTGCAAAGTCAAGTGTATTTTAACTATTAAAGACATCTCAAAGACCATGATAGCTAACTATTAAAAATCATCTTCTTCTGTCAGTGTTATTTTTTTAAATTCTTGCTTTGCACCCAAAGGTCCATAGCCACCAATACTACGTGCTTTTAAATATTCCATGTGCTAGTCACCCAGATTTCTTGTAACATTTAGTTGGTCATTTAAATACTTATCAATAATATAACCCCCCAAAACTTCAAGATGTATTCTCTCCTTCGTACGACAAGTTTTGTGATCCCTTAACATTTCAATGACCTTTCCATGCCTTGATAACGCAACTCAACAAGGTCTTGCATTTGCAACTAGAAGATACCTTCCAATAATCATAGTAACCAAAGATGTTATACCTAAAGATGGACTAGAATCATGTGACCATGCCTTAGAAAAATCATTATCAGTTTACAAAAATTCCCTTCTAGCAAATTTCTCTATTTGCGAAAGGAAATCGACATCTTTGACAATAAGACTAGGCAATTTGTCACAAGAAAACTATGCAAATGTTTTTCTTCATCTCCATTAAACACCCCATAGAAGGCCCCAAGGCCTTCTTCAAAGGGAGGAAATAAAAACTTGTCTGCAAAAATGTTAATGCATACATGTGTATTTTCCATATAATCCTCGTCACCTATATCAGACCAACCTCCTAATTGAAGGACATGAATGAAATTTGTCACAACATTTTCTCTCTTCTTTATTGCCTCCACATATTCACATATTTTCATAAAAGATCCATGGTAGAAGAGAGAAGGGTGATGCTCAGAAGTTGAATGGTTGATGTTCACACAGGGAGGCAGGGAAGTGGTTTGAGGATTAGGTGGTTGATTAAAAAATATGTTATCCACAACACTCCATGGACAATATTTTCGCGACATATTTTCAACAATGCATTACACATAGAGCATCGACATTGTCAACATAGTCTAACAAGCTCTTGAGTTCCTCATAAAAATTTCAAACATTTTCCACATAAAAATAGTTAGATGCAACAATGAATCTTTTTCGATGGCTATAGGTCAAACAATTCCTCAACACGATACTCTGATGGTAATACCATATGAAATGGTAGTTGAAATATCATATTCAGTTAACTAGCAGTGCAATATAAAAAACACATGAAGTAGAAATATGACAAGAAAGAAATGCAATCTCTGCTTTGGAGATATAAGAATCTTGATGTCAGCAACATCTCTCATTAAAACTTGTAACTTACAAGACGACCACCACATTTCTAGATGCACATGCGGCTAATCTTTACTGTTTTTCTTGCAGGTTCTTCACACAAGCATCTCATGATTTCTTCCAGATTCAAACCATTTCCATTTTCTTTTGTTGTCACTCAAACCAAATGAGAGTGGAAACGATGCTAAGGTTGTAGGCCTCGCCAATGTTTGATTTGGATTTATGTAGGAATGCAACAGAATACACAAATAACCATAGCAACAAATATGCAGTGGAAATTGTTATACCAAAATCCTGTCACCATCATGTGATAAGACCTTTGACATACCTACTTGCCCTAAAATCCCAGCTTCTGGAGTGAAGACTAAATGGTTTCTTATCAGTCTATCATATAGATTCCCAGCACTGCTCATCGTCACTTATCCAGGAGCGGTACCCCTACTCGCACCACTTTTCATCGGTTGTCCACAAGTGGTGCCACCACCTATCACTGTTGGCCCATAGGTGGTTATTACCAGAAATGCTTTGTCAAAGAAGGAGAAGCGCGGTACCCTGGGTAAAAGGGTAAAAAGAGAAGCTTCTCGAGGCTTCTAGATGATAAGCCTCGAGATATCTCTTATCCCTACTACTGTGGGTTGGTTGAGCTCGAGATCCCTCATCTTAGGATCTTAGAGGCCACCTCACCCACTAATTTCTCAACCATCTCTATCCATTAAGGCCCTATAAATATGAGCTCATAGCCATGGTTGAGGGGAGATCATAGAAGGTATTGTTATGCTATTGGACTGATTCTTGGCCCAAGATCATTTGGAGAGAGCATAGAGAGCTAGAGTCAGAGCTTTTGGGGATGAAGAGCTGGTTTCATGGAGATGCATGTCAACATTAAGGCTTGGTTGTAAACTTCTTCATATTTCTAATGCAAGTTGATTTTCTGTCCCATATATATCGTTGATGTTTGATTTCAGATATATATTGCTAGATTCCTTAGTCACTAGCATAGATTAGTAGATCATGTTCTGGTTGCTTTGATCTGTTTTGTGTTGAACTCTTTTGCAGGTACACAGGTGAACTATCAAAGCCTTGTATTCCAGATATCTACAACATCTAGGGGGAGTTATCAACCTCCATGATCTATTTGTTCTGGATCTAAACCATTCAGACCAGCGGAACACCTTGCTGTTCGCAGGAGGTGAAATATTTCAATCAACATAAATAACACTTCATTTCATTAATCAATAACTGAAACTTGTTTACATACAGAATGGAAATAAACTAGCTAGAGTGCTGGTAGCTTATCTCTGAGAAGAGATGTGGCGGCTACATGCCTCTGAACTCTGTGTTACAATGAGGCTCAAAGGCCTATATATTATTGAGAAATAATGGAAACCCTACACATCCAAAAACCTAACCCTAGGAGGTGAAATGCCAGAATGTGGGCCTCATTGGGTAACTTGGTACATCAATTTCCCGGGGTTGTAACTTTAGCATACTACCTTCGTTTGACCTGCATGATACATCGTTAGAAAGATATGTTTAAGGAATACATCAATAAATGAAAAATATTGAGTCCAAAATGGACTCATATCTACCTAACCATTCGATGCCGAAAAAACGTCGTTTAGGGCCTCAAAACGGCTCTGGAAGTTTAGGACCCGAAAACTGCAAAAAATAGTAAATTGTGCTACAATTAAGGAAATTGGAAAACTGAAAGAAACAATGGTGGGGGTCCAATTGGAATAGGTGGGTGGCCACCAATATCCTCCTAGATCATTCCTGCCCCCTTAGGAAGCAATGGTCCCCATTGCATTGAGTTCCTCCACGAGACGAGGAAACTTCTGCTGAACTTGGTCCCTAGTGAGCCACTTTCCCCGGTGAAGGAGTTGGCCTGCTTTGAGAACTCGATATAGATGGATCTTATGCTGGTGGGTGTTCTTGATCTGTGTGTCCATAATCCGATCAATTGTGGCTTGTTCCATGCATTCGGGGTTTAACTATGTTGGTGTGAGTTGTTTTGCCACGTCTGATGTGTCCAGTAGAGGTGGAAAGTAGGGTTGAAGGCAGTCCACATTGAACACTGGGTGCAAACCAAGGAATGGTGGAATACTGAGCTCGAATACATTGTCCCCGACAGCCTTGGTGATGGTGTATGGCCCATATCAGAGTGGGAGAAGCTTGCGGTGGGGTCCAGTGAGGTGCTCCTTCTGCAAATGTAGCCACACTTTGTCACCCACCTGGAAGTTGTGTTGCACCTGATGCTGATCATGTCGCTGCTTGTACTTAGCATTGGATTTGTCCAATATGTCATGAACCTATTGGAAAATGTGTTGAATGTGCTCAATGAAGTTGTTCTCCTTGGAAACTTCAGACTAGATATGGGCTGAATCATCCTGAGTAGCTGCAAATGGCATGGCTACGTCAATGAGACATAGTGGCTGGAATCCCAAGCCCACCTGAAAGGGGATATGGTTGGTTAAGCTATGGAGGGCCCGGTTATAGTTGTGTTGTACATAGGGGAGGCTCTCATCCCATGTGCGTGGATGCTTTGAGTTGTACATGCGCAAAATGTGTACGATAATCATGTTGACGACCTCTGTCTGGCCATTAGTCTGGGGATGGAAAGCCGTGGACTTAGTGAGCTTGGTGTCTAACATTGACCATAGGCTAGACCAGAATGTACTAAGGAATCTATTGTCCCGATCTAAGATTATAGACTGTGGGATCCCAAAGTGTACCCACACTCGTTCAAAGAAGGGTTTAGCAGTGGCTTCTTCTTACAGGCCGCCATTATGGCCATCTTTGAGAATCGGTCAATGACCACGAACACATAGTCGTTGTTGTGCTTAGTAGAAGGAAGGCCTAACATGTAATCCATGGAGATGGATTCCCAAGGTCGACTAGGGGTAGGCAATAGAGTATAGAGGCATTTCTTCTTGATGGATGGTTTGGCAATGGCACAGGTAGTGCAGGATCGGATGTACTTCCCGACGTCCTGTTGAAGGTTTGGCCAATAGAAATATTGCAATATTGCCACTGTTTTCATGACCTCGAAATGCCCAGTGACCTGAATGTAGTGTGCTTCCCAAATCATCTTGGCACGTTCGCTTGAAGGAACACAAAGGTGTCCCAGGTGATATAATAGTACATCCTGGAGGTGAAATTTTGGATCTTGGTTTCCCTCCAAGAGTGTCTGGTATGTGTGGCTGAATTCTGGATCACTCTTGTAGAGAAGCGGCCAATCAGAAGTCTCATGCCCACAAAAGTTGAGCACGGTGGTTATCGCCACGATCGCTGGTTGGCTGAGGCAGTTTGCAACATTATTGGTGCTTCCCTTCTTGTACTTGATGTTCAAATGAAACTGTTGTAGATATGTGGACCAATTCTTATGGAAATCATTTTGTAACTTCCCTTGTGTCTATATGAACTGCAGGGGTCGGTGGTCTGTGTGGATGATTGTTTCCTTCCCCAAAATGTAATGCTTCCATTGTCAGCAAGCCTGTACAATGGAATACATCTCTTTGTCATAAGTGGGATATTTTTGGACTGTGTCGGGACAATGTCTCACTATGATATACAATTGGATGCCCTTGTTGAGTAAGGACTGCCCCAATAGCATAGTCAGAGGCATATGTCTCGATCTCAAATGGTTGTTGCAAGTTTGGTAATGTAAGCACTGGGGCACAACAGAGGCAATGTTTCAATTCTGCAAACGCCTTCTGTTGAGTTTCCAACCAAAATAATTTTGCTTTCACTCCTCCCTTGGTGACTTGACTCAAGGGCCAAGTGATATGAGAGAATCCCAACATGAGCCTGCGGTAGAAATTAGGAAGGCCTAGAAAGCTATGAAGCTATGTTAGAGTAGTTGGGGCTGGCCAATCCCGAATGACTTGGATCTTGGTTGGATCCACATGTACCCCACACTCATCAATAATGTATCCCAAATACTGAACCTGGGTCATGCCAAAAGTGCACTTGTCTAAATTGGCAGACAACTTGTGCTGCCGCAGTGTTTGGAGGACCTGTCGGATGTGGTGGAGGTGCTCTTCCCAAGTCTGGCTAAATATCAGGATGTCATCCAAGTACACTACTACAAATTAGTTGGTGAATGGTTGCAAGATGTCATCCATCAGTCTCATGAAGGTTGTAGGAGCATTCATCAGCTCGAAAGGCATGACCAACCATTCGAAAAGGCCCTCCTTGGCTTTGAAGACAGTCTTCCACACATCGGTCAGTTCGATCGGTACCTGGTGATACTTGGACTTTGAGTCGATCTTGCTAAAATATTTCGCCCCCTTAAGCTGGTTCAGGAGGTCATCAATCCATGGGATCGGGTGCCTATTTCGGACATTGATCTTGTTCAGTGCCCAATAGTCAATACAGAGTCTCCAAGTCCCATCCTTCTTCTATACCAACACGATCGGGCTCCCACAGAGCGATGAACTTGGTCGTATGTGACCCTTTTGCAACATCGCCTGAATTTGCCTCTTGATTTCATCATTCTCCAGCACGGAGCATCGATAGATCGGTCCATTGGGAAGCGGCGCACCTAGGGTCAAATTGATGGGGTGCTTGACCTAATAGTGGAGAGGCACCCTGGTGGGTGAGGTGAATATGTCTCGGTACTCCTCCACGACCTTGTCCATTTGTTGTTGTCATGCGGAGGGGCCCTATTTGGAGGTCATGGCCACAATCTTCTTCTTGTCTTGAGGGCGGATCATCAAGAAAACAAACTTCCCGGTTTTGGAAATGAGCTTACTGCATTGTTTTGCAGTAACCAAAGAGATAGCGGTAGGAGGTGGTACCTTTGGTATCCGGTACAAATTATTTCCCAGTTCGTAATAATAACAGCGCGAGGCCGGGACTCATACACAACATATTGCTTCCATAAGTATGGTTGACCTAATAATACATCACAAATATCAAGAGGAGCAATATCACACAATACCTCATCGGTGAAGGGCTTAATGCTGTTGGGAAGGTGACACTGTTGGTTGACGCGGAGACCCCGTCCTTGGTGAAGCCACTCGATGGTGTACAGCTGCGGGTGTGCTGTGGTCGGCAAAACCAACCGCTTCATGACCTCTGCTGAAATCCGGTTCTTTTGGCTCCCACAGTCAACAATGAACTGTAGTGGGGAACCCTTTACCCACATCTGGGAGTGGAAAAGACACTCCTCCTCCTCTGAATCTTCTGGTTCTTCCTTTTGGATCTTTTTGGTGGCAACGGTGGCATTGGGATCTGCATTAATAATCCTCTTCCCTTTGTCATTCCCCTTCTCAGGGTCTGATTCAGTGTCAGAGTATGCATCTAATTCAGAAGCCTTTATCTCGGCCACTAGTGACTGCTTGGCTCGACACTCACTTCTGTTGTGAGTGGGGCTCTTATGGAACTCACACCATTTTCCTGCTTCCTTCTTCGACTTTGCAGTGTTTCTCTTTGCTTGCGGCTTTGGCAAGTTTTCTTGATTATGTTGAAATATTGTAACTTCAAAGAATATTCTATATGTATCTTTTTGTGGTCCTTGATGGTCCTACTGGGAGAACCACTTGTATTACTTTGTACCCCGATGCTTCTAATCGGAAGAACTAATAAGAGTCATGAGGTAGTCCCCTCTAATTGTAAAGGTGGGTCATTATCACCCCAGTGTGGTTACTTGAGCCTACATGTGTAACTCGATCCTACATGATTAAATCGAGCCTACATGTCGGATTTAATTATTAAAGTGAACAGATGAATATAAATAGAGGTGCGGTGCTCCTCATTTGGAACACACTCTCTCACTTATGTAGCACATTAGTGGAGGAGAGAGAAGTAGCTGGAGAAGGAGGATCAGTGTTTGATCTCCCTTTTGGTTTTACCTTTTATCTTTTGGGGCATTCATATTGAGGAATATTTTGCTGGGTTTTCCCAGGATAAATCTTTGTGTTCTTTTTGTATGGTTGTGCTTGTCTATCTTTCAGTGATCCCATTGATATGCTTTTGTTATGAAATTGAAATGAAATACTAATGATCTAGCTTAGCATATGAAAACTCAACATGGTATCAGAGCCACCCTGAGAGAAGGAATTGTGCAACTACAAAAGCTAGGGATTCTTACTTTTTGGGTCTCTCTCCACAATCTATTAGCAAAAGAAGGCTAGGATGACTCTCCATTGAAGGGCGCATCTTTCTATCGAAGCAGAATTTGATTCCGAGCATTTTTAGTTTTCGGTGCGAGAAATTAGGGATTTCTACAGAAGAATAATTTTTGAGTGATCCTGGAATAGGATTTATGTCCTCATCAAAATCGAAGTTTAGAGACCTGGATCAATATTTTTGGTTGGGTGAAACTCCGGGAAAGTCAAACCCTAGTTTGACCTCGAGCTGGAAAACCCTAAATACTAAAACTGATAATTTTTGGTAGATTCTCTATGTATTGGTATTGGTGAAGGATCAGGGACTAGAAATTGTAGAGGTCGAATCTAAAATCATGATGTACACTGCATCCAAAATTCAGCATCAGATTCGCTATATTCTAGGAGATATGATCCTTCCAAGTTAGGGTTCCAGCCTCTTCCAAGATTCATCCCTAAACAAGAAACCTAGGGAGAATTTCTATATCTTGGGATACAAAGGTACAAATTAAATTTTGGAAGATTTTTTGGAAAGGGCATGGGATTTAATTTCTTTGATCTGAGTTTTAGACTCAGAATATGAAACAGTGACACGTGGAAGTCTGTACAACTTCGTTGTTCTGAACAGTCTTGTAACAGGTCACCTTGGGAAAATGATCTTAAGTCCCAATTGGTTAAACCAATTCTGATGAAACCTGTGGTGTTGGAACAGCGACATGCGAGGGTACCTCAATACAAAGTTTCAAATATAGAGGAGCCGATAGTTTGGAGATAGCATAGAAATAGTATCAGGCATTTCTGTAGGAGAAATTGGAAAACTAGGGCTTCTTGTTCCGGGAGCTTCCCTCCACAGTTTTCAAAAATGGAGTACATTAGACAGCTCAGCTTGAAGAGATATATATTTCTATCCAATTAGATATGAAAGATTCCAAGTTTTGAAAATTAGGGTTTCTCTGACAAACCCTAGATCAGCCAACTCCGGAACCAGGATGGACACCTCAAATTGGTAAGATCTAATCTTTTGCTATTTCCATTTGAGGTTCTCATCAAATTGATGATAAGCTTGGTGAAGTTGACAACTTCCAAGCATGGAAGTATTTGATCTCTCTGAAGAAAATGAATTAGACACCTACATGAGTAGAGAGGTTCCAGTTCCAGAGGGAGATGAGGCTCAAAGCCTTACTCCAAAAGAACTTGGTCAAGGCCAAGAAGATCATTGCTGATTCAGTCACGGATCAACTTGTACCACAAGTGCCTTCCCTAAAGACATTGAAAGAGATGTTTGATTCCTTGACCAAGTTATTTGAAGGAAATAACATACATCAGAAGATGACCTTAAGAAACAGGTAAAAGAATAAGTGAAGAATGCATAAGTGGTGATAGCCACCTTGAATGGCCTCCCAGGATCATGGGATTCATTCATGCGAGGGATGTGTGCTAGAAGGAAGTGATTACTTTTAGTTGACGATGGGAAGAAGAAGAAGCTCGAATCATAAGAAGAGAAGAAGAAGATTGGAGAAATTGAAGATCAAGCTCTCACCATTCAAAGAAGATCCCTCAAGCAATGAGGAATATGAAGAACTCAATTCTTGAAGAACCTCTTATCCATCTTATCATTTGGATAAGAAATGATGATGTCATGAATGAAGAAGATGATGAAGTAGAAGGATCAAGAAGGAGTCTACCCATGAAATGAATAAAAGATAAGTATTCAATTTTCATTTCATGACATTGTTTTGTTATACATTTGATTATATTGAGTTCATGTGTTATGCATGATAGACTGGTTGCATTAATGACAGTAATGAGATATGGATGAATGTTGTGTTGGATAAACAGTTGCATGATACATAAGAATTTTTCGTTATGCATATGTTTTATGAAATAGTTCTAACCATGCAACTGGTTCATTTGAATTGTAGGAAAGGTCATGTACAATTGCCTACAAGAAAATAAGGATGAGACTTGTTCTGAAGAACAAGTGATGACAATTCAATAAACATGAATATGAAGCTCCCACGGTTAGAGACATCATGACAAAGGAAAGAGCTTCAGAGAGCGGTAGATCCACCTCGAAGGATGAAGACCACCATGGCTATGAAAGAAGCTATGATCAAAGAGTAACAATTGATCATGAGGAATGATGTATTCGATATGGTTTCAAGACATAAAGGGAAGTACGTAGTATCTTCCATATGGATCTACAAGAATAAGTGTACAAATCAAGGTTCGTGATTTGCCTTAGAAAGAATAGAGTATGACATAACATACTCTATTGACAAGTATATATCAAGCATAGAACCACCTGTACAGATTGAAGAGGGAAGATGATACTCCACTTCAGGGGGAGTGACTATAGAAGATATCTGAGTTCGACATGGTACGACATGATGGACAACTTCTTGATGGTTCGAGACTTTACCAAAAGTAAAGTGGGTTCCAACCTTCAAGGCTGAATGTAGAAGACTAGGATATGTTGATGACCTGACAAGACGAACTCATGCAAGATGTTATGATGAAAGAATACTAAAATGATGTTTGGGATATAGTACTCAAACCAGAAAGCAAGAATGTGGTATCTTCCAAATGGATTTGTAAGATAAAATATGTTGCAGATAGAAGTAAGGAAAGACTTGTGGCTAGAGGTTTCTATCAAAAAGAGGGAATTAATTATGAAGAGACATTTGCCCCAGTAGTACTGTATACTTCAATTAGAGCTATCATGGCACTTGCATCCATGATGAAGTGGGACTTACACCAGATGGATATGAAAACAAATTTTCTGAATGGTGTGATTGAAGAAGAAGTAGACATAGAATAGTCACAAGGACATGAAGTTGAAGACAGATGGACTCACGTATGCAAGTTGAAGAAGGCCCTCTATGGCTTGAAGCAAGCTCCCAGAGCCTGGTATGGAAGGATAGATAGTTTCCTAACGAAATTCGATCCTAACCTTTACTTCAAGGTTATAGAAGATGAACATGTCATACTATTACTGTATGTGGATAATCTATTCCTGACATGGAATGAGAAACAGATTGTAGAATGCAAGAAGAAGCTCGCTGAAGAATTTTAAGATGAAAGACCTTGGGTTAATGCATTATTTCCTAGGTTTGGAAGTATGGAAAAATTCAAAAGGAATCTTTCTCAACTAGGGAAATTATGTAGTAGAGATATTGAAAAGATTCGATATGTTGGAATACAAAGCCATGGCCACACCCATGGATTCCAACTTGAAGTTGTTAGCTGATGACTCATCAGAGTTAGTGGATGTGACTCAATACAGACATATTATTGGGTCGTTAAATGTATATAACAAATACCAGACCAGACATTTGTTTTGTTGTGAACACCTTGAGTCAGTATCTAGTTCAACCTAGATGGGTTCACCTGATAGCCGCAAAACATGTGATGAGATATCTGAAAGGGACTATAGACTTTGGTCTATACTACGATGGAAACCATGACTACAGATTGTATGAATATACAGATCCAGATTGCGCTAGAAGTATCTCAGACAGAAAAAGCACATCAAGTAGATGCTTTTGTTTGGGGTCTTCTATGAGTCCATGATTTAGCAGGAAACAGTCCAGTGTTTCTCTTAGCATGGTTGAATCAGAATACATAGCAGATTTCTCTGCTAAGTTGTGAAGCCATATGGCTTCGGAAGCTGATATCAAGTCTCTTTGACCTGAAGATGGATACTACAATGATTCTATGTGATAACCAGAGCTGTGATGACAGAGAACCCTATGTTCTGTCGTAACACATAGACATCCGGTATTTATACATACGAGATAAGATGCAGATGATGATACTGTAGATGCAGATGATGGTGATTCAGTATTTCTATACTGAATATAGAGATGATGATGTTTCAGTATTCCCATACTGAAGATATAGATGATGTTTCAGTATTTACATACTGTAGATGCAGATAATGGCGATTTCGTATTTCTATAGTGAATATAGAGGTGATGATGCTTTCAGTATTCACATACCCGGAGATATAGATGGTGATAGTTCAGTATTCACATACTAAAGATGTAGATGATTATGGTTTATATGATGATGTGTTGACAAAGCCTCTGTCTCGGGTAAAGTTTGAACACTTTCGAGACAAGCTTGGTGTTGTTCGAAAAGACCTTCCTCGAAAGGGGGAGTAGTGATGTTGCAGTGGGATTGTCTCATCCCTGGGCACTTGCCCTAAAGTGATCTAGGGACCTCGGTCCTCGAGAATGAAGAGGGATTGTATCATCCTGGGACATATGTCCATAAGTGATCGGTGACTTCAGTACTTGAGAACGTATGTTGATCCCATAATTTCGAAAGAAAGGATCATTGGTAGCTCCGTAAATACTTGATCCCGTAATTCCAAAAGGAAGGATTGTTTGAGTTCCACAGATGTGTTGATCCCGTAATTCCAAAATTAAGGATTGTCTGAGCTCCACAAATGTGTTGATCCTGTAATTCCGAAAGGAAGGATCATTGGTAGCTCCGTAAAGACTTGATCCCGCAATTCCTAAAGGAAGGATCGTCTGAGTTCCACAGATGTGTTGATCCTGTAATTCCGAAAGGAAGGATCGTCGGTAACTCTATAAAGACCTAAATCCCATAATTTTGAAAGGAAGGATCATCTGAGTACCACATATGTGTTGATCCCGTAATTCTGAAAGGAAGGATCGTTGGTAACTTTGTAAAGACCTAAATCCCATAATTCCGAAAGGAAGGATCGTCTGAGTACCACAAATGTGTTGATATCGTAATTCCGAAAGGAAGGATCATGTTGATGTTTTGATGATGATGATGTTTTTATGATGATGATTTTTTGATGATAATGATGTTTTGATGATGACGTTTCTGATCGAAAGATCAGAGTATGATGATGATGATGTTTCTGATCGAAAGGTCAAAGTGTTGAAGATGTTGTTGCTGATCGAAAGGTAAAAGTGATGAAGATGTTGTTGATCGAAAGGTCAAAGTGCTGAAGATGTTGCTGATTGAAAGGTCAAAGTGCTGAAGATGTTGCTGATCGAAAGTTCAAAGTGCTGAAGATGTTGCTGATCAAAAGGTCAAAGTGCTGAAGATGTTGTTGCTGATTGAAAGGTCAAAGTGCTGAAGATGTTGATGTTGATCAAACAGCTACTATCGTTGAAGATTGAAGACAAAGACTATATGATGTTGAAAATCTTCCAATGATTTATAGATGTGTTACCCTGATGATGTTGATGATGTCCTCTATCTCTCTCCTACCATTGTTGTTGTTGATGTTGTTGTAGAATACCCTTCTCGTTAAGGGGGAGTGTTGAAATATTGTAACTTTGAAGAATATTCTATATGTATCTTTTTGTGGTCCCCGATGGTCCTATCGAGAGAACCACTTGTATTAATTTGTACCTCGATGCTTCTAATCAAAATAACTAATAAGAGTCACGAGGTAGTCCCCTCTAATTGTAAAGGTGGGTCATTAGCACCCCAGTGTGGTTACTTGAGACTACATGTGTAACTAGAGCCTACATGTGTAACTCGAGCCTACATGATTAACTCAAGCCTACATGTCGGATTTAATTATTAAAGTGAACGGATGAATATAAATAGAGGTGCGATGCTCCTCATTTGGAACACACACTCTCACTTGTGTATCGCATTAGTGGAGGAGAGAGAAGTAGCTGGAGAAGGAGGAGGATCAGTGTTTGATCTCCCTTTTGGTTTTACCTTTTATCTTTTGGGGCATCTATATTGAGGAATATTTTACTGGGTTTTTCCCTTTAGGGTTTTCCCAAGATAAATCTTTGTGTTCTTTTTGTATGGTTGTGCTTGTCTATCTTTCAGTGATCCTGTTTATATGCTTTTGTTATGAAATTGAAATGAAATACTAATGATCTATCTTTGCATATGAAAACTCAGTAAAGTCGCCATGCCTTGGCTATGTACTTGGTTCTACGGTTTGGGGGAACCTTTCCCTTGTTTATGATTCGCAGATCCAAAGTCTCACTTTTTCTGTTTGAATTTTTGCTCAATTTTGGTAGCATACCAATATGTCGTACCAAGCGAAGAGATGTCGAGGAACTCCATTTCCTCCTGAATGTATCTGTGCAGACAACTGCGCTACTTCAGCACCAAATGTTTCTCTGAATCTTTGATACCCAACTTGGTGCGCAGGGTATGGAACAGATTCGTCAGCTCATGCACATCTTGATCCCTTTGCTGCCGCAGCGTAGTCCATTGTATGTATCTGTTCTCATAGCTCCCCACCAGATAATATTGTCCCTTTATGGCATCTCAGAAATAATTCCAAGTGGGTACGGCTGAGAACAGAGAGGGTTCCTCCTTGTCCTTTCTCTCACAGTAGGTTTCCCACCAGTCCTTGACATGGGGGGTGGCTTTGAGTAGAGAAAAAGTAATCTTTTCCCGGTTGGAAAAGTCATGAACTGAGAAATATCCTTATAATAGATTCAACCATCTATCTACAGCATTTTCATCTATTCGGCCATCAAATATGGGAATGTCGAAGTTTACTTGTACATTAAAAGGGGTTGTGCCTCTAGAGTGGCTGCTAGATGCAGATGCACCGCCAGTGGGAAGTCGTTGAAGGATCTGGGCGAAGTTATCCATCATTGTGTTCCTTTGTTTTCCAAGGGCCTCTTCGAGCAACATTTTGATAGGATATTCTGCACCCTCGTCTTTCTTTTTATCCCCCATGGGTGGCCATCGAGATTTGCGAGGTTGATCTTGCAAAGGTTCAACCAGATCAAGCCCTAACTCTTTATACCCCACCCTCGTTGGGGACATGCAAAGAAGGACCGAAAAAGAGCAGATTGCTCTGATACCACTGATCCGGATTTATGCAAGAATGCAATAGAATACACAAATAACCATAGAAACAAATATGCAGCGAAAATAACACTTCATTTCATTAATCAATAACTGAAACTTGTTTACATGCAGAATGGAAATAAACTAGCTAGAGTGCTGGTAGCTTATCTCTGAGAAGAGATGTGGTGGCTACATGCCTTTGAACTCTGTGTTACAATGAGGCTCGAAGGCCTATATATTATTGAGAAACAATGTAAACCCTACACATCCAAAAACCTAACCCTAGGAGGTGAAACGCCAGAATGTGGGCCCCATTGGGTAACTTGGTACATCAATTTCCCAGGGTCGTAACTTTAGCATACTACCTTCGTTTGACGTGCATGATACATCGTTAGAAAGATATGTTTAAGGACTAAATCTATAAACAACAAATATTAAGTTTGGAATTGACTCATATTTTCTTGACCATTCAATGCCGAAAAAACATCGTTTAGGGCCTCAAAACGGCTCTGGGATTTTAGGACCCAAAAACTACAAAAAATAGTAAATTGTGCTACAATTAAGGAAACTGGAAAACCGAAAGAAAAAATGGTGGGGGTCCAAGTGGAATAGTTGGGTGGCCACCAATATCCTCCTGGATCAATGTTGGAATCAATGACGCCAATGTTGGAATCCTCGACTTCAACCAACATTCAAGAAGAGAATTATGTGCACACACAGAACTATTAAGACAAAGTATTAGGCCAAACATTCAACTACCTTTTATTTAGTCTTTAATGGGTATTTATACAATATAGAGATGGTTGGAGCGGTTTCACCTGCTCCAACTAATCATTTGTTAAGGTTCCAATTACACATAGTATGTTTTTACTTAATATAATGATGACAACTTAGGTCCCCATCAACATCCCTCATCTAGTTTTGTAATTTCCTTAAAGTGGTGTTATTTCTAAACTCTGTCCTATCTAGGATATGATCTTCCCATATTCTAACAATTTTCCCATTTCTTGGCATCCATGTGGATTTATATTTTACAATATTTGTAGTATATTTTCATAAACTCCATATAGATGTACACGACTCGTCATTAAACTTGTTAACACAAAAAATTGTCCACATATCTCTCTATGGTCCAAACCACAATTATACATCATATTCCCACCATTATTCCCTTCATTTTGACTTTCACAATTAAATTCCACCAAAATTGGTCCAAAACATTATTATTCCTTCCCCCATAAATATAGGGAAGCTGGGAATTTATTGCAACATAACCCCACTCTCTTCAAAAAAGGACCAAAAAACCCTAAAATGAGAATGGGTCAAAAACCATGGACAAATACCATGGGTAGGAAAATCTTGGATCACCCTATAAATACATTTTGAAGGTCTCCCCATAAACACTTTTCACCTTTTTCCCAACTTTCAGTCATACTTTTGATTTCTCAATCATTCCCATACTTTTGCCATATTATCCCACGGTGTATGTTGAGCTTTCTCCATACCCTCCTTGATCCATTTCCCTTTGAAAACCATTGGTGAAGAAGATCGAAAACCCGGATTGTGGGAGCCTACGAACCATTTCCTCAAACTATTGTAGTGGCCCAATTTAAAGGTATGTTGGCATTTTTTCATTAGTTAGATAAAAAATATAAAATCATAAAAAATAGTTTGTTATTGCTTGTTGTAATTCAAGGTTGATAAATCCCTTGCACCATGAAATCTACTCTTATATCCTGTTGATCTAAGGTAAGTGCTTATGCACGCAGTAGGGGAGAAATCCCCACTACAGTTTTGGTGAATCCACTAGGGAGATCCTCTTGGATCTCTATTTTTGTAGGTGTTGTTCTGGGCTTGTTCTATTTGGGTACACTCGGCCGTCACAGATATGACCCCCTATGGTAGATCCTAACCAGTCCTATTAGAGTACCTTCTCCCTCATCCCTGGCCGATGATTTTTCCTTAAAAAACCCTCAGTTATGGTCGGATTGCACCTATCTGGCAAAAAGATGTGACCCAGGTCACACCTTTTTTCCTAGTAAGCATGACTCTAGGTCGCTCCTTTTTCCCCGAGAAGTGCGACCTGGACCAAAACTCTAGGTCTCACTTGTCTATGCTTCTAGAGTGGTCCTAGTTGCTATTGTGACCCAATTTCACATGACTTGTCATGTGGAAGCCCTTGTTTTGTGCAACTCAAGTCTTTATAATAATTTTAGGTCTCGGGCGTGACTAATTTATAATTCCATGTGACCCCAACTACGCCTGTTCCACTGATAGGTGTGACCTACAGTTTTTATAGGTCTTTGAGGTGTTTGAGACCCATTCCAGACCCTTTGTATCTGTTCTACCCCTTCCCCGACTGTTTCCTACCATATTTGATTTCTTACAACCCCCTAGCTTGTTTTGCGGTCCTGTTTTCCATGTATGTGAGCCCCTTACTCGATCTTAGTAGTTGAGACCCCCCATGTGTTACCTACGACCTGTGAAGTTCCTTATGCGCTCATTTACTTGTGTATGTTTTGTTATCTGAAAGGATTAGTTGTTAGTTGTTAAAATATTTACTTTCATTTACTGTTCATTTTTTTTTAAGCATTTGTGTCTATTGTGTGAGAGCAATGGGGTTTATAAATTACACATCACTTGTGCACACATCTCACACCCTAAAGTAAAATACTTTGTTCATGACCCCAAGCCGAGCCTAAAATTTAACTTAACTCAACCAACATTGTAACCTCATTTGAGGACCAAAACAATATTGTAGTTAAGTTAGGACACTGGGCATAGGCATCAAAATAACAACCATTTGTCACTTACATCTTAGACATAGTTGTTGTCTTCTAGGGAACCAAAATCCTCTAGTATTGTTGACATGGTCATGACCAGTTTATTGGGGGGCCTCTCACTTTGTGGGGGTAATCCGCAACAAAGGGGATCCAGAAGTCAGGGTGAAATACCACACTCCATTATGTACCAAATGCTAACCATTCATAGTCCTCCTCGTGCATGCTGAGGACCATATCAGGTGTTGAGGACCAAAGGGACGAAGTTTCAGAAAACTATCCCATACATGTCTTAATCAAGGTAGCCTAATTTTCATGTATGAGGGATCTTTTACCCGAGGTCCCTCTCAGTAGTGGGATTCTCTTAGCCTTTGGCTCTTCCATTTAGTATTGTTTGATTGTGGATTTGACCACCCAAAATAGGATGGGATTTGTGAGTGGCTTCCATCTTGTAGCTAGGAGATTTCTTGCACATATACCCCATAGGTTAGTGTGTCATTTTCTTTCTAGGTAGTGTTTATTATTGGATTTGTGGATGCTTTGTTGTAGACTCGTCTTCTGTGACATGATGTTGTAGTTTGGTGTTAGAGCTTGATTTTTTTCCTGCATGCCACCATTTACTAGCTATCCTTCTACACACTTAGTTGTAGTTGGAATTTTGATCTTGCATTTGACTCCCTTGAGCCTTCATTCATCATATAGAACACCATCATGCCACCATTTCTCCACCACGCTACTCATAGAGACTTAGGGGGCATACCCCTTAGTCCAGTTCCTTGAACCGTCATCGTTAGATCCATATTCAGCATCAATCCCCACCGTAAGATCCATACATTGCATCTGACTCTGATTCATATTCCTATCAATATGAACCTACCTTTTTCACTGCCCCATCTAGACCCATGGTTGGTGCACCGCCCAATGCCTTCTGAGGGAGATGGTTGATAAAGGACTTGTGACCACTCCACCCCTCATCTCGATATCCCTTATTTCAAACCTACATATCCTGGTCCTAGTGGGACCCTCACCACCGCACACAATGTAATTGTTCCACTACCCACTAGTGGTGGCCCCACTCTAGCTGCCATGGTTCACACCATCCCTAATTTCATGCATGGGGGAACTGACCCTTCTACCACAATTCCAGCTATTCACACCATTATAGTGACTATTCATACAGTTAGAAGTCAACCCTAACAACCCCCATTTTGACTTGGAAACTACATGCCTATCGGTCCCAATACCATTGTTGGCCCTCTCAGATCTATTATATGTCCTAGTCTACCATTCATGGCTAGTATCAACCTGTCTGACTTAGCACGGTTGACGAAGGACCCCATCCATCATGAGCCGTTGTGGCCTCCCATGCCTACCAAACTCCCTTCATACCTCCCTAAGTTTTATGGAAAGGTGGGAGAATACCCTTAGAACCACATTATTTCCTTTCGCTTATGGTGTTCCTCCAACAACATAGTGGATGACTCTATATGATTGCGGTTTTTCCAACGCACACTCACTAGTGTTGCAGCCAAATGGTACATTGAGATGCCCCATGCTACTTAGTCAGAATTTTCCTCGTTAGCCTCGATGTTTCTCCAGTACTTATAGCTACCCATCTGTTATGATGAGGGCGTGGAAATCCCATTATCATATAGATAGAAAACTGCTACCCATGTCATAGATCACATCCATGAGTGGCATCGTCGCTGTATATTGTGTAAAATACAGTTAGATGATAGGATTTTCCTGGATTGGTTTCTTAAAACCTTAATCCCCCTATCGACAAGGATGTTGCATCCAAGTGCCCACAAACTGAGGAAGAATCCATCCTCAAAGCACAATAGTTTGATTTTATCTATGGCCAATCGAGTTATCTATATACCATAAACTTGATTCTCCTCATGTTGGCTCCTCACATTGAGATATGTTGGGGGCATCCCATGCTGCTGGTGGAGTCATTGGATCTATTACCCAACATCCCCACTTGTACATGACCTTGCCTTCGATGCCACCTCACTCTGGTAACACTCTTAGTGTTTCCCAACCTGGCTACATCCCTGATTTTTCATGCATAGCAACTCAGTTCGGACTCACACCTTCATATGTGTCTCACACACCCATTCCTCATGTTCATGGATCGAATTTCTTGGTACCTACATGTAATGGACAAACTAGCTTTAAAACCCCTCCAGTTGATCCTTTCTACTACCCACCACTTGTGCAACCTACACCTACTCTGGCACAAACTCCTCCTATTCCTCAAGGACAGGTATACACTCAACAGAACCTCACTAATCAACTTGCCCCCAATAACCAACAAGGCCAGGGAATATAATAGAGAGATAGGAACCGGGTAAACAACCAATCTCAAGGAGGTGGCCAACAACCCAACCCTTTGAATAACAACGGAGCTAATCCCCCTGCAAAGAACCCCTGGCGTCCACCTAGACCTAGGAAGAACCCTCAATTGTGGGCTAACCATCCTTACACCATTTGTGATACTTACAACCATTATACACATAAGTGCCCCCATATGAATCGAGTCCTCCATTTATTACAAACTAACAATCAACATGACCTTAATGTGACTGCTTTGACACAACCAAACCCAACACCACAAGGCCCTCCGCCTATGGTGCCACATAGCCCATTACCAAATCAAGGGATGGTTGAAACCCAACGCTTTGTACCACAAAACACCACACCCAGTTATGTTGGTCAACCCATTGCTCCTAGTGTCCATCACCTTATGACATTATCATTTGATGTGACTCGACGAAACTAATATGGATCCACCACAGAAACCGTTAATCCCTCCACTTAATATACCTATACCGCTCTCAATATGTCCTCACATTTGTTGAGAACCTCCATGGATGGGACTTCTAAAGTCCCTCAGTTCCCTTTGTGTTGCATGGCGAACAAACCCACTGCTAGAGCCGCTCTTAATTACAATATCATTGATGACTTGGCCTAGTCTCCTTCTTCCATGTCTGCTATGGAAGTCCTCAAAAATTGTCCTTCCTAACGCAAATCTTTGTTATCCGGTTTAGGTTTCGTTGACCCCTTTGATTCTAGGTTGATAAATTTTTACATGGATCAAGGAGAGCGTTGAATGCCATCATCCATAGCCTTCCAGGTTCCTGTCACTATTCTGAATTTGGTCGTTCATCGATGAGGGTGCATCCACTTTCACTATGCCAACATTTTTTGGGAAGAAACTTGGATCCCCAACCCTTCAACATTCCACCACCACCCTTCATGCTTACGATGTTTGTGTTGCTCAACCAAAAGGCATTCTCCCGAAGGTTCCCATTGAGTTAGCCAAAAAAATCATGTTAATTGACATTGAGGTCATTAATGCCTCACTCGATTACAACCTCCTCCTTGGACGAAGTTATATGTATGCAATGCAAGCCGTTGCTTCTATCATATTATGATTCTTGATGTTCCCCCATGATGGGAATATCATGACTATCGACCAATTGACGTATTATGATCCTAAAGGATCGGCCACTCCAGAGCATGTCATCCCTACTATTGATACCACCATCGATAGCATATCCATCCCCTCCATGTTTGATGTTGGTACAGGCCTATTTACCAATGCACCTTTGACAGACACCTTTTTGTCCCTCCCACCTCATCCTTCGACGACTGACATATAATATTTGTGCACTATCACATCTAGTAAAATTATGGCCTCCTCAGAACCTCAACTGCAACCCCAACTATAGACCCTGGGGAATTATTGCGGTTCATTCCCTGTACACATGATCCCCTTCCTCTTTCCACCTTATGTAATTATGAGAAAAGCTAGTCATGGATACTCTCAACATTTTGGGCTTAAATTTGGGTATTCCCATGTGGTACCTTGATACACCCACCCTTCTCTCGACACCACAGATTGTGTTGACACCAGTCTTGCCTATTGATACGATGTCACGACCACCTCCTGGTAAAAAATCCATTGCTCCTGCGCATACTGGCATGAATACTAGGGGAAAGGAACCAAACTCCCCAAAAGAACCATGTCCTCCTCCTACTTGTGTTTTATGCGATGTCCTCGGCCATGAGACACATAATTGTCTTGATTTTCCAATCCTTCCCACCCACATGTGCACATTAGTCAACACCGACAATGCTCTAGTTGTCAACGTACTAACAATACCTGCAGTTAAGAATAAATCACTACAAACCAACCACTTGTGTGCAATTTGTGGCCTATATGGTCATTATTCCCACCATGGCCCAAAATTTCCCGAGTATCAGTCTCTCCTTAATGACCTTTGCAAGCACTCCTATGAGTCCAAAATCACTGTCCTTGAGGAGATCCACCCACCAAAGTCTTCCTCATACACCAATAATACCATTTATCTCATCCCTACTTCCAGTAGTCCTTCCCCCTCCTCGTCCATGGAAGATACCTCTGATCTATCCAGGCGCTACTTTCACAATGATGAAGAGATCCTCAAAGCTCTTTCGAATCTTAAATATCCTTGGGATGATCTGCACTATCACTCCTTCTTCATCCCCAATGAACCTTCCTCATTGTCGAACCAATTATTTGTCGAAGCGAAATACTTCATACATCGAAGTGTCGATTCATTTAAAAACCCAATCCTAACACCTGAGGCCTTTGAAGAAGGTAAAATGGAAAAAATTTCACCAACCATTAAAGTCAATATCTCAATGAACCTTGAGATAGTCGAGTATATCATGCTCGATGCTTCGTGCTCCCTTGAGGAAGTCACTTCCTACAAAAAACTTTTTCAGGAATTTTGTGATATTTTTGCTTGGTCCTATACCGAGACAGCTAGGATTGATCCCTCTATCATTGAACATTGCATCAACTAATGGACTGATGTTTCCCTTGTTTTCCAAAATAAATGACCCATTCACCCATTAAAGGCCCCTTCCTTCAAAGCTGAGATCGAAAAATTGTGTAAAGTAGGATTTATATACCCCATCGCGTTACCACTTGGGTTTCCAATCATGTTCCCATCAATAAATAAAAAAGTAACCATTCGCGTCTGTACTGACTTCCATGACTTGAATTTAGCTTGTCCCAAAGACAACTTCCCCACTTTGTTTATTGACCAAATCATCAACACTTGTGTTGTTCATGAAGTGTTTTCCTTCATGGACCATTTTTCTGGTTATAACCATATCCAGATCCGCAAAGAAGATCCATACAAAACCTATTTTACTACCCTCTAGGGCACTTTTGTGTATTGTTTCATGTCGTTTGGCCTTAAAAATGCTGGAGACACTTTTCAATGAGCAATGACCTTTTGTTTTCATGACCTCGTTCACATTATTATGGTATATTTAGATGATCTCACGACTCGATCTCGGAAGCATTCTCAACATTTGGATGACTTACGACAAGTCTTCCTACAATGTCACAAATATAATTTCCACTTGAACCACCTCAAGTGTGTGTTATGTGTCCCAGCTAGTTGATTATTAGGATTCATTGTGTCCTAGAAAGGGATTATCGTGGATCCTTTGAAGGTTCAAGCCATCCTGAATCTTCCCCCTCCATGTACTATGTGCCAATTGCAGAGCCTTCAAGGAAAGGCCAATTTCCTACACCAGTTCATTCCGTAATATGCAACGAAATTCCATGGATTCTTATGCTTGATCCATACCAAAATTCCTTTTGTGTGGTATGAGCAAGTGCAAGCCGCTTTCGATGCATTTAAACAAGCTCTGACTTTTGCTCCCTTGTTGTCTCCTCCCGACTTCACCAAGGAATTTATCCTCTACATGTCGACATATGAAAATTCCATCATTGAAGTCTTATTCCAAGAAGACAATGATATTCAAAAGCATGTGATCTATTATGTGAGTCAAAAAATTTCTAGACCACCTTTACGTTACTCCAATGAAGAGAAAATTTCCCTAGTCATCGTCTTTTTGGTGTAGAATCTACGTCATTACATCCTCATGAGCCGAGCTCGAGTCATGGTTAATTCCAAAACCATGTGTTATATCTTGATACGTCTCCTTGTCCAAGGTCATTCTGCCAACTGAATTTTTGTTCTCCAAGCGTACGACTTGGAATTTGTCACACCCAAAAGCACAAAATCTTTGGCATTAGCTTCCATGATGACAGACTTCCCATCGTCATCTACCATTCCCCCTATAACAATCAATATCCTTGATGAATTCACATTCATCATCTCTACGGAGGATCTGTGCTATGGGGGCATCCTCCTTTACTTCCACACATAGAAATTCAGGCCCCATTTAAGCCACGAAGATCATCGTCGCATTATGCACCAAGCTACTAAATATCTCCTTATCGATGATGTCTTGTACCGCCACGGTATAGACACCATATTGTGTTGTTTCCTCACCCATGATGAAGAAAAACAAGTCCTGAATGACTGTCATAGTGGATATTGTGGTTTCCACCTCTCCGGTTTGGCTATCACTCAAAATATTATCTGTGTTGGTGTAATGTCCCTTTTTGGAATTTTGGAGAAAATTACAAATTGGGAAAATTCAAGCTTGACCAGTGATGACTCTAGAGGGTTCCAACTTTCTACAAATGGTCCCAAATTTGAAAGGAAATGGTATGGTGAGTCTTAAAACATACCAAGGTGGTTTATGGACTCTTTTTTATCTTACTTTATACCTATACAACCTTGTTTGGGGTTAAGGAGAAACAATGCAAATTTACTAGGAAAATGTGGTCGACTAGTCCATCTTGGTTTGGTTCCAAACACCACCAAAACTTTCCAAAATTATAATGGAGGGATACTATGGGATTTAAAACATACTAAAATACCTCATACACTCAATTTTCTAATCATAAATTCATTTTTACATGTTACTCAAATTTGCACAACTTTGGCCAATTTCTAGCTTTAGACTAGTGAAACACAAGTTGACCCAAATGCACCCAAATGACTTCAAATTATGTATGGAAGAGATTTAGGGGTATTAGGAAATAGTAATTCATAGTATTAATTCTCATACACTTCCCAATTTATTATGTAACTTTATTTTTTCCATAGGGAAAGAAGGACAAAAACACTAGGAAACCGATGTTAAAACCCCCAAGGGTAGATGACACTTTTTGCTCTCCAAATGAAGTACGAACCTCTCAAATTTGAGAACAGAGTATGGGGATGAATATAAGACACCATGGTATGTAATTAATCATGGGTATTAGTTCTTAAAACTATTTATAAATTAAAACATTCGTATGATAACTTTTAGTAAAATTGCTTAGGGGGAAATGGCATTGCTAGCTCCATTTTAACTCATAAAAAGTACATGAAATAGTTCAGAAAATGAAATGATGAATGGATACCATATAAAAAATATACATTTATTCCTAAAAATCATTTAACATCAAATAATTCCTTAGTACATATCATATATATAATTCCTTCAAAATGGAAGCCAAACACATGAAAACTAGTAATCTGAACTCATGGAAATTCAAGCCTTTCACACATGGATTTATGATATTTCAACGTAAATATAATATTAAAATAAGAGTACAAATAAATTAATCATATTTTTCTTCCCCATCATCATCATACTCATAGAAATGTCCTCATACAAATCTATTATGCAACTCTTTCCGAAATGGAAGCCAAATACATGAAAACTAGTTATTCAAGAGCATGGGAATGCAAGACTTTCATACAAGTATTCTGATATCTTTACTTACAGATAATATGGACATGATATTACAGAGACATACATCATATTTCACATCTTGGGCATCAAATATACTCAGCAAAGTGCAAGCACCACTCCAACAAGTGCGCCCTCAACATGAGAGTGTGGGATGATGGAGAAGAAGGAATGAGAGGATAGGGGAATAAATGAGAATGTTACTGTATGGTCCTTCAAAATAAAACTAAAAATAATTCATTAATATTCAATGATAGTTCTTAATGTCCTCTCCATCAACCAACTTGGAAAGGAATCCAACTCCCTCGAAATTGGTTCATAAGCAGGGAGAGTGAACACTCACCGTGCAATGGACAATCAAAAGCTCTCCAAAATGCCAAAGGATAATTAAAAAATGATAAAAAGACATTATCCTTACTCATTAAATCCTTTTATTAACTTCATGAGGCCTCCTAAGGTCTAAATTTTCCTCCATGGGCTTCCTCCAACTCATCTTAGTGGTTTAGTAACTCTCACAACACTTGTCTTCCTCTTCATGCTCCAATTCTTTCCCCAATTCAAATGGTTGCCACTAACTCCAAACTTTGACCTCTTGGTGTCTATTTTTATCCCTGCCATGCCATATTTGTCATATATATGCAATCAAGTATGATTTTTTCATACTTTCCATAGAATCTTGGTGTCTATTTTTATCCCTGCCATGCCATATTTGTCATATATATGCAATTAAGTATGATTTTTTCATACTTGCCATAGAATCTTTCATCATTTGTTGTTATAGAGTGCATGGAATCTCCTTCCAAGTGGAAGACATTGTCTTCTAGTATCTTCCTATCCCATGGGAGTTACTGTATTTTACCAATTAAAATTCCTTGGATCATTATATTCTATTTGACACCACATCACCCTCTAATAACGCTACATTACCCATGTGTTCAAACTTGGATGAATATCATGCCAAGTGTGTGGGAAATCTAGTCTCTGAAAGGATCCACAAGCTTCCAAGTGTCTTCATGAACCCATGCCACCTTATTTTCTTATCATTTATAATTTATGTGACCCATTTAAATGTGAATATGGTAAAATAAATTCCTTCTGGGTCCCATATCCCCTTATTACAAAATTTATGTCTCCATCTCAACCTAGGGAACTAGTAGGTTGGTGGAACCAAGTAGTCTTATTTGGAAATTATTTAATTGGGAACATGGAAGTCCTCCCCACTCAATATTTCTTGTCCTCAAGCAATTTCAAACATGGATTTTGAATAACCTTCTTTCCTTCCAAAAATTTGCTTCAAACCTTAGCTGCAATTTGAGTAGTAGAACTCATGTACTACAATTGTATTTTTCCAAAAGTAAAGATATGTGGATCTTTGAATATTGATACATCATGTGAGATCAACACTAAAACCAAAAGGATTAACAAAATCCATCAAAACAAAATTTGCACAAATAAGCTTTACCTCCATCTTTTGGAAACCTTTTTTGAACTTTCAAACCTTTTTTCTTTTCCAAACTTGAATTTCCAATATTTCAAGAAAGTTTCAAAGAGGAACCACCATTATTGTTGTTTCTCTACTTTGATTACAATCACCTTCTCAAGTGGTGATCCAATATCCCCTACTGCTTGTTTCCCCCAAAATTGGAACCAAGCAATACTGGGATCCCATTGCTTGTATTGCACCCTTCTAAACATCATGAGTACAAAATATTGATCATGAAAGTACATAACAACATCATACGAATGTAAATTAATAAGGTACCTCATCAACGAATCATGAAAGTGCTTGTACATCGGACTAAGTAGATCATTTTGTGTCCCATACACACAAGCATTAGGAATTTTATCAAATCTGCCCCAATGACATAGGTGAGGATCCCATGTCCTATAATACTGGTCCAAAAGAATATAATGTGCATCAATATAATCATCCATGTATTCTTTCATCCAAGAAGTGAATGAAGAATCTCCACCAAAATTTGAACCAAATAAGGAGCAAAGAAAACATGAAGTCTTCAAGTGACTCAAAGAATTCTCATCAATACACCCATGAATATGTATATCATCATGAAATAACAAAGGATGTTGCTGCCTATAATAATGCTCTTCAATCATATATATCTTCACCCAAGTGTGGGATGAAATTACTCCAACATCAAATTGACTAGGTAAGGAACAAGGAAAATCACGAGTCTCCAAGTGACTTAAGTGAACATCATAGGTGCATCCATGTAGATGTGTATCATCATAATGTAGGAAAAGGATATTGCTACAAATGTAAATAAGATGGTTATCTAGTAACATCATCATAAAATGTATATATATAAGTTACATATTGTTCATGTGGCACCATAAAAAAGAAACCTTTCACCCAATTTTCATCCCTAATTGATGTGGCTGAAAATGAAGTGGGGAGTGAATAATTGTGAACTAACCTGACCTCTTTGCAAATCTTACCTATCAAAATTTTGAATGTATCTTCTCCCTCATTGTGTGGTATAATTTTTGTGAGATCATGTGCATCCTTCAAGGATCTACAACTCTCACCAAGAGGCAACTCATAATCCCTCTAAACATAAACAAGTGCTAATTGGTTTCCTTATTGTTGGAATGTAGCCTCTCCAAGCACCTGCATATCAACATGTACCTCATGTTCCACCATCACATGAGGTTCCAACTTTGTAACATAAATTCATTCATACATTGAATGATTGTTTGATATGTAGGAGGGTGTAACGGACCCTTGCAACCTTTCTTGAAGTTGCTCAATCTGCACCATAGATTTTTAGAGTGCATTTTGGGTGGACTTCAACTCATTTGAGAGCTTGTAATTATATTCTAAATTTTTAAAATTTAGTCCATGATACAAACCAACGATCTCAATTAAATAATCTCTATCAGAAAGTAAATTCAAAAGATTGCCTTTGATGTCGGATATTTCCTTCTAAATTTTCTTGATGTTCTCCATGGAATATTTCTCCTCCATGCTCCAACAAATTTTTGAGACCAAAGCATGTATTCCATGGAGAGTATTTAGGGCCTCTTGAATCTTAGTTTCATCCATACTTAATGACCCTTCAATAAAAATAGGTTCTTTTTGAGGAACCTCCTCTTCTTTTTTCTTCTTGATATGATCAACTACTTGAATATCAAGTGGTGATGGGGAAGTTGATATTGGTTCTTCATTATCTGCTACAAGGTCTTCATATTCATGCTCATGATAAATTTGTATTGCAGCAACATTCTAAAATCTGATCTCTATGTCACCAAAATAGAGTTTTGAGCACCCATAAATAAGTACTCCTTCACATTTCAAGCATCCATTAGTAGATTCCCTTTGGTCCATGTCCACAATAGACCGTGCCTTGGAATTATATTCAATAATTTCAAGGGACTATTCTTCATCGCCATGTGATGTTTCTTCATCTTTTTCAGAGTCACTTGGGAGTGACTTTCGATCCTATTGATGTAATGCTTATTCTACTTCACCACCCACATAACTAGGTGGATCCTCAGTCTCCTTCATACTTGTGGATTGCTGATTGTTCCTTAAAAAATAATGGTCTGGTGTGTCTCTCCATGATGGAAACTACTACTACCCCCTGCTGCTAGCTTATCTCGAAGTTGGCTAGCCACCGATTTGAACCCTTGCATAACCTGCTTGGTCGTATCATCAGAATATGAATCCATGATTTTCTTAAATTCATACCTATAATATATAAATTCAATAGGTTCAAATACCATGCTCTAATACCACTGTAATGTCTCTTTTTTGGAATTTTGGAGAAAATTACAAATTGGGCAAAGTCAAGCTTGACTAGTCATGACTCTAGAGGGTTCCAACTTTCTCCAAATGGTACCAAATTTGAAAGAAAATGGTATGGTTCATCTTAAAACATACCAAGGTTGTTTATGGACACTTTTTATCTGAATATATACCTCTGCAACCTTGCTTGGGGTTAAGGAGAAACAATGCAAATTTACTAGGAAAATGTGGTCAACTAGTCCTTCTTGGTTTGGTTCCAAACACCACAAAAAATTTACAAATTTATTATGTAGGGATACTATGGGATTTAAAACATACTAACCTCAGACACTCAATTTTTTAATCAGAAATTCATTTTTACATGTTACTCAAGTTTTCACAACTTTGGGGCCAATTTCTAGCTTTAGACTAGTGAAACCCAAAGTTGACCCAAATGCACCCAAATGACTTCAATTTGTGAATGGAAAAGATTGATGGGTATTATGAAATAATAATTCATAATATTAATTCTCATACACTTCCCAATTGATTATGTAACTTTCTTTTGGCCATAGGGAAATAAGGACAAAAACACTAGGAAACTGATGTTAGAACACCCAAGGTTAGATGACACTTTTAGCTCTCTAAATGCAAGCCTTTCACACATGGATTTATGATATTTCGAATTATAGAGCATATGAAAATAAAATTACAGAGCCATGCATAATATATTTCTTCCCCATAACCACCAAACTCATATAAATTTCCTCATACAAATCTGTTATGCAACTCTTTCCAAATGGAAGCCAGATACATGAAAATTAGTCATTCAAGAGCATGGGAATGCAAGCCTTTCATACATGTATTTCTGATATTTTGAATTAAAGATCATATTGAAATGAGATTACAAAGACATAAATATTATTTCACATATTTGGCACCAAATATACTCAGCAAAGCATATGTACCACTCCAACAAGTGTGCCCTCAACATGAGAGTGTGGGGAAATGGAGAAGAAGGAATGAGAGAATAGGGGAATAGATGAGAATTCGACTGTATGGCCCTTCAACCTGAAACTAAAAATAATTCATTAATCTCCAATAATAGGTCTGAATTTCCTCTCAATCAACCAATTTGGAAAGGAATCCAACTCCCTCAAAATTGGTTCACAAGCAGGGACAGTGAACACTCATCGTGCAATGGACAAGCAAAAGCTCTCCAAAATGCAAAAGGCAAATTTAAAAATGATAAAAATCCATTCTCACTCTTCATGAAATCATTTTATTAACTTCATGAGGCCTCCTAAGGTCTAATTTCCCTTCATGGGCTTCCTCCAACTCATCTTTGTGGTTTAGTAACTCACACAACACTTGTCTTCCTCTTCATGCTCCAATTCTCTCCCCAATTTGAATGTCATCCTATAACTCCCAAATTCGACCTCTTGGTGGATATTTTTATCCATGTCATGTTATATTTTTCATATGTATGCAATCAGGTCTATATTTGTCATACTTGTCATAGAATATTTCATCATTTGTTGTCATAGAGTGCATGGAATCTCCTTCCAAGTGGCACACATTGTCTTCCAATCTATTCCTCTTCCATGGGAGTTACTCTCCTTTACCAATTAAAATTCCTTGGATCATAATATTATATTTGACACCACATCACCCTCTAATAATGTTACATTACCCATGTGTTTGAATTTGGATGAAGATCATGCCAAGTGTGTGGGAAATATAGTCACCGAAAGTTTCCACAAGCTTCCAAGTGTCTTCATGAACCCATGACACCTTATTTTATTAGCATTTATAATTTATGTGGCCTATTTAAATGTGAATATGGTAAAAACTAAAGTCTGATTGGGTTCCATAGCCCCTTATTACAAAAATTATGGGTCCATCTCAACCTAGGGAACTAGTAGGTTGGTGGAACATTATTTACAAGTAGTCTTATTTGGATATTATTTAATTGGGGACATGACATATGGATATTTCTAGGCCATCATATTTTCCAATTGCATTCATGTCGTTAAACACTGCCACAATTGCCAACTCTTTTCCCCAAAGGCAAGGACACCTCCTGCGCTACTACACCCTGTCGTCATAGTCGACCCCTTCTGTAAGTGGGTAATTGACTTCATGCCCTGTAACCTCCTTTGGTCGGTGGCCATAAATGCATCATTGTGGTCGTTGATTACTTCACCAAGTGGGATGAAGCCATTCCAAATGTTAATTGTAAGGTTGGAACTGCAAAACTATTCTTTTTCAACCACGTTATTGCTCGTTTCGATGTCCCCCTCCAGCTAGTCTCAGACTACGGTTCTCACTTTGAGGACATTGTTTGGACAGAGCTCTTTGCTATGTTGAAATATGAACACAAGTGTTCCTCTTCATGTTACCCTCAAGGAAACTACCAAGTTGAGGAAGTAAAAAAGATACTCAAAACCATGCTCCAACAAATGGTGGACAAACATAAGACCAACTGGCACATCTTGATATTTTACTCCCTCTGGGACTACCAGAAATCGACTAAAATGACCACCGGTTTTACCCCATTTCATTTAGTCCACGGTGTGGAGTCGGTTCTTCCCATTGAATGCCAGATTCCATAAATATTCCTTATTGTCTAGATTCTACTTGATAATTCACCATTGGAAAAATGACTACTTACGCTTGAACAAAATAATGAGTACCGCTGCGCTGGTCTC
The DNA here is from genome assembly GCA_001517045.1 of Pseudotsuga menziesii. Classification (NCBI taxonomy): domain Eukaryota; kingdom Viridiplantae; phylum Streptophyta; class Pinopsida; order Pinales; family Pinaceae; genus Pseudotsuga; species Pseudotsuga menziesii. The sequence goes on along the minus strand of LPNX010829681.1, from coordinate 202,158 downwards.
CAAATGATTGAAGCGGCTAAGACCCAGTCAAAGTCCCATTATGACTCCCACATCCACCCACACACCTTTAACGAAGGGGACCTCATCTTTGTCTTTGACCAAACCCATGATAAGACTGGGAAAGGGAAGCTCAAATCCATGTGGGATGTCCCTTATGTCATCCATCACTATATCGGCAAGGGGCATACCTCCTCGCCAACTCCGACGTTAGACTCTTGAAGAATCCCCACAATGGGTTCTACCTCAAGAGATTCTATGCCTAAGCCTACCAACATGCATACCCTTGTACCATAGTTTTTATTTCTTGTTTTGCATCATTTTTATCACAAGTCTCACAATTTGTTTCCTTGGTTGTTCGAGATAGATCTTACCTTGCATGCTTATGCCGGTTTCGCTGATGGCGCAAGTAGATGGTCTCCTAATCTCACCTCAGTTGCGTGGGTCATTTATTCCCTGTCACATGATTTGATCCATATCAATGGAATGTGTGTTTGTATTGCTACCAACAACCAGGATAAGTATGGTGGTGTTGCTTGTCTCCTCACCGACACCCTTCACTTGGGTATTCGTCACCTTGATGTCTTCTTAGAATCCCAATTGTTTGTCGCCTAGTTTAATAACTGATACAAGGTACGTGATCCCCGCCTCTTCTTAAAGTTCTTGTGCACTAGACACTTGGTTAGACATTTACAATCCATTTCATTCATGCATGTTCTCATAAGTTTCAATAGTGTAGGAGACCAAATTTCTAATGACATTATAGTGTGGCACATCAATCATCGCATATAGGAAATAAGCTGCACCATGCATCATCATATAGTCATGCATACATATGTCATATACATCATATATGCATATGTATCATCATAACAGAGACTCATAAAAACCAATAAAAATACAAAAATATGCATCCACGTGCATTCATATCATATCAACATATTTAGTACAAAAAGAGAAGCTCAACATGATTTCTCATCTGATCATACATTTCATACAAAATTTCCCATGCTCAAATGCATTGGGGGAAACATCACAAGCTTTTAGTCCAAGTCATCCTCCTTTGACTCAGTGTCCTCCTCAATGTCCTCCTCCTAATTTAAGCTCTCTTCCATCGACACATCTCCCTATGTCATCGCTCTGACATACTAAACAACAACCACGATCCTCCTAATTAGAGAGATCCACTCCAGAGGATATATGTAGCATGCGGTGATCACATTTTCATCTAGGTACTGCCACCCATCGTCGGTGACCCCCTCCAATAGTTGCTCCACTTAGATTCGTGGTGAGTCTAACGTATCATGCCATCGCCTCCTATACCGGTGAGCGGGTAGATCTAACCCCTCCACCATGCCCCTGCATCGTTGGTATCCCACATCTGCACATGCACACAATATGTCATCAATATCTACCACATGTATGATATAGCAACCACTATGATAGTAAACTATATATTACTTGAATCGCAAAGAGTTGTGTATACATATCATCTGGTCCCCATACCTATCTTGGTGGTTGGGGAATCTGTGTATAGTCCTCTATGAGGATAGTAAGTTGCCACCACTGTGAAAAAAGCTCCAGGGTGAATAAATTACCCACGAAGCCACCTCACTCCCTGATCATCATCTCACACCAATGCCTCATACGAGGTTTTTGTGGCCCCCTGTCGCCTCGATTTGCATGCCACCATGCAAGTCGAACCCCTTCTGTATTGGCATGTTCACGAGCCCCCTCCTCCATCCATACTACAAACTTTCCCTTATGATAACACCATTCACCATCCCATAAGGAGGCCCCACCAGTGTTCCACTGCTATTTTTTATCCATGTCATCCATGACCCCAACATCACCCCTTTTGGTACATCGAACACTTCCTCCTTGCTTGACTAAGCAGAACAGAGTTTATGTTAAGCTCTTTTCTGAATCCTTAAAGAATGAAAAGATTGTCGAGCATGCTTGCTTCCTTTCACGGTTGTTAAAGTATTTGAAAGAGTGCCTATGTGGCCTCGTTTATCCCCTTTTTTGGACTACGTAGACTAATTAAATAAAAGGATCTCCCTAGCACCTTCAAGCTAGGAACGGTTCCCCTTGTATCATTTTATGATTTTTTGGACATTCAGACCGTAACTTATGAAAAAGCTCACTTATGGGTTGTATTTAAGCTCTTTTCTAGCCATCTCATAAATAAAATATCGTCGAGAAAACTTGGTTTCATTAATGCGTGTAAAAGTATTTGAATGATCATCCAATCAATATACGTTCAACCTTTTTTGGCCTGGTTGGACTACCTATGGAAAACAAGTATCTTCGCCCCTTTCGACTGGGAGAGATCTCCTTTGTAAATTTTTATCCTTTTTTGGAATTAGGAGACTACTCTATGAAAAAGAGACCCCAATAGAGTCTTCTTCTTATTTTTAGACTCTCTACACATGAAAACACCATCGGTCATTTACAGTCTTGGGATGGAAAAAAATCCATGAGATAGTATCATACTAAGCATACTTCTATCCCTTATTCGACCTCCTTAAACTATAAAGAAGGCTGAAAAGGCATCTTTTGGTTCCCATCTATATTGTATATAGTATCCCGTTATGGCAGCATTCCCCCGATTAGGTCTCCTTTGTTCATAGTAATATGTGATGAGTCTTCCTTGGATCCCTTGGATATCCCTTGTCTAGTTACTTCCCCAGTATCTCCCTTACCAGTCATCTCCCCAGTTCCATGGCTATTATTCCTTCCACATGAGTCAATGTCATCTGCTGCTAGGTCATACTTGTCATTATACTCTAAACAAAGTAAGTTTGAGTCCCCTGTACTCCCCTACCCTTTTTCCCCATTAAGTGTCTCCATCCCATTATTTTTCCATATCTCTGGTTGTCCCCCTCATGCTTTTGTCAAGGACACCTCATTGCCTTGGAAGTTGTAGGTCTTCCTATGTCAACGTCAACACATCTATTCCAAATGATAGACCCATAGGTCCCTGTATCTTGGTTTCATCCACCTCATTGATGATTTCATTAGACCACTTAAAGGGATTCCTTAATGCCTTTTGGGTTGGTTGTGTCTCATGTGTTATACTTCAACTACATTATCGAACTGTTGAGATTCATAGAGGGTATTGTTTCCTTCATTATTTCTTCGAATACCTTGGTCGTCACCTGACTCTAGCACATCGGTGAGTCTATTTTGGGGACCCATACAGTTTCATATCCCTTGTGATCTCTGGGTTGTGTTGGTGACAGTGTACATAAGCCCCTTAGTATCATGCTTCTATATATCTACAGTATTTGATGTTGTTTATTGTATCTCAGATATTCTAACTCTCAACCACTGAGTCCATACATTTGTGTACACCTTCATATTCAATAGAGCATCAATTGTTGTGATATTGCATCCCAAGAGAATGCCATTGTTTCTATGTACCAGTTCTTTAGATTAGTATTTGTATTCAGCCTCCCATTGATGCCACCATTATGTACTTCCAGTTGTATGTATTGATAAGATCCCAATGTTTGAGCCTTGATCCCCATTTGTATATTGAGACATTGATACGAGCATGGGTATGCCCACCTCGTCCATATATATGTCTAAGATTATATGTACCTTATCCATTTTTTATAAGTAATACAAATCAAAATCCACTATAGTTCGAATGAGGAAACTCTGACTCCTCCATGGTTCCCTCCAGTTTCTCCACCATTTTCACCACTTCTCCCTTGATCCTATGATGTTTGTCGGCCAGACGATGAGCTCCTGCCCTGACACATCAGGGGAAATCCTCTAACACCAAAAATTTTCCACATAGGTCTCTATGGTCCAAACCATAATTATACATCATAGTCCCATCATTATTCCCTTCATTTTGACCTTCATAATTAAATTCCAGCAAAATTGGTCCAAAACATTATTATTCCTTCCCCCATAAATACAGGGAAGCTAGGAATTTATTGCAACATAACCCCACTCTCTCCAAAAAAGGACCAAAAAACCTTAAAATGAGAATGGGTCAAAAACCATGGACAAATACCATGGGTAAGAAAATCCTGGATCACCTTATAAATACATAGTGAAAGTCTCCCCACAAACACTTTTCACATTTTTCCCAAATTTCAGTCATACTTTTGATTCCTCAATCATTCCCATACTTTTTCCACATAATCCCATGGTGTATGTTGAGATTTCTCCATACCCTCCTTGATCCATTTCCCTTTGACAACCATTGGTGAAGAAGATTAGAGACTAGGATCGTGGGAGCCTACGAACCATTTCCTCAAACTGTTGCAGTGACCCAATTTAAACGTAGGTTGGAATTTTTTCATTAGTTAGATAAAAACATAAAATCATAAAAAATAGTTTGTTATTTCTTTTTGTAAGTCAAGGTCGATAAATCCCTTGCACCATGAACTCTACCCTTAGATTCGTTGATCTAAGGTAGGTGCTTTTGCACGTAGTAGGGGATAAATCCCCACTACAAATTTGTTGATCCATAATTCTATTTCTAGGTGAATGAGTATATTTCCTATTTACTGCAACTTTCCACCTTGCTTCTTCCTCTGTAGTGATATTTCAGGAAAAAAATTCCCACAAATCTTTGTTTAACATACTGGTGTCTCTAATTTCCAAACCTCCATTGCTCATAGGTTCTAGAACTTATTTCCAATTTACTAAATGATATTTCTTAGCATTAGTTTCTCCTCCCTACCATAATAATTTGTGTTGTAGGATATCTATCTATCTAGAAGCCATAATTGGGGCTAATAAGATGGAATTATGATAAATGTATAACGGCGAAAGAGTTGATTTTATTAAAACTACTTTTCCAGCTAGGTTAAGATATTGGGTTTCCCATTGTTCCATTTTTTTCCTTATTTTCCTAATAACATTCCTGTAGTATATGTCCCAAGGCCGACCTAGGAAGATGGGGATTCCTAGATAGATGAAAGAGTTCCAATCTTTTTTGGTAGAAAAATCCAGAATATTAGCAATGTTTTAAATATTTGTAGGTGATGAATTCCATCCATACACACAACATTTGTGATTATTTACTTCTCCACTTGACGTGCTTAAATACTTGTTTAGAATAGCTTTGAATCAAACTACTACCATCACTAAGGCTCCTCCTAACAAAAGAGCATCATTTGCAAACTGGGAATGATTTAGCTCCTTAACTCCTCTTACAATACTAATACAAAGAATATTTCCAATACTCCTTTAATACTCTATCCTTATACTTAGAGACTCTACCATAAGAATATATATAATAGGAGAAAGTGGGCATCCCTATCACAATCCTCGTCCCCCCATAAAGATATTAGCTAATATTCCATTTACTAATGGTGTTAACCATGCGTTTGTTATGCATGCTTTAATCCATCCTATAAAAGTGGTAGGGAATCCAAATTTACTGATAATTGATAACAAGAAGGAGTGTCTCACTTTGTCAAATATGTTGACCATATACATTTCAGTGACCATTCCTTGCTCTTTCTTGACTTTGATAGAATGAATTGCTTCTCGTACTAGAATAATATTGTCAAGAATTTTCCTTTTGGGAATAAAACCCCCTTTTTTTTTTGAAATTGTTTTAGGTAGAAGTGTTATAACTTTGGTGGATAAAATATTAATGATTATTTTCTACGATGAATTACGTAATGCTCTGAATTTAGAGAATTTTCCCTGAATGTTTTATTTTGGGATAAGAGCCAGAAATGAGGAGTGTGTGCATCCTCCATTTTTTTCCTTTTCACAGAGACCATTTTATCATTTTACATAAATGGTTTTTTATTAACTCCCAATTTTTTCTGTAAAAGGTTATGGGGAATCCATCTGGACCCAGTGGTTTGTATGGATCTAAATCCCATATTGTGTTTATTACATCTCTTTCCTTTATTTCTTTGTATAATTATTGATTTTCCATTTGAGATATTAACGTGGGAATATTGGATAACATTTCCATAATTGTCTCATGATTTGATTTTTATTTACTTGATAATAGCTTTTAAAATATCATAATGCGTCTACCTTTATTGCATTGTAGTTAGTAACTTTGCCACCAATAGAGATAGTGATTTCTTTGACATTATTTCTACTTTATCTTGCTTTTTTCTGTCTATGAAAATATGGGGTATTTCTATCTCCTGCTTTTAGCCACAAGCTTCTTGATTTTAAACTCGAATATTCTTCGTCTTTTCTATGTGTAGTTTGAAGTCTTTTGATTGATTCAATTTGATATAATATCTATTGAAAATTTGGGTTACTTGATTCTATTTGTTCTTGTATTTCTACCAATTTTTCTTGGATTTTCGTTTTTCCAACAAAGAGCTCTACATAACTAATTTTGGACCACTGCTTGAGAGCTTGTTTGAATGCCTTTAATTTTGATTACCATATATAAATTGGCCAACCCTCATGTTTCCTTTTCAAGTTTCTATGATGATCTCAATAGCCTTAGGGTGGTGGAGCTAAAGGGGATTGAACCTAAATGGTAAGGGGCCAGAATTTGAATTTTTGGTTAAAGAGAGATTAATTGGCTTGTGATCAATGGTGATCAAAGGTGTATAAAGGGATGATAGAGGATGATATTTTCAAATCGTATTCTAAGTAACTATTTTTTATTGAAAACCTGTCTAATCTTTTTGCTATTTATTTTGGTCCAGTCCTTCTATTTTACCATGTAAAATTTCCATTTTTTGGCTTTATGTCTATTAGTTCCCATTCTGATATCATGTCCTCTATATTCTCTCTTGAAACATCTCTTATACTAGCTCCTCCCATTTTTTATTCTAAAGAGAGGACTGTATTCAAATCATTTTCTAAAATGTAGTTCACCATCCCTACTCCCTCTCTTTCATTTGAAATAGTTTGTGAACATTCTAATTTCTCTATATAGTGCACTGGAACATATAAATTTAATATTTTAAAGCGAGCTCCAAATGTTATACTTACTAAATTCAAATAGATATAATGTCGGGTTTATTTAGTTTCGATCAATTCTATCTTTATGTTGTCCCATAACATGTTAATTCCTCTTAGAGCAGCCCTCGAACTTACTGATATCCCTTTACTACTTTTCCCTTTCTTATTCCCTAAATATTGCATGTCTCGATCCTTAAGTTTAGTCTTCTGTAGAAGAATAATTGAGGTTTTTTCCATTTTTATTAACTGTCTCTTAGCTTCCTCTTTGTTTCTTCTCCCCATCCCTCTACTATTCCAAGATACTAATTTCATTATTTAATTGTTGGTTTGGTGGATCCTCCCTTTTGAGAGCTCAGGGTCATAGGGGTATTGACTCCTTTAAAGAGATCAATTCTTTGAACTTGTTAGAATATTGTAATCCAAGGTTTATTGTAGCCCCAACATCTTTTCTTATCTTCTATTTCTTCTCATAATTCTTTGGATGGATTTATCCCTACTTTTTGAGTAGATCGCTCTTCTCCCTCATTTGCTTCTCTTTCATCCTCATGTACAACTTGTCTTACTTGATTTCTTGTCACCACCCTTGTTCATGCTATCTAAAACTCTTGTATTTCTTCATATTATTCAAGTTGTTCTATCAATTTCTAATATTTATAAACTCCAAGGTCTATTGCAAGTGTTAAATCAACTCCAAGTAGAAAGGATGGGACTCTAGGTGTGAAAGATGAGCCTGGTTCTTTTATCGATGGGGCCACAATCTCAACAAACCTATTAGAGGGGCACTTGTTGTTTAGGAATAAACACCCTTATAACCGAGGGTTTGGGGTTACCAACTTACTCTTAAAACTTCCAGACAATCAGCTTTAAAGTACAGAAAGGAAATAGGAAGATATGATGAACTCACCTGATTAACGACGGTTGATCCAAGCTTTGCCTTATCCCGCTCTACTACTCTCCAAAGCTTCCAAGGATGCACCTCCTTCACCTGTAAAGAGAAAATCCTCCAAGTACAATCTTATACATGTATATATGACAAGTTAGATAAACAATATATAGAGTGCTTAATCATAAATATTCATCAAACCATGACACATGAAAGAGACTCAACACAAAGTTGGAAGAAGGATTCTCTTTATTAACAATAGTGAATGAGATAAGTGTACAACCCAACGCTTGAAACAAGGACTCCTCTGCAACCAAAGGATTCTGAGCTCTGTTGCTCCAAAGAATTCTAAAGATACCACCAGCATAACTTTGCTCTCCAAGTATGATTGATTAATGCCCTCCCCAAGGCCTCTATTTATACTTAAGGAAATAGAGTAGTTTCGAAGGTAGAGGAGGTTGAGACAGTTAAGATAGTTAATGATTAGGGCTTAACAAATCTCCATTAATCATGTTATATTATTTTTAATGTCGAATGGAGGCATACGTGAGTATTGATACTGGAAACCTGCGTATGACACGCGAGTTGCTATAAGGGAAACCCGCGTACAGATCTGTACGTGAGTTGCAATGACAATACTCGTGTACAGTACGCGATATGCTATGGAGATAGTCGTGTACATACGCGAGTTGTTGTGGAAAGAGTCGTGTACAGCAATCAACATATAAAAAGGTAAAATGGCAAGCTGGGTGGATAGTGAATGCATCTCATGTCATGCCCATCTATAGTGTTTCAGCAACCTTCAATCCATAAGCGTCCTTTTGTGTGCCAACATATGAAGTGTCAGCACTCAGATGGAGAAGTGCCATTTGGGTTGATAACAGATGCCCCCTAATGTGTGAGGTTAGAGGGAAGCGATGGCCAAAATACATTATAATCTCTATCTTTGGAGAACTCAGAAATCCAATGGAGTAGAGGTAGTACCTGAAACAAATACATAATAATGTCATATACAAAATCATATATGAGGATGCTATGTTCAATATATTGGAACACTAGCTCCTTTACAATGTTTGAGTACATCATATAGTACGGGTACAAGACCACGTATATTACAAAGGTGGATCAAAGCCACAATATACAATAATGATGAGTCTTCAAAGATCTAGAAGCTGTGTACCCGTACTACATGATATGCTATGGAGATAGTCGTGTACAGTACGCGATATGCTATGGAGATAGTCGTGTACATACGCGAGTTGTTGTGGAAAGAGTCGTGTACAGCAATCAACATATAAAAAGGTAAAATGGCAAGCTGGGTGGATAGTGAATGCATCTCATGTCATGCCCATCTATAGTGTTTCAGCAACCTTCAATCCATAAGCTTCCTTTTGTGTGCCAACATATGAAGTGTCAGCACTCAGATGGAGAAGTGCCATTTGGGTTGATAACAGATGCCCCCTAATGTGTGAGGTTAGAGGGAAGCGATGGCCAAAATACATTATAATCTCTATCTTTGGAGAACTCAGAAATCCAATGGAGTAGAGGTAGTACCTGAAACAAATACATAATAATGTCATATACAAAATCATATATGAGGATGCTATGTTCAATATATTGGAACACTAGCTCCTTTACAATGTTTGAGTACATCATATAGTACGGGTACAAGACCACGTATATTACAAAGGTGGATCAAAGCCACAATATACAATAATGATGAGTCTTCAAAGATCTAGAAGCTGTGTAGATAGGTAGAACATAATCTTGCGCAACTTAGTCCATAAATAGGGAACTAAGGTCTTCATAAACAATCCCAAAGAACCAGTACAATCCAAGCCATGTGAATATATGTAGGCTGAAGTTGAACATGGAGCAGATTCAATAGATTGTTAATTAATAGGTGATAATCAACAACTGAAGCAAATGAATTCACCAATGATGAAAGTGAATCCTGAGGTACGATCGTAAAAAAATCTAGGTCTTCGTCATCAGAAAGTACTGATGCAGAACCATACTGTGATAAGCAAGGGAATAGATTCTCCAACGGATCATAAGAGTGACTAGGAACTAGGTAAAGTAAGGGAGACACAAGTGATAACAGATACAACAATGATGGGATTAGGATATAGATCAGACATTGAGTTAAGTCCTTGAATAGTGAGCACGACATAGAGATGAACCAAGGCAGATTTTGACTTTATAGATAGAACAACTAGACTAATCTATCATGTAGGAGACATGATCAGATTCCCTAGGTAGAACTGACAAGAGGAGGAGTAATAAACTCGAAGTAATAGCTAAACTGAAAGTGAACATTGAGACATGGGTATCGAAAAAGATAGAGAGTGCTATGTTCAAGGATGACATGCTGCCACTAACTGAAAACAAAGAGAAAACTTCTTCCTTACCTTCACTGTTAAATTTTAACGAGTCCAGGAAAGTCAACTCGGATCTCCATTTTTTAACAAGCTTGAAGAGAAGAGGAAATAATGCTTGATAGTGTCATTGATTCGTGGATTTAATGAGCCTGAACTAGTACATGCTCAGTTGGTGTTTTCACATTTAGAGAGTTTGAAAACTCCAAAGAAGACTCCAGGGGGGGTCCTTTTGCATCCAATTTAGTCTCCTCAAGCCAAAAAAGTATAAAACATACCACAGAAGAACTCTCTTAACTTCCATAGAAGAAAAAGGTGAACCTTTTTCGTACTTAGTCAGGGAGGTTCGAAAAAGGTTAAATTACCACCTACCCAACGCTCCTTCGAGAGCAGCATATAGCTTGAGTTTTACGAGTGTGAAGGAAAGCAAGATCACTCAGAAAGATCCATTTGAGTATGAGGAATGGGGCTTACAACAATAAACTCAATGCTTTGTTCTTTAGTGTTTAACGAGCATGACAAAGACATAAAGTACACTTGGAATCTTTTTCATGTTTTGGACCAGAGCACGAAAAAGAGAAAACTAAGCTGATACCGGGGGTTCCTTTTTCGTAAGTTTAGTCCCTCAGGTCCGAAAAAGTGATAAACCTATGCCTGGGAATACTCTTCTCAATTCCAAAGAAAAGAGAGTGTTCCTTTCTCGTATTATTCCACGTGGTCCAAGAAAGCAACAACCTACCACCAATGTGGATGCCCATTCACATATTCTTAATGAACCTGAACGGACAAGTTTACTTGGCAGTCGAGTCTATTTTGAGGAGTTAGACTTGGGCCTAAAGAAACTCAATATATTTCCCATGAAGTTTTAACGAATCTGAAAAAGTCAACTCGTGGCCTCCTTACTGTTTTTAACGAGCTCGAAGGAGAGCAGAAAGAATGCTCTAAATGCAAGGAGACGAGTGTCATAGGCAGGCAAAACTAGTTCCAAGCGCAAGGAACAGACCTATTCATAATTGAAGGAACATGAGCAGGATAAAGACACTCGGGGAACATATCCTCAAGGTAAAAAGTGTCAAGTTGCAAAGGAAAAAAGATACAAGGATTAGCGACGATGAGAACAAAGATGAGGGCTTATACAATGAGCTAAAATCATGAAAACCGGCATCAGGATCAGAAGCGTGAGTAGGGCACATGAAAATGCAGTTACAGCTTGAAAAAAAAGACAAGGCTAGTAAATAGTTATGAATCCAACTAAAAATCCTGTCTCTAAGAAACAACAATATCATAATCATATTTAGAAGAAAATATCTAATGCAGGTCACTTTGGCAGAAACACATGTGACTTTGCTATCTTCTACAAAAGGTAAAGTCAAGGCAGAATCGACCGAAGGAGATTCTATAGCACCAAGGCTCGAGGGTTTATAATCAGTAAGATCAACATCAGAAGGAGAGAAAAAATCAACAAGGGAGATAGAGTCTGTAGGAACAAACTTAGTATCACAGGAGTTGAAAAATTCATAAGAAAAATCAAACTCATCAGGATCACTGACTTGCTGTTCAAAGGAAGAGTCAAAAAACTCAACAAGACCAACATAAGAAGAAAGGTCAGGATTACTAGGCAAATCAGGGTTATACTTAGTCACAACTGAACCGACATCCAAAAGAAGGTCAGATTGTATCAAAGACTCTAGGAAGACTTCATCCGAAGGAAGGAGATCATCCGATATAGGACACATGTCTAAACTTTCAAATGCATTGACAGAGTGGAGAGAAGGCTCAACAATCTGCATAGAATGACTCACTTGGTTAACTGCTGGGACCAAGTCCCGAGAAGGTAAGCATGAAAATAGAGGCTGATTCTCAGTAGCAATTGAACGTAAAGGACATGAGGCCACATAGCTCACATGTGGTGGGGTAGTGTCTATAGAAACACTAGGAATCAATAAAGGAAAAACCTAGTCTCTACTTGGGTCAGGAGATGCATCAAGAAAATCCAACTGATCAATAGTGACAATTTCTTCGCCATGATTAAAGTACATCACACGAAAGAATGTTGACACCATAGCTTGCATGGCATAGACATAATCACGTCCAAGGAGCATATTGAAGTTCAAGGGGTCTTCTATCACCATGAATTCAAATAAGACGGTCTTTCCACCCAAAGTAATATGTGTTTGAGAAAGAATTCCCAAGGCTATACAAGTTCTTCTATCAAACTCCAATAATTGACTGGTAGTTGACACAAGGCTGGGAGATCCCATGCCTCGCAAAGCACGAGCAGACAAAATACTAACTGAGGCTCCTTCATCAACAATACAATGAGCAATCATGTATGATTCAACTTTGACCTTTATCTGGAAAGGTGCATTAGAAGGAAGGCACGTCTCAACTAGGCTATCCCAATAAAAGGAAGCAATCCGAGAGCTTGGTGGGGGTTGATCCGAAGCGAGTTCAGTGCCCCCTTGTTCAGTAAGTTCTGAACTGGCAGTGAAGAAAATGTGACTAGCAGACACTTCACTCTCCAAAGGAAGAGTGGGATTGATCAATAATGAAATTGATTCAACCGTTTCATCAAAGTCACTCTCCATAGGGAGAGTGGGATTGACCAAAGATGGCATTGGTTCAATCACATCAGGATCACTCTTCAGAAGATGAGTGGAATCGACCAAATCTGATATTGGTTCGACCGCTTGATCAACCAAAGGTTGAGTAGGGTGTTGAGAAACTATAGGTTGTTCAAAAATGGGATGACCATGAAACCAAACTCTTCTTACCTCTTCAATAAAAGGGCATTTATAAGTAAGGCGGTCTCCCTCACAAATCTTACAAGGAAACTTGGGCTTGTGTTTTGAATGGGTAGTCTTTTCAACAGTGTCAACATGACTCACCGTGGCCGACAAATTGTCTTCAGCATGAACTACAGAGGTTGAGAGACTGCCCCCATCATGGCTTACAGAGGCTGAGAGACTGGGTCCAACATGACCTGCAGAGGTTGAATGGGTGCCCCCTTTCTTATGTGCCCTCTTCCTATTCCTCCTTCTTTTACTCCTTTTAGACTACCGATTACTAGTATTAGTACTTTCACCGCATGAGGTAGAAGGAGGAGGAGAATCAACTATAGGTGGAGGGGAAGTAGTGTTTTGATTCCCTTGATATAAGGAGCTTACTTGAGAAGCATAAGGAGCATTCAAGACAGTTGGAGTGGAAAAAAACCACACCGGTATCCCTAGGGTGAATCCAGGTAGATTCAGGGTGGCCATCAAAGGAATACCAACATTCCCTATGAGAGGAATAGTACAAGGAGTTCCCAGCATGGGGATCTCTTGGTTGGTGTTCAAAGGGGTGTTAGCCATAGTTTCAAACTAAGAGGCAAAGTCCGAGGTTGACAGGCAACCAAAATTACAAAGCACACACCTAAAGACACACTAAATACAGACAAACCACACAACACTCACTAAAAAATTTCCTAAAGTCAAATAGACAAATAGGTATAAGATATGCTTTCCAAAAGAAAGCTGATAGATAGTTACTTGGTGTCCCTGTAGATGTTATTTTTATTTTTATTTTATAAATTCAAAAGAAAAACAACCTATCAACTAATGCAAGCAAGTAATGTAAGAAAAGCAAATAGACAACTACTATGCACCTAAATGCACAATTCTTGAGTATGCTTGAATTAAACTAACTGTATAGAGTAAGCAAAGTGAAGTAAAACAGATTAATAAAACCAAATATCTACCACCTAAGGAAGACTTGGAACCCTAGCTTGGGCAGACACAATGAATGGAAATCACTGAGATCAAACAAAGGAAAGTGACAAACTAATACTATTCAGAGATAGAAAATGGTAAAACAGTGTCTAGAACCCTGATCATTGATTAAAAAAAACAACACTTGGACCTATAACCCAAATAGGAAAATCTACTCCAAATTGCAATAGAAAGACAATCCAAACAAAAGAACTCAAGGGCTTTACAAGAAAGCAGAAGGTGTGGCCAACAAGGTCATCAAACTCACAGTAGAGTGCTTATAAGGAAAACCAACCAGCAAACAGACTTTATAGAGGGACAGGGACAAGCAAACCCTAACCCAAAAATTCCAAAGCTAAGGCTTGTACGCGACTGTATATAAGGGCAACCTGCGTACTGTATGCGACTGTCCTAAAGAGCGACTCACATATGCAGGCCTATGTACATGATTGTATGCAAGAGAAACCCGCATATAGGTACAAAATTTTCTAATAAAAAGAAAATTTTTCAAGGTCTTCAAACACTATCCTAAGCATGAACCAAGATAGGATACCACACACAGACTCAAGGTCAAGATTGGGAAATGGTAAACAAAAATAACCCACAGCAGTCTAGGCTCCCCAGTTCTGTTGTTCAGGAATAAACACCCTTATAACTGAGGGTCTGGGGTTACCAACTTAGTCTTAAAATTTGCAGACAATCAGCTTTAAAGTACAGAAAGGAAATAGGAAGATATGATGAAATCACTCGATTAACGATGGTTGATCCAAGCTTTGTCTTCTCCCGCTCTGATACTCTCCAAAGCTTCCAAGGATGCACCTCCTTCACCTGCAAAAAGCAAATCCTCCAAGTACAATCTTATACATGTATACATGACAAGTTAGATAAACAATATATAGAGTGCTTAATCATAAATATTCATCAAACCATGATACATGAAAGAGACTCAACACAAAGTTGGAAGAAGGATTCTATTTATTAACAATAGTCAATGAGATAAGTGTACAACCCAACGCCTGAAACAAGGACTCCTCTACAACCAAAGGATTCTGATTTCTCTTGCTTCAAAGACTTCTGAAGATATACCACCAGCATAACTTTTCTCTCCAAGTATGATTGATTAATGCGCTCCCCAAGGCCTCTATTTATACTTAGGGAAATAGAGCAGTTTCGAAGGTTGAGGAGGTTGAGACAGTTAAGACAATGATTAGGGCTTAACAAATATCCATTAATCATGTTATATTATTTTTAATGTCGAATGGAAGCGTACGCGAGTATTGATACTGGCAACCCACGTATGACACGTGAGTTTCTATAAAAGAAACCCGCGTACATATCTGTACGCAGGTTGCAATGACAATACTCACGTACATTACACAATATGCTGTGGATATAGTCACGTACGTACATGAGTTTCTATGGAAAGCGTTGCGTACAACAATCAACATATAAAAAGGTAAAATGGCAAGCTGGGTGGATAGTGAATGCATCTCATGTCATGCTCATCTATAGTGTTTAGGCAACCTTCAATCCATAAGTGTCCTTTTGTGTGCCAACATATGAAGTGTCGACACTCGGACGGAGAAGTGCCATTTGGGTTGATAACAGCACTTCTTGAAGCGACGGTTCAAAAATATTCACAAATATAAGGAGGGGTGGATCTAATGATACATCTACCAAATACAAAGAATGGATATCAACAGGGTTGGAAACAACAACCTACCTGGAATTATTTCAAGCTATCCTCCATTAATCATTAGTTTTTTGAGAAGCATTAACTAGATTTCTTGCTTTTTTACAATCTTTTGCAAAATGACCATAAGTATGGCATGCCTTACACTTAAACAGTCATTGTTCATAGTCTAACTATTGATAATGGCTCCAGTTATTTAGGACAATATGTATAGCTTCAGAGAGACCTTTTTCAAGATTCAGTTCCACACATACTCTAGCACACCAAAACATTCCTTTCTTTGGTTTAGCCTTATCTATGAATCTCAATTTACCCAATGCATTCCCTATATATTTCAAAGAATCATCTCCCCTATAGTGAAGAGGAAGATGAGGTAATCTTACTAATATTAGTACTGCTAAAGGGATATTTGAGTCTGGATCAAAATCACGAGTCCAACTATTTAGATACATTCCTCTATTACTGAAGAAATACAAACCACTTCGACAAATTAAATCTCTATCTTCTTTGAATTCGAATAGGAAGGCATACAAGCCTCTTCCACAAAAGTAGTGTGTCATTCTTCCCTTGATTAACACTAGCCAATTTTTCTGTAGCCAAAAATCCATGGATCTAAATATCGATTAAAAATTAAAATTTTTTTGAACTCACCCGATTAACGACGGTTGATCCAAGCTTTGTCTTCTCCCGCTCTGCTATTCTCCAAAGCTTCCAAGGATGCACCTCCTTCACCTGCAAAGAGAAAATCTGCCAAGTACAATCTTATACATGTATATATGACATGTTAGATAAACAATATATAGAGTGCTTAATCATAAATATTCATCAAACCATGATACATGAAAGAGACTCAACACAAAGTTGGAAGAAGGATTCTCTTTATTAACAATAGTCAATGAGATAAGTGTACAACCCAACGCCTGAAACAAGGACTCCTCTACAACCAAAGGATTCTGAGTCCTCCTACTTCAAAGACTTCTGAAGATATACCACCAGCATAACTTTTTTCTCCAAGTATGATTGATTAATGCCCTCCCAAAGGCCTCTATTTATACTTAGGGAAATAGAGCAGTTTCGAAGGTTGAGGAGGTTGAGATAGTTAAGACAATGATTAGGGCTTAACAAATCTCCATTAATTGTGTTATATTATTTTTAATGTCGAATGGAAGCATACGCGAGTATTGATACTGGAAACCCGCGTATGACATGCGATTTGCTATAAGGGAAACCCGCGTACAGATCTGTATGCGGGTTGTAATGACAATACTCACTTACATTACACAATATGCTATGGAGATAGTCACGTACGTACACGAGTTACTGTGGAAAGAGTCGCGTACAACAATCAACATATAAAAAGGTAAAATGGCAAGCTGGGTGGATAGTGAATGCATCTCATGTCATGCTCATCTATAGTGTTTAGGAAACCTTCAATCCATAAGTGTCCTTTTGTGTGCCAACATATGAAGTGTCGGCACTCAGACGGAGAAGTGCCATTTGGGTTGATAACAACACTTCTTGAAGCGATGGTTCAAAAATATTCACAAATATAAGGAGGGGTGGATCTAATGATACATCTACCAAATACAAAGAATGGATATCAATAGGGTTGGAAACAACAACCTACCTGGAATTATTTCAAGCTATCCTCCATTAATCATTAGTTTTTTTAGAAGCATTAACTAGATCTCTTGCTTTTTTACAATCTTTTGCAAAATGACCATAAGTATGGCATGGCTTACACTTAAACAGCCATTGTTCATAGTCTAACTATTGATAATGGCTCCAGTTATCTAGGACAATATGTATAGCTTCAGAGAGACCTTTTTCAAGATCCAGTTCCACACATACTCTAGCACACCAAAACATTCCTTTCTTTGGTTTAGCCTTATCT
The DNA here is from genome assembly GCA_001517045.1 of Pseudotsuga menziesii. NCBI lineage: Eukaryota > Viridiplantae > Streptophyta > Pinopsida > Pinales > Pinaceae > Pseudotsuga > Pseudotsuga menziesii. The sequence continues at coordinate 184,646 of LPNX010829681.1, read as the reverse complement.
ATGAATCTCGATTTACGCAATGCATTCCCTATATATTTCAAAGAATCATCTCCCCTATAGTGAAGAGGAAGATGAGGTAATCTTACTAATATTAGTACTGCTAAAGGGATATTTGAGTCTGGATCAAAATCACGAGTCCAACTATTTAGATACATTCCTCTATTACTGAAGAAATACAAACCACTTCGAAAAATTAAATCTCTATCTTCTTTGAATTTGAATAGGAAGGCATACAAGCCTCTTCCACAAAAGTAGTGTGTCATTCTTCCCTTGATTAACACTAGCCAATTTTTCTGTAGCCAAATATCCATGGATCTAGAAGATAGCCAGATACCATTAAATTGTCCTATTAGACCTCTCTCTAACATCAGTAGAGCCTTTTGCATGACTACTATAACAAGAAGCACGACTTCAGGTATATCATAATTTTTTTATAAATCTTGTTGATTCAGTCCCGAAACCCAATCTGTTCAAATATTTAATTATTGTTCTAATGACATCTTCATCTGGTGTAAGCAAAGATCAATCTCTAGAGTTAGCTGTCATCCTAGCTCAAGTTTCACCAAACCCTAGTGACGACTTTCTTGGAACGCAAAATTGTTTTATCAACGTTTTAGGAGTATATGTTTTTATATTAAAAGAATATATATTAATAAAACTTCAAAATAAAATTAAAAATTATTTATAACTTATAATATTTTATATTAAAATTAGTTAATAATATATATCATGTTCTAAGGTTTTCTTCTATATGAAAATGGAAGAGCTCTATGACCTTCTAAAAAACATAGAAAAAAAAACTTTCTTATAATTCATAAATGGTAAACAGGGTAAAAGTGAATCAAGAGAGTGGAACCCATGGCCTCCTCAACTTTAGAAGGAGAGATCGCTTGAGCTAACCCTATACTAATTCAACATTATACTAATTCTTTTATAGATGTTTTTTTATATTCTTGTTATTATAAATATGTATTTTTTCAAAAAAAACATTATCTTGATATCTTAAAATTTGAAATCAAATATACATTAGAAATATAAATAATAATAATAAAAAATTGGCAAGTGTTAATCATAGTGTATATCGATTAAAAATTAAAATATACACAACATTATACTAATTCTTTTACAGATGTTTTTTTATGTTCTTGTTATTATAAATATGTATTTTTTCAAAAAAACATTATCTTGATATCTTAAAATTTGAAATCAAATATATATTAGAAATATAAATAATAATAAAACAAATTAATATATAACATTTAATACTTCTAGTTTAAAAATAAAATAAAAAATTAAAATTAAAATTAACTAATACTAACCATTTTACAAACACATGCACTATTACAAACATATGCACTTATTACAAACATGAACACAAGATGGAACATAATATTGGAAGCAAAAGATTGAAAATAATATTGAAAATAAAATCTTAGTGGATACAATAACAATGTTTCATTTTCACCAATTTAAAAGGTCACTTTTAACTATTCAAAATTTCTCTCATATATTGATTCCTAAAATATTATTTATCAACACAACAAATAGTATAAATAATAAATTTGTTGTGTATGCATTCCATTTACAAGTCCTATCATAATACTTAATGGTTTGATGATTAGAGTGTTGTTAAGAGTTATTGGCTCCCATAGTTAATTGATTTATTATATATCAAAATATTATAAATAGTAAGTATGTTAAGAGTTATTGGTTATATAGCTAAATGATTTATTTTATATATAAATAATAAGTTTGTTGTGTATACATTTCAATTTTCATTCCATTACAAGATAGATATATATATATTTATGAAGATACTTAATGATTTAGTGTGGTTATGAGTTAGTGGTGCTAATAGCTAATTGAATTATTAGATATAGATAAACAATTTAAAATATAATTAGAGTTTGTTAATCACTTGATTTCCATAAAATAGATAAAATTTTATTTTATAAAAAAATTATTATTTGATTAAATTAAATTAACAAAATAATATACAAATTATTGCTAGTTTTAATTTAATGAATTAAAGAAATTAATTTAATTATTTATTAATATTCTAAAACATAATGTTTGATATAAAATTTATTAAAAATCGTTAATACATATTTTGAAATAATGGTAAAACATAATGTTTAATAAAAAAATATTAAAATCGTTAATAAAAATCAAATATTTTTTTGAGTTAGAAAGTTAGTTACCTAAGATTCTTATACTGTTTATGGTAAATGCTTACTTTAAAGGATTATTAAAAAAATATAGATTATATTGATTAAATTTAATTTTATAAATTTATATTTTTAATGGAGATATTAGTAAAACATAAATTTTAATATAAAACAATATTAAACGGGATAATAAAAATTGAGCATTTTGTAAGAACGATGTTTATTAACTAAAACCTTTGTGGTGATAAAAAAAAATCCAAATATTTAAAGCAATTATGTTATTTTATTTTTTAATTCTTTTTAATTTTCTTAAGTATATAAAGTTGAAATCCCAATTTTTCATAATTTTGAGCAAGTGAAAATAATATTTTATTGTTATAAATTTCTATTAAGCTTCACATTTATTTATTTATATTTATTAGGAATATATTTGAATTAATATAAGATCAATGAGCTTTTATATTATTTTTCTATTGAATGAAGATTTGAGGATGTTTGTTGAATGTTGTCTTAGTTTAAAAAATATAGTTTATTTGTTTTATTTTATTAGTTTATAATATTTTGGTTTTGATTTTTTGATGTTTTGGATTGAAATATTTTCTTAATAGGGTTTAATAGATCAAAGTTGGTTTTAGTGCATGTTAACAAGTCTCATCACCATCAACGATGTTGGTGAAAGTTCTTTTCTTTTCTTCAAATTATAAATAAGTGGATATGATAATAAGATGGAATGACCCCATGTGTAAATGTTGTAAATATTTTATAAGAACTCTTAGTGTGGAGGGCAAGGGCAAGGCTTGACAAGTGAATGTTTAGGCACACATTTTTAATGAATATTATTTGTATATACCATAAGGTAGAATAGTCGTGGTAGTCTAAGATATGCAAATATTATTTCAAAAGCTAAATACAAAGGTTCAAGGTTGGTTGCTAAGAGCATGAGATGGGAAATGAGTCCACAAGAGGGAAGAGGAAAAGGGGTCCAAGGGGGATGACAAATAATCACACATTTCCTAAGTTGACTAGTTTTCATAATCTCCTTCTTTTCGTCATTTTCCTTTTTTTAAGCCCTAATGCCTAGTCATTGAATGAAGGTGGTGGTTGGTGGAGAAGTTTACTTTACATAGTTATGAGAGCATGGTAGTGTAAGAGACTCCATCCCCATAGAAATTTAAATTATATGAAAATTTAAACCATTACTTTCCCCATATCCTCTCCCCGTGCAAATTTGAATTGCTCAATCTATTTTCTCATTCATTATATTCATCTCTTAACTGGCTATAATTTAAAAATATAGGTGACAAAAAAGAACTAAGGAAGATAAGACCATGAACCAAAAGAGAAAGATGGAAGGCTGGAGAGGAGAATAGAGGTTGGGTTGATAGGGAACTTGTAATGTACGTAGGGAGGATAATATGAAGGACCTTAGAAGTTTCCCAAGTAGATAATGAATGTAATGTGGCCATACATGGAATAAGCTAACTAAGTAGCTAGTGAAACTAATATAATAATAAGGGGTAGTTCGCATAGATCCCTAGGAATATTTATGAGAAAGTATACATATGTTTGAATATCATTGTATTGAGATGTGATTATTGTATTGTATCAGGCATGACTTGTGGATTGATTTCTTCCATAAGGACTATTTGATGGTGTTAGCTTACCTTAAGGATTATTTTCATATTCTTGTGTGGATGAATCTTGGATTTTCTAAAGTTAAGTTAAGGGGGTTTATCTTTTATCTATCAACGTTTACTATAAAATCATTCTCATTCCTTATATATTGTTTGTAACTTTAGTGTTAAAGAGCCATGAGAAAACTCTATTGGGTTTCCCTAAAGGAAAACAACAAGTTGAACTCCTTATGCACACATTGAAGAGCATTGGAGAGAAGAATTAGATCCTTGAAGGATTGTCTTCCTTGTGTTGAGAGAGCAACAGAAGGGAGTGCCATTGCTATGTTCGCTATATGACTACTTAGAGTGTTCTATGGTGATTTACTTGGATAAATCTGAGAGCCATTGGGTTGGGTGAGTGACCTGAGTGTCATGGACTGGTTTCCTTCACCTTGGTAGCATGACAGCTTGGTTGGGGGTTTGAATCCAAGATTATTTCCTATAGTTTGGTGTAAAATGGCTTGACAATAGTCCATTTTCTTGGATCACCCTATTTCAGGATAAGTGCTCCATATCTATGTTTATAGTTATGCCAGTTGATTTCTATTTTACTCATGTACGATTTAAGATGAAATTCATTAATGAATTATGTTGTATATTGACCTTGTTGTGATAGATGGTTGTTTGTACTTTTGGAATTCAAAACTTCCTTAGAGTTAACTGGATTGAGATTTTGTTGCACATTCAATAACATGTATGTGTTTTAACCCATGTTTCTATGGCCATGTATAGTTCAAGTCACTCATGCCTCATGTCATGGTCATATGTAAACAACACCTAAGTGTAGGACCCTATAAGCCTACAATTCTCTTATGTTTAACTCAAAGTGTTTTTTGAATGGGTATGAGAAACCCTTTTTCTTAGCTATTAATTTGAAGTGTTATTGTGAAAGTTTCATCAATGCTTGTGTTTAGTCAAAAGTTTGAAGCGTTAAATTCTCGTGATGGTCATTTTGGCTCTTAGATTGTTTTTGTTTCAAAGGATTCCTTCAACATAGGCCAATAAGAACTCTGTACTTGAAGCGGGTTCATTCACAATGACTACTTTTCCTAAGTGTAAAAATGCCTTTCGAATGGGTTGGAAGACTTTATGTCTTACTTTGAAATGTTATATTAGAAGTGGCTTGATCAAGCTCTTCTTTGGAAGAGGCTCAATGACCTTGTTGTTATCTGATTAATGTTCTTTCCAAAACAACCAATAGTTCATTACAGAAATCCAAAGGATATGAGGCTGGATATTTCAAAGACACCCAATATTTCATTAGAGACTTTCGAAAGATGCAATATTGATCTTTAAAATACACCTAATAATTCATGAGGGGTGTAGAAATATCCGAAGTTGGATATTTCAAAGATGCCTAATAGTTCATCACAGACTTTTGAAAGATGTGAAGTTGGATCTTTTGAAGATGCTCGATAGTTCATTGGGGCTTTCAAAAAGGGAGAAGTTGTATCTTTTAAATACAATTAATAGTTCATTTAGGGTCTATCAAAAGATGTGAAGTTGGATATTTCAAAAACACCCTATAGTTCATCAAGGAATTTTGAAAGATGTTAGGTTGATTGTTTAAACATGCATGATAGTTCATTAGGACTTTTGAAAGATGTGAAGTTAATATTTCGAAGACACTTAATAGTTTTCCAGGGACTTTCAAAATATGTTTCTTTGAATATTCCCGATGGTCTATGTGTGTTGTTAGGGTATGTGACTTTCGAAGGAGACTTATGGCCTTATCATTGAGTCAATGCTTTGAAATAGGTAGAATTGTAACACCCTATTTTTTACCCTAAATGCAATGATGATATGGGAAAAATCCATATATAAATGGTCTAGGATGACCAAAGATATTGTATTATGTATATTTATATCAATATAGAAACCATGAAGGTTGCAAAATAAATAAGGATGAAGAAGAGATAGGGGAATATGATATACAAGTGGGGTAAGTGAAAGGGGGGTTAAGGGGGAGATGACCCAAGTGACTTCTTTACTTAAATCCTTAGCCTTACTTGTAAATTTTAGTAGAAGTATACCATAAGGACCCTAAATCCATTTTTATGAGAGTGGCTTAATTAACCTTTAATTACCATATCCTTAGCTAGGATTATGCAAGAAAAAGTTGGCTCCTCATGAGTGCCATGTGTCAAGTTTTGAACATGCATATAAAATGTTGGGAATTGAGTTTAGAGAATCATTATAAAAATAATTTTCATGGTCCTTCATGATGGTATAGGACATAGGGGAAAAGAGAGGAAACCAAAGAATACATACCTACCGATGTAAAGTGCCATAAGAAACTATGACTATTGTGCCTCTGTGAAACGGGACTTTCCTTACAACTAAGATTCCATGGAGTCCCAATAGTGAAATTCCCTAGCCATCATTTTCTAGAGCATTGGAAGGGAATTAATAATATGTTCTAAGTGACCACATGCAAAGAAGGGGATCCCATTTCTTATGTTGTGTAGGGTGACGGGGAAGAATGTTGGTGATTGGGAAAGTTGTAAGGTGGTTTTTGGCGCCAGTGAATTGTTTGAATTGTGGAATTATTAGGGATCCTTAGGATATTTTCCCTTGTGGAATGATATCCTCATATTAGGGGTGGACATTTTCATAAAGAGCCTATGTGTGACAGAGAACCTATTGCTTGGAGGAACATATTCCGTTTGAAGCTAGTTAGAGGATTATTTCCCTAGGAATATAAGTACTTGATAATGTGTATGAAATTCCATGATTTATATTTTTGATCTATATTTATTAAAATTACAACTTTTGTAAATATGTGTGCATGAATTAATTACAATAACTATGGGAGAATTTGTGGTATATTGCATACATGGTTGTGGATGTAAATTTAAATTATTGAGCTACTGTATTATGATTCCATTGTTAAATTTTATATCTAACCCTTGAAATTTGAATTGGGTAACAAACATAAAATTAACTAGTGAAATTTAGTACCTCGTAGGCTTGCATAGTGTTAATAGGCTACTAGGTACTTGACAACTTTGAAAGAAGCTCGATGTGGAATAAATATGCGTGTGTGTGTGTAAATACACACATGCACAACACAAAGGATACTAAAATGTGGATCTATAAAAGGTTGTATGGACTAGCTCAATGGAATCTCAAATGACCAGTGTATTTGGTCTTTAACCCATGCTAAAAATGGGTTAGTTCAAATAAAAATAAATGAGGAATATGAAAGATAATGCTTGATGATAAATAATTAAAATACCCCCTCCCCCTCTACAAGGATACATAGGGGGTGGGTACATAATAGGGTGCTATCAAAGTTCATGTTACAACATTTGGTTTGTTACATGATAGAAATGTAAAGATAGAGTGTGTTAAGAGCTAATTATAGCATTGAGTTAGTAAGGACATGAAGTTGGGAATGAATAGAAATGTTGTAACAATATTTTACAGTCATTGTTATGTTAGAAAAATATATAAAAGTAGGAGCAAAGAAAAATAATAGAACTTGATATTTATGAAACCCTGTTGTGCATAAGTAAACCCAGAAGGAAATGGAAGCTTTGACCTTTTATGATTACTCAACAAAAAAAATTACAATGCTTTCTTTCTTCTTGTGATATAATGTCAGGGGTCACTTCAATTTTATATAATAAATATGAGGGTTCTAGAAGGAACCAAAATACACTATAAGGATCTATAAACTTCCACCTCAAGGGTTTTTCCCCTTCACCCCTTGGCATGGGGGGCCTGGTCAACCCAAGGGGATAATTATGTACCACTATAAAGGAAAATGTTAGATATATGGATATAGAATTCACCTCCTAACATGTTAAGATAACAAGAGTGTTGTTGTACACAATTACTATTCCCCATTATGATTCGTAGAGGCTTGGTCATGTTGGATTGAGAAAGGTTTCATCATGGAAGATGTAGAAATCCCTCATGAACATGAAGCAAAAATTATGGGTAAGAATCTGTGGACTAGAAATGAAAAGACTATGTCCAATGGTATAAGGAGCCAAGAGACCCCTTCAAATATTGGAGAGACCATGAGAAATATTGAGAGTATATATTCAAATCTACATAGAGGTTATTTAAGGCTCAAGAAGAATATAACCAATTGATTTATACCACACTACAAAGTTTGATAGATATATAAAGGCACATGCATCATGGATAGAATGTAAACAATGATAGGAGGAGTAGGGACAACTTCAAAATTTGATTTAGAATAGATCTTGAAGAATAAAAGGAAAGAACTCTAGTGATGGAACCTATACACCATTAAAATCCTCTAACAATTAATCATTTATTTCCAAAGATTCATTAAGTAGTTCAATATCTTCGTCTTGTAGGAAAAGGACAAAAGGGGTTTGTAAAAGATAGTTTATAGGGAGAATTAAGAAATGAAAAACCACCTTCTTTATATGGAAAGGTTAAGGTTTGTCCAAGAGGATGAAGCTTGAGTTCTTGGGAAAATGAAGTATTTCCAAGTCCATGATTACTCAGGAAATTTGAAATCTTGAGTATCAATATTCAACTTGAATGGTAAAGCATTAACATAGTGGCAAAATTGTAGACACGTCAATAAAATTAGAGAGAGAAACATTATTCAAAACTAGTTCAAGTAATACTTTCAACATAAGTATATCCTTGATAGTTAGTATGATTCTAAGTCCAAGGAATTACATGAGATAAATTGAGATAGATAACCATAGATGAAAATGTGAATAAAATTTTGGAAATATTAACGTATTTCAAGTACATCAGAGATGAGAACGTGAGGATCTAGTGTTTCTAAGTGGATTACCTCAATCCTATAGAGACAAATTTGAGTTTCATGAACCATGAACTTTACATGAGGCCATTAGAAAATCAATATTATTATGAATAGAACAAGAACAAGACATAATCCCAAAAGCCTTGGAAAGATAAGAAGAAAGATAACCAAGACAAGCGAAAGAAAAAGTTAAATTCATTGCATTAGAAGGATTAGACAAATAACTTTCAACAAAATAAACCATCACATAGTGGAGCTCAACTAGCCCAGTTAAGGGGTAATATTTCAACAGAACCTATTTGATGTTGGGGATGTGGAAAATAACATTTTGTTAGGAAATGTCCACACTAGAAGGTGAACACCATGATTTTCCATAACATCCAAGAGTCTACAAGTGTTAACAATATAGGAAATTTTATTCCTAGGATCTATACATTGCCTTGGAAGACTACCAAGCAAATCATTAATTGATATTGATTAAATTTTGAAGGAAGATTGATAAGCAATCCCTTTCCATTATAATTGATACAATATCTAGTCATAACTATGTTACTCCTAAAGTTGTTGAAACATATGCACTAGAGAAGAGTAAGCAGAGTAAATCATGGCTAGTTTAGTTAGCCATTAGGAACAAGAGAAAAGTTTATAAAATGGTGGAGATATGTCCACCGGGGTTGAATGGAGTCTCCAAATGGGTAAATATAAACATATATCCACTTGGTTCATATGATGCCCTTATTGGTATGCACTAATTGGAAGCACATCAAGTTAATCTTGATTGAAACAATAAATTTTTTGATTGTATTGATGAAGATGGAAACTCAAGGATAGTGAGAGGTGTTCTAAAGGCCATCTCTGTAAGACAGATTTCAACCCTAAAACTAAAGAATTTATTTAGAAATGTATGCTATTTGTATGCAACACATGTATTGGAATCAAAAGGAGGAAAAATTCCAAAGCTAGAAGATTACCTAGTGTTGCAAGAGTTTGGAGATGTATTCCATGATAAGGTACTAGGATTACCGCCAAGGAGAGATATATATTTCTTGATCGACTTGAATCTTAGAGCTAAATTAGTGTCTAAGGATACTTATAGAATAATTACCCTATAAATGATAGATTTGCAAATGAAATTGTAATAATTACTAGAGAAAAGATACCTTGAACCAACTATGTCATTGTGGGGACCACTAGTTATGTTTGTGAAGAATAAATATGGAACTGATAGGATATGTACTGATTGGAAGTAGTTGAACAAAGTTGCAATGAAGAACAAGTATCAATTCCCTTATATTGGAACCATATGACCAAATGATAAAGGTAGGAGTAGTTTCAAAAATTGATTTGAGGTCAGGATGGAACCAAGACATAATCAAGGAGGAAGACACTCATAAGACGACATTTAGGACAAGGTATGGTCACCATGAATTTGTGGTGGTGCCATTTGGTCTCACCAATCCACCAACTACATTCATGTTCTCATGAATAGTGTCTTTGGTAAATAATTGGATAAATGTGTGCTCATTTTCTTTGATGATATATTGGTTTAGTCAAAATATGAAGAAGAGCAAGAAGAGAACACTAACCATATGAAAAACCTAGCAAATGTAAATTCTATCCTCCATGGGTCTTGTTGGTGATTATCATAGATTTGTCAAGGGATCCTCAAATATTCCACACCTAATACTTTCATTGCAGAAGAAATGAAAGAAGTTAGAATGGACCTAGAAATGTGAGGCCATGTTTTAGTAGTTAAAAAACTTCCTCATTAGTGCAACAATTCTAAATAGTGTAGATCTAGGTAGGGATTTTGTTTTGTGCACATATACATCTAGGGAATGACTTGATGGAATATAACCATGTGGTGTGCTGTGAGTCATGAAAGTTAAGGCACATGCAAGAAACTATGCTATTTAGGATTTGGAACTTGTTGTAGTGCACGCATATAAATTGTGACACTACTTTGATGAGTAGGAAGTTCATGCTAATGACAAATCATAATGGATTGAGTTATTTTTTTTACCAACCAAACTTGAACACTAGAAAATCAAGATGATTTGAATTTATTTGTGGGATTGATTTTTAAATCAAACATATAAATGAAAAGGAAAAGAAGGTTGTGGATGCATTCATTAGGAAAATGCATGTGATGATCTGGCATCCATCAATAATTGAAAATTTGATTTGAAGACCATAGTGATAGAGTCCCTTATTGATGATCAATGTTACATCTAAGTGAAATATTGGGTGTTCTTAACCTTGAAACTTAGAATGATTCACAAGCTATACAAAGATAAATGATGCAAAATACTAGAAATTATAATGCATATTAACTTAACAAAAAGAAAAGAAAATAGATAATAAAGGCGAGGAAAAAACAACTCTTCTATTACAAAAATTGATTCAACAAACAATTTTTACTTTTCTCTTAAGGTTGGGAAACCTTTCAAGTCTTGAGTAGAGCTCCAATACAACAATTATTGACAAAACAATCCAAAACCTTCGAACTCCTTAAATAATATTTCAATATTCAAAACCTTAACTACCTAGTGGGCATAAAGCATAACTACTTAGTGATCCTTAATTAACACATAGAGAATATTTACATTAATTATCCACTAATAACTAATCATCCTTATTCAAAGGAAATGACCACAAGCATTACTTGACCAACTCTTATGTATTCTAAAGTAAGGGGGTTAGGGTAGGATGCTAACATGCACTCCACCTTCAAGAGCACCCTTGTCCTCAAGGAAATTGCTATAGAATTCCTTTTGGTTCCATATATTTCCACTCAACCAAGACTTATTTTATTATGCTGTTGGTGATAGATTTTTCAAGTAGCTCGAGAAGAACTAGTTCTTTGCTCAAAGCGCACAAATATGTCATGGATAAGCTGTCAGGATTGTGTCGTTGAAATGATCACCTCCCAAAGAGCATTATGATAGTACTATGTCAAGCTATGAGTGAATATATGGAAGAATATGATGTAATTGTGGAGAGTCATATGTTCATGGCCAAGATCACCTTCATCTAAGACATCACTAACAAGCATGTGCTCAAGGTCATCAACCTGCGTAATGTTTATTTTACTTTTTGTGACCCTGAATAAATATTGCTTGTGACATGTGATGACCTATCAAGAGTTCATGATCACTAAAGTAGTTTTAAAAATATCGACCTCTCATGATCCTGAAATCACCTTACTGTTGAGTTTCTTTGGTGCGAGCATATATTTTGATTAAGCAGACCGACAAATCTTTCTAGGTGTCATATGTACTATAAAATGGTGGGACAGGTTGTCAGAGATGACAATGTGGACGTATGAAATATGTGGTTCATGTTTCATAAGGGAATATCTATTGATCTCATAGATCAATGGTTGTTAAGGGTTTAGGCATCACAAATAGCTCACATTTTATTCTAAGGATGCAAAACTTGGAAGAAAATCGCCATAGACACATGACTTAAGCTTGTGAGTTTAGGATTGATAAACAAGTCTACTAAATCCTACCTTCCACTGATCATGAACTAGCAATTCAATGATTACCTTAGAACTTAAACCATTAATACAGAGTGTCAGTCAACCAGTAACATGCCACCATGTGTCCCGCTCCAAGTGACAACATTTATTGCGGACCTACCTATAACTAAGTCATGCTTATTATGTCCTTCTATTTGTATTTTTCATTTATTGACTCAAATTCCTTTATATATTCTCCTTCGTTCACCTTTTCAAATTAAAAAATTATTAGCTAAGCTTGTGTTCCCCTTTTACCTGCAAGGTATTACCCTCTCGTAGTCAAAATCTCAAATTATTTTTTTCTACCATGGAGGTTCCTCCATCAGTTTCTGTTCCATAATCACCTTCCCTAAACTATTCACAACTTCTTTAATCCCATAAGAGCACCAACTTGATGCCTTTATATAGGTTTTCAATACCGTGATTTCAATATCAAATATACAACAGGTATCCACCGAAGCTAAACAAGTCTACTAAATCCTACCTTCCACTGATCATGAACTGGCAAGTCAATGATTACCTTAGAACTTAAACCATTAATACAGAGTGTCAGTCAGCCAGTAACGCGCCACCATGTGTCCTGCTCCAAGTGACAACATTTATTGCGGACCTACCTATAACTAAGTCATGCTTATTATGTCCTTCTATTTGTATTTTTCATTTATTGACTCAAATTCCTTTATATATGCTCCTTCGTTCACCTTTTCAAATTAAAAAATTCTTAGCTAAGCTTGTGTTCCCCTTTTACCTGCAAGGTATTACCCTCTCGTAGTCAAAATCTCAAATTATTTTTTTCTACCATGGAGGTTCCTCCATCAGCTTCTGTTCCATAATCACCTTCCCTAAACTATTCACAACTTCTTTAATCCCAGAAGAGCACCTATTTGATGCCTTTATATAGGTTTTCAATACCGTGATTTCAATATCAAATATACACCAGGTATTCGCTGAAGCTAAACAAAGGTTCGAATTCAAACAAGATTATGTACACTTAAGGAAACAAGGTTTCCTCTTATGGCCATCCCTCAGATGCAACATTTTCCATAATATGTGGGATGGTGTATTGATCTTTATGCAGAAGAAAGCAGTGCGATTTTGGCATGGGATGGAATGCTAGTTTTCCCAATAAATAAAGAGTTCATTGAGAATATGTTGGTAATTCCAAAAGGCATTTCACGAAGGGTTTTCACTGAAGAAAAACTGAGCATCAAGTACAAGGAGCTCTCCCTTGAGGTAAAGGATATTTTTCTCCGATTTTTTCTCCCTCCAAATATCGAGTTGTCAGAGGGGGAACCTCCATATAGATTGGAAGTATTCATAGATCTACCTATAATTTCCATGTCCCTCATCTCTCATCTATTTTAATTTACCTATGACTAGTTAATAAACAAGTCAGTCCTTGGTCTGCTCCTAGAAATCAATGCAAATCCTATTGAATCAGGATTCCAACTAGATTTTGCTAAGTTTTTAGATGATTCTATTTTGGACCAAATTGATACCTTCCTCACTCTCAAGTTCTTTTGGCACCAATTTTAATTTTTGTACATGATTATATACCAGTTTCCTTATTGCTTCCCTGAGTCTCACCTTAAATTGATCCCCCATCATCATACCAATGATATATACTTAGAATTTGACAACCAAGTCATGTACAAAGTATACATTATTCTCAATGGTACCCCATTACCTATATTTTTACCTCTTTATAAAATATCACTCCAGTTAATCCCTGATGCTGCTTGGGGATATTGGTTCTTGTTTGAGGACCACACAAAAATTTGTATTTATGGGTGTGATCTTCCTCCCTATCATCTGTCAGCTTTTATTACCCCCTGGATATTTGTTTTAGAGTAAATATGATAGATATTCAATTATAATGCAGTACACTTCTGGAAATATAATAGCCTTGTCACTTTCAAAATCCCTCAGCAAGTGGGCCCCTTTATTATGAAGTCTCATACTGCACAACCTCTAGTGGAACAATTACTACAAAGTTTGAATCTACCTATGGGATCTAGGTGGAACTATGACCCTAAAGGGGTAAGTTCTAAGGATAGAAAAAATGTCATATTAATAGAGTATTCACATCATCCATATGAGATGTTAGATAAGATTTCCAATCTAGAAAGTCGACGGGAAGTAAAAGCGAAAATTATGCATCCAGAGCAGGAAAAGATATCACACGTGGTACCAACCCCAATCAAATAAGATGCTAAATTGAAAAGGTATCATGGTGAAAGTACTTCTAATAATGAAATGACATATGAGAATCAAGGAATGCATGAAGCCAAAAGGCCTAGAATTGAGTTCCAATTGATAACGCAGGTTCTCCAATCACAAGGTAGTACATCATCATCTTCACTGCAAGCACCTATTCTCATTGAAAAATTCCCAACATCTAGATGGCCATAAAAAGTAGAAGAATCGTCACAAGCCATCACACAAACATATAGACTGATTGGAGATTTCAACGCTATTAGATCTGACAATGCACAACTAAGAAAATAGATGTTTCTAAAGTCCTAGTTCACAACACCTGGGAAATCAAGGTTGTTGTCAGTTATGGATTCCATGCATGGCATGTTTAAAATGGCGGTCTTGGATCCCATAGTGATGGGAAAAAGGCTCACTCTTGATCGATATATATACAATCAGGTATCGTTCAACATGAACAAATTCAATTCACTTGACAAAGTACAACTTCACAGACAGACATGCAACATGTTGTCCAAGGATGTCTTAAGATACAATGTGAATATCAACAAGCTCCAAAATGTGGTTGGCAGGATTGAAAAGTAGCTCAAAGATGAAAATATTTCCAATAGATCCAAGTTAGTGAGGATAACTAAACTTGAAAATAGACTCATGGAAAAAGGAATTGATCCTCTCAATGTGGTTCCAACTCAGAACTTGTTGAAAGAAAAAAATAAGGAGATTCAGGTTCCGAAACAAAAGTTGAAGCTGTCAGCAATTGAGTATGTACAAATGCTTAGATTAGTAGCATCCTAAGAGGAGATTAAGTAGGTCACCAAAATAACTCAGGACTAAACATTACTCATAGAAAAATCCCATGATAGGTGCAACGCACTTAGCTTGGGATCAGATTACAACTATAATGGAAAAATACTAAAAGCAATTTACAATATCACAAGAAGAATGGGAGTTGGCCACTGCATTAATCAGATAGGCCAAGGATACTCTCTCTTATCTAGGTAATAGATCAGATAAATCAACCTCATTTATTTACATTTTAAACCCACGAACGGGGCTAGAATTAGAGACTCTAGAGATTAGAGACAAAACTACCATTATTATGGAAGCATCTAAAGTGATTGCGAAGAAGAAGCGCGCTCAAATCGTGCATGAAAAATATCTACTACTGAGAAAGGGCATCAATTCTTCTAAAAATATTTTTGATGATTGTCTTGACCAAGGTCTCCCATATCCATGGGATGAGAATGAGGATTTGTATCCCCTTCAGAATGATCAGGCAATGTTAGCTGAACACCAAAATGACGTTCAACAATTTGAAGATGTGATAGAGTCAATCAAAGGAAAATTTATTCTGGATAAGTTTTCTATTTCTTTTTGTTTTCTTTCCATCCTGCAAATGCTGCTTAAAAGTATTTCCCCACCTTATTATTTGCACTGCATAGAGTTAGACATGTGTGCTAGAGAGATGAGGATACTAGATTATCCGACAGTAAATGAAGAAGGATATTTCAAAATAGTTGTGCTTGAGTTCCACCAGCAGAGCATGGAAATTATACCTCAAGGAGAAGGTGGCTCATCCTCAACATATCCAACGCAACATTAATTGCAAGTTCTAGTTCCTCAAGTTTACCAATTTCCACCTCAACAAGTTCTTTAGTCGCAGATTCAACAATTCACTCAAAGGAAACCTCATCAGTAAGGTCAATATCTAGGTCAAAGGTGGTCCTAACATTCCATGCTGAGTTATACTAAACATCACGATCATCGGCAACACTAAAAAGGGTATACAGTTGAAATTTTGTAATTGAAAATCTAGTAATAGAAAAGGCTGATGTCATCTAACAAAAACATGTTGTAACCATTTTTGTAAATCCTAAGGATATAAATAGGGCTAGATACCTATTGAATGGGGTTTAGCATATTTTTGCATAAAGTGTAACTTATTAGAGAACCATTTGATCAAGTTCTTGAACTCACGATGCAACTGCGGTCTTGTAATCCAAGCATTGAGGATTCTTAATTTTGATGTTTACATATTGTCTTATCTTCGTTTGTGTTTCTAGCTCTTCCACTTTTCATCTAATGTTGCAAATGATATAATACAAAGACCCAAAGGAAGCCATTGATCATGTATTTGGTTCAAATATGATGATGAATGCTCTTTTGCTTTTAACATGTTATGAAATTTCCATGATATGTTAATTTGAATTAAAGTTCTTGTCCCTAAGTTGATGTTTCCTTTACTGCATTACATTCGATGTTAGAGATACTGAATTCTTATTGTTTAGTATGCTTTCTTTATATTGAGAGAAAACCTACTACTGTCACAAGTACTTTGTCTTATTTTTTCATCTATTCCACTTTTCCTATAGTTGTTTTTTGTCAAGTTAAAATGATGTCCATCATTGTAGCTCTGGTTACATGTAATAATCAAGTTGGTCTATAATTTAAGCAAGTTACTCAAAGTATTCAAGATTTCTATCCATGCTTCAAGGAGCAGGCCCAATTTCATTTGAATAAAGTTATTGATGCCATGGCACAGTTCCAAAATAAGCTTGGAACATCTCAGGGACTAACATATACATCTGTGTAATTGATGTTCCTTGGTATCAAATACTACTTTTGGTTGGAGCCAAATGGAGCATTCCTCATCAAGTTTTGGTAAACTGGTCTGCACTTTACAATTGGATCCCACCATTTTTTTTAGGAAAGATACATGAAAAACCAGGGAAATATTGGATTTATATGGTAGAGCTAGCTTGTAGGCAACTTATCCAATGTGTTGTATGATCTTGTAAGGTCCATAGAACTTTGGAGCTAGTTTCTAAGGGAGGTTATTTTTGAGTGAAATTGTTTTATTTATAAGGTTGAAGGTGAAGAAGCATTAATCCCCTTGTTCAAATGAACTCCCTGAGCAATATTTATCCACCTGTTGTTTCATTCTATTCTAAACCATGTCTAAATTGTCCTTAAGTGTGCAGATAATTGTTTCTTTGGTGCAAAGAGTGTTATCTACTGATGGACCTTGGAGGTTCCTAGTAAATAGGAAACCATGGAAAAAGGTTTCTTTCCATACTCTAATTCATACAAAATATTTTTTGTAACTCCATGATAAGTAGTATTATAACACCATTTGACAAGAGGAAGTCATTGTGCCCATTGGTGTTTCCGTTTTAATGTGAAGAATATCAAATAGGTTTCAAATCACTTATTGACTGCTTTTGTTTGACCATTCGTTTGGGGATTATAGGTTGTGCTAAGTTTCAATTAGGTAGCGTGAAGTTTAAATAGCTTCTACAGAAAGTTGCTCATGAATGTAAGGTCCTTATCAGAAACAATGGAAGTGAGCATACCATGTAACTTAAAAATAATATCCATGAAGAATTGGTTAATGGTGATTGGTGTAAATGGGTGTACTAATCCACAAAAGTGAGCCAATTTGGGAACATGATTGAATAACTCTATGATGAATAATTTATTACTAGCTTTAGGAAGCCCCAATATAAAATCCATAAAGATATCATTCCATATATGGGTGGGAATCAAAAGTGGCTACAAGGCTCTTAGTGACTTCATTGTCTCTCCCTTGTGTTTTTGACAAGAATCATAGGCTATGACAAAGTTTTGTATGTTTGTTCTCATGCATTCTCAAAATAAGGAGTGCTCAATTCTTTCATAGGTTTTATGAAAAACTAAGTGACTTATTGTGGGTGATGAATGCAACTCCTCCAAGATACGGTGCTTTAAGGTCAAATTGGATGCCATACAAATGAGCTCTTTATACCTCAATGCATCATGGTGGTATGTATACTGAGGTGGTGGGTTCAAGTAATATTAAATCCTTTTGATGAGGGTTCTTATGGTTGCATTTCTCATCCATTCTTGACATGCTTCCTCAAGCCATCATAGAACTAATAGGTATAATGCAAATAGGGATCCCTCATTTTAAAATTACCTAGACAATACATCAACCACCACATTTTTCTACCCTTATTATAATAAGTATCATAACCATACCCCAACATCTTAGTAACCCACTTATGTTTCTCTAGTGAGGACAACCTTTGTTCTAGGAAATACTCTAAAATATGATGGTCAATCTTGATATAGAAACACCTCCCTATTAAATATGGGCACCATGCCTCAACTGCATTAAGGATGACCATCATATCTTTTCATACGTGGATTTGCCAAAAATTTGGTCACATAACTACTTACCAGTGAAGGCTAAAGGCAATTTGTCTTGCATCAATACTACTCCAAGCCTCATATAGAGGCATCAAATTTTAAGATAAAAGTATTAGTGAAATTAGGCATTAATAATACTAGAGTAGTGCACAAGGCATACTTTAAGGTGGATAAGGCCCACTCAAATTCATTTCTTTATCGAAAGACATTCTTTTTTGGAAAGGATTTTAGAGGAGATGCAATTTTATGATAATTTTTTACAAACATTTTTGTAGTAGCCAGTAAGTCTTAGGAACCCATGTAAGATCTTGAGGGTGTTAGGGTGTGGCTAGTCTTGCATAGTTTCCACTTTGTTGGTGTCCACACATACTCCAGTGTGACTCACAATATGGCCCAAATATTCAACCTTAATAATCCCAAAAGAACATTTGGAAAGTTTCACAAATAGATGATCATCCCTTAATAATTGTAAGTCATGATCAACATTCTCTAGGTGGCATTCCCAGTGATGTTGTACACCAAGATATTATCAAATAAAGTCAACAAAAAATTGTGGAGTAAGGGTCAAAAGATCTTATTCATGAGGCTTTGAAAGGTGGATTGAGCATTGCAAAGGCCAAAGGGAATGACTAAGGACTCATAATGACCATCATCGGAGTGGAAATATATATTGGGGATGTCATCTTCTTTCTTGTAGATTTAGTAGTAGCCAGACCAAAAGTCTAGTTTAGTGAATAACTAGGCCCCATGAATCTCATCCAAGGGATCATTAATGATTGGAATAGGAAATTTATCCTTGGTAGTTGAATTATTAAGATCCCAAAAATATGGACAAATGTGCCAAGTGCCTTTCTTTTTTAATACCATGATTACTGGTGATGTATAAGAGCTTGTATTGGGATGAATAATTCCAACCTTCAATAGCTCCTAAATGATATTTTCTTTTTCATTATTTTGGCAAAAAGTGTGTCGATAAGGGAATAAATGCCTGGAATAAAAGAAATACCATGGTCATGCTCCCCTGGAGTTGGTGGTAAACCCTTGGGTGTCTACAAAACCTATTTATGTTTACATAGAGCTAATTGAAATTTATAATGAATGTCCTATGGGGGTGTGCCCATGGCCTGGAAGGAACTAAATTAAGCATTGATACCTAAATGGCCTTTCTTTAATGATTTATCCATATGGTGAGAGGTGATTATTTTTGGAAAACATGAAGTAAGATCATTAATATGATGTGTGTGCCCTTCCTTGGTGAATCTTATATATAGGTACTTGAAATCCATGGGGACCAGTACCAAAGTCCTTATCCATTCTAACCCTGGTACTACATCACAAGAACACATTTCAACAATGAACATGTGGGTTTTGAGATGGTAGTCACCCATTCATAGCTTCACATTTTCACAATGAACCCCACATTTATGAAAAATCTAAAACAATGAAGAGAAGCAATGCATACAGGTTCTTAAGAAAAATAGAGGTAAAATAATGACCATTAGAGGAAATTTGGGGTCTAAAATGGGCCTTATAAGAAAACGTGCTAAAATAAGTTTTTGTGAGTTGGAATTCAAGAACCAATAGAATTTCAATAAAATAAGTCAACCATAATGGTTGAATTAGCATATTTGTCATTAAAAAAAACTACATTTTTTGTTCGTATTTTCGGCATATCTCCCTGTGTTTTTACTCAAATTTCGATCGGGAGAGCTCGTTGGATGCGGAATTTGATTCCGCATCCAACGAGTACCCACACTACATACTTTTGACAGACCCTGCTACCCCAAAAATAAGAAATACCTGAAAAAACTTTTGACGGACCCCGCTACCCCAAAAACAAGAAATACCTGAAAAAACGTGATGATGATGTCATCATCACGTTTTTTCAGGTATTTCTTGTTTTTGGGGTAGTGGGGTCCGTCAAAAGTATGCAGTGTGGGTACTCGTTGGATGTAGAATCAAATTCCGCATCCAACGAGCTCTCTCGATTGAAATTTGAGTAAAAACACAGGGAGATATGTCGAAAATACGAACACAAAAAGTAGTTTTTTTCTTTCTTCCTCCCAAATTAATCAATATTATTTTATCATTTTAACTATTATTTTATTATTTTAACTATTATTTTATTATTTTCCTTAGGAGGCCCATTTTAGACCCCAAAATTCCTCTAATGACACACATAATACACAAAGTTTTACCTTAGAAACCCTTAATCGGAAAAACCAACAAAACTTAGAGGCATACCTCTATCTTTCTCATCATGTTTTTATCAACCATTCACAATACAATATTTAGGTATTTCCCAACATCCAAAATCCTAATCTATTAACCCATATTAGATTGAGACACCAATCCCTTAATGAAGATTAATCACATATCTTTTGAAGAAAAAAAACTCAAAAACAAAATTGAGGTTATGATGACCCCATCACCAAAATATTCTTCGCCGAGCTAGGGTGGCATTGGTGCACCCCCTAATCCTTCACTCAACATATACAATAGAGAACTAGCGAAGGTAGATCATAAGGTGATGCAACCCACATGCAAATAATATAACACATACCCAACATGCTCCTACTTGTTATTTTCTTTGTAGAAAAGTGGTCCATGTACTAATAGGGTCACAAGTTCAGGGCAACAATGCCCATATATTCTCTTTACCAAGAGAAATTCTTAGTACTAATATACTTTGTCAATGAGTATGTAACATATTTCAAGGTGTTAACCTTTTCTATTAACACTTTCTTATCTTCAACCATATTTCTCACAAAGTGCTACTGCACATCAATATGCTTAATTTTAACATGACAAGCAGGGTTGTTTGCTAGAAATTTTGCACTCTGACTATTGAAATCTAACCCTATAACTTTATGTATAAACTCAATACTTGAACACAATCTTTGTGACCATACAAATTATTTACTTGCATGGGTAGCCACCATGTATTTAACTTCTGCAGTTGAGAGTGCTACTATAGCCTACCCCTTGCTCATCCAACTAACAACTCCTCAAAATAGGTTAAACATATAACCACGTGTAGATCTTCTGCAATCAAGATCTCCACCCCTTTTATGCATCAAAAAATCCCTATACATCTATTTCTCTATCTAGTCTAAGTCTTCCTTGATAACATATCTCATAATCCAAGGTGCTACACAAATACCTAAAGACCCTATTGGCATCTATCCAGTGATCCTTTCTTGTTTTTTACATATATCTACTAAAGAATCCCACCATATAGGAAATGTACAATCTATTACATAACATTACATACATCAAACTACTAACAACACTAGCATGGGGAACTCGTGGCATGTCATTTTCCTCTTCCCGTGTCTTAAGATAGCGATATGTCGATAACTTTACACCTACAAGAATAGGGACCTTGACCAATATACTTTACTTTATGCTAAATCTCTATAATATCATCTGAACATATTTTCTTTTATTCAACCAAAGTTTCCTATTTGCACGGTCTCTTTTAATATCCATCCCCAATATGAAGTTAGTGGCACCAATATCCTTCATGTGAAATTTGGAGGATAGTTGTGATTCCACCTCCTTTATGGAATTCATGTTGTTTCCAATAAGAAACATGTCAACAATATATTAATGGAGTGATCACCAACTTGCTTGGAATATACACAATGATCAACCTTACTTCTCACAAACCCCAATCAAGTATGCGTATGTTGAAATTTTAGTACCACATCTTTGGATATTGCTTTAGACCATAAAGAGACTTATTTAGCTTACAGACCAACTCTTTCCTTCCCTTTATTGTAAAATCTTATGGTTGTTTCATGGGTATTTCTTCCTCAACATCCCCATGTAGGAATGTTGTCTTTGCATCCATCTTCTCTACTTCAAGATCAAATCAACAATAATAGAAAGAAGGAATATTATAGAAGTTAATTTATAAATTGGAGAAAACATTTCACTAAAATCAATTCTCTCTACCTGAGAATATCCCTTTGCTACTAAGCGAGCTTTGTACTTCCCCACTTAAATTTTTTCATTCAATTTCTTCTTAAACAACCATTTGATAGCAATTATTTTTCTTCTAATTGGTAACTCAACTATATCCTAGGATTCATTTTTATCCAAGGCACCCATTTCTTCAACCATGGCCTTCTTCCACAGTTCATTGTGCTTTGAACGAATTGCTTCATTCAAATTTCTAGGATCATCATCAGTAATAAATAAAGAAAAACACGACTGAAAAATCAGGAGGGTAATACCCTTTTGTTTTATTTATTTCCCTAGTTGATCTCCTAAAAACTGTAGTATGAAGTTCTTCTTCTTCTGATTCAACTTCTTTTATCGAGTCAGATTCTTAATCCTCCAACTCAAACTCTATTTTATCTAGTTCCTTTTCCATTGGAGTGACCTCTTATTTGGGAACATCTTTAAACTCTCTAAAAATAGCATCTCGATTATAAAAAGTCTTATTAGTTACTAGGCTCCAAAATTTTAACCGTTTACACCATCTTTGTAACCAATAAAGACCATTTTTTAGATTTATTATCAAACTTACTCCTTTTTTCCTTTGGAACATGTACATAAGCATCATACCCAAAAAGTTTTAGATGTTTGAGAGAGGGTTTCTCACCAGCCTATACCTCATGCAATTTTTTTCAACCAATGTTAATGTGGGTGAACGATTTTTCCAAGTAACATGCAATATCCACTGCCTCTACCCAAAATTCTTGTCCTAACCTAGCACCACTGAGCACTCTCCTCGCATTTTCCATGAACATCCTATTCATTCATTCTACAACTCCATTGTTTTGAGTTGTGTATGGAGTATTCTTTTTCCTTTCAATTCTACAGTTCTTACACAATTCCTTGAATTCATTCCCACATAACTGCCCCCCCCCCCCCCCCCCCCCTCATATATCCTCAAAACCTTTGTTTTCTTCTATGTCTGATTCTCTACAAGAGTCTTAAATTCTTTAAATTGATCAAATACTTCAAATTTATTTTGAAGGTAAAAAATCCACGTGTTCCTTGATAAATAATTTATAAATGGAACATAATACATAAATTTACCTAATGTTGGAAGAGACATAGGTCTTGCATAGGTCCAAACACATCATTGTGTATTAACTCTAATATTCCATTTTCTCTTGTAGCACTAGATGTGAATCTTACTTGATTTTGTTTACCATATATGCAATGTTTACAAAAATTGAAATCCAGTGTGCAATTAGACATACCTTCAACCATACCTTTACCATGTAATGATTGAAGGCACTTCTCTCCATTATGTCCCAATCTTTGATTCCATAGCATTGTCTTTCCTACAAATAAATGAGGGGTTTTGTCTTTATTTCCATCCTCGTGCACAATAGAACTGTTACAACCATTAGTGATTGTGATTCCCAACAGTTTGTACAGATTTCTATTCTGAACTTCTCTCATCAAGAACTTAGATCCTCAGAAAAATTTGCATGTTTCTTTTAGAAACACAGTTTGTACACTTACATCACTCATCTTGTTGATGGATATCGAGATTCTAGCTAGATTTTGAATGTGTAAAACCTTGGGTAGAGTTCTAATCCTTCCATCTTGGAATAGAAACTTAAATCTTCCACTTATTGTGATTTTGGTTATCGATTCATCTCCTAAGAAACATCACCTCCATTATGCTTCTCGTATTCATATAACCACACCCTATAAGGAGTCAATCGACAATACATCACGAATTGAATGGGTACCTATAGAAGCTAGGTACACATTCCCTCCTTTTAAGGAGTTCTTTGCCTCTGTGGGAGGGGCATTATTAGATCCCTTTGCTTTATCAACATTTTTAGATCTACAATCTATAATTTCCAACTTTACCACATTTCTAGCATTTCCTCAAATACTTTCTTATAGATTTATATTTACCCTTATATACAAATCTCCCCCTTCAAGCCATATTTTTATTTTTATCTTGGGGATGACCTCTTACGAATAAGGCATCCATGCTATGAATGTCCATGGTTTTCTACCTCATTTCATTTGATAGCATGGATGCCACTATTTTTTCAAACATTAAAGTGGCTTGACTAACACTACCTATTGCCATAGTCAAATTATCCCAAGAATCTTGCAAAGAACATAACATTGTAATGCATTTATATTCTTCCTCCATCTTAATACCAACACAGGTAAGTTGACTTACCATATTATTATAGACATTTAGATAATATGTCATTGATTTGTTATCATCCATCATAAGGTGAAACAACTTGTTTAATAAGGACTTTCATTAATACAAACTCCCTAGCTTATTCCACATCTTCAATGCATTGTCTTCCTTATATGCATTCATCCACACTAAATATGATAGGAAAATTCAAAGTATTCTCCTGGCCTTTCTTTCTAACTTCTCCCATTCTTATTTTTTCAATCCGACAGGTTGTGTACATGGATCCACAACAACCCATTGTTCTCAATCTATAAGAAGATATTCCATCTTGAGCTTCCATAGCTCAAAGTTCTGATAGTTAAATATATAAATATCCAATATATAAACTTACCATTTTATTTCAACACATGAATCACCATTGCAAAGCTCGCAAGACCACATAGACCCAAGATAAAATTTCTCTACCAAACGAGCCAAACCCTCAACAACAAAGGAACCCCATGAAGCCAATATTTGAGATTTGATATCACATGTAAGTTTTAAACCAATGAAATGAAACAATGCATACATATTTTTAAGCAATATAGAGATAAAACAATGGCACATACACACATTACACATAGGTTTACCCTAGAAACCCTTAACAGAGAAAAAAAAACAAAACTTAGAGCCACACCTTTATCTTTCTCATTGTGTTTTTCTTAACCATTCACAATACAATATTTAGTTATTCCATAGCATCCAAAACCCTAATCCGTTACTCCAAATTAGATTGAAATCCTAATCCATTAACTAGGATTATTTACATATTTTCTGAAAAATAAGCTCAAATGATTTTTCAAGGCATTGCCTCGAACCCTGTAGTCCAAGGATGTTTCCCCTAAGGTGAGACAACCCACATGCAAATAATATAACACACACCCAACAATTACATCATAACTAATTTGGAAATTTTGTATAGGTCAAGTATAGAAATGATTTTATTTTTCCACTATCCGATGAATAAAATTGTGGGTGGTTCCACTGTCAATTAATATAATTACTTTGTGATGCTTTATGTAGCATATCAATTTCAATGTTTGGGTGCTAAGAAACTAGATAAGGCATGGAGTTAATTTTGGTGTTCGTCCCTAGGATGTTGTAAGGTGTGATATTCTGCCATGGGCAGAGTAGTCTCATCCCCTTTTAGTTCTTGAATTCCATCCATAATTATGTGTTTTGGTTTCTCATGTGGGGACACATCTATTTGGAATAATTTTTTTTCTTTTTATTTATGCCCTTGGAAATATTTCTCATGATAGTAACAACAAAGTCCAAGGCATTGAGGTTAAACCATTGCATTAAGATGTAACTTTTCGATTCTTAGTCATGGTATTATAAGTGTTATAAGTATGATCCATGGGAGTGATAGATTTGTAAGTTGGAAGGGAAGGTCTTTTGGGTTGGGTGTTGATCACTATTTCTGGTTCTTGAGTTCGATCACAAGCTCATAACTAAGTTAATTTCCACTTCATAATGAATTTTCACTTGAATTGCGCTTGAATTGCATGTTTCAAAAAAGAAGAATCAAGGAGGCCATTTGTGTGGATTACCAAATTCTCAAACTATGTAATACAATGCATTATTTTATCTCTCTGGTGTAATTTGGTCAATCTTGCCAAGTAATGAGTGTCACGTTCAAAGCAATCATGAATGATCTTCAAAAACTAGCTCTAAGGGACATAATGACAATAACAATTTTACTACCATTTCCAACGTTTGAAGTTTAAATATAAAACCCCAATTTTTAACTTTTGGAGATCATGTTTAATGTCATGGAGAGAAAAATAGTATTCCGTTTTGGCTACCCAACCTAAAGGATCCAAGCCATCAAATTTGCACATGTTGACATTTGGGAATTAGTGGCATGAATGGTTATCCTCAAATGATAGAGGGTGNTATTCCGTTTTGGCTACCCAACCTAAAGGATCCAAGCCATCAAATTTGCACATGTTGACATTTGGGAATTAGTGGCATGAATGGTTATCCTCAAATGATAGAGGTTGGGTTTATGAAAAGAGAGTGTAGAGCCCTATTATTCATTGACAAATGCTTAATTGATTGGATCCATTGGTTTAGGTGCTAGACCCACATGTTAAATGATAGCATCAATCACAAGTTTCTAGCTAGCCATATTGATGTTGATCTGGTTAACTGCCTGCTACAATGTTGTGACCACTTATGCCATATATTTAGTATCCTTGGGTGGATCCTTTGTTGGGCCCTCCATGTTTTTCTAGTTATGGCTATGTACCATGGGGCCACTTATGAGTGAAAAAGGATTAACACCAACTTATCTCAAAATGGCCACAATATAAAGATGATTCTTTTGAGATGTATCACAAATTGAGGTATTAGTTGAACTACATAAAAAGGGTTGTTAGAGATGTATACTAGAATGATATGAACGATGTAATGATTCTTTTGAGATAGGTCACCGATAAGGGTATCGATGGATCCTAGATTTTTTTTAGTGCTAAGAGAAGTATTACTCCCTGTGGAATATTAATACACCAAACGAATTTCCAAGTTCCTACTGGATGCAAAGATGTAGGAATTTTGTTGGCTGGTCATAGAGAATAGGTTACTATATTAACAAAATTTCCAAATTTCTTTTGGATGAAAAGATATAGGAATTTCACTGGTTGGTGACAAGGGTTAGGGTTTCCAGGGTTACAAGGACAAGAGATTGCCAAGTTTTATATCTCTCTGGTTACTTGCAGAGCCCAACACTAGTAAACCCAATCTCTCAAGGCGATAACTAAGGAGGAATAACAATTCCTTTATTTGTACTAACTAAATACCCAAGTACGAGAGGGTAATCTTCCTAAGTGTTGTTCCTAGTGCCACTATAGAAACAAGACGTTTGATTGGATTATATATAGTTGGTTTCAAGTTTTCTAGGGAGGTTGTTGATACACTTGAAGGTATGTGGAAGTGAGATTCCTTATAAAGGTTTTGTTTAATGTGATACTACTCAAAGGGGTACCAATAGAGGTTACAATGATGTCCAATAAATGTGAGTTAGTACCAATTGTATTTTCTATGTGTATGCTTCCCCAACTACAATTTTCCCATGGAAACGATAGTTCTCTATGTTATTTAAAGATGTCAGAACACATCTATAGCCTTTAAAACATCTACAAAAAATTTGGAGGTGTGTTGGGTTAGGAAAGTGCTATGACATCGCTTATGGTGTTCTTACCCCTAAAACTTAGAACAATTGACAAGATATATAGAGATAAATGATGAACAATAATAGAAATGATAATGTATATTAACTTAATCAAGGGAAATAGATAAGAAATATGAGGCAAAATTAAATCTTGTATTATGAAAACAAATTCAAGAAATAATGTTCATTCACCTCTTAAGGTTGGAAGACCTTTCACTTTGTTAGGATTTATAATCCTCCCTTGACTAAACTGTCAATTAGATTATTTTAGCCTAACTTAGGAGTCTTTTATTAATTATTGGGTCCACTAGTACCATTGGGTCCACTTGGCCTAATGGGGCCACATGTACCAATTACTAGAGTGTGGGGAACACTGATAGAGGGTAACTTCCACTGACTGCACTTGCATGCATCTGTATAGGTGCCTCCTAGGTCAATCCCTACATTTTAGGAGCCACTAGGAGTCCTGGCACCAACCTCCTTCAGTTACTTGGAGTTGGAAATAGTTAAGCTTAGTTATTCTTCAATTACTTTCAGTTAGTTCACTTTCAGTTCAGTTAGTGCCAGTTATGCATGAATGCATGTGGATAAGGCATCTTTTCTCACCTACCACTTCAGTTAGACTGAGTTAACTGATTATAATTGATTGTGTGACTTAGTTAGACATCTAGAGTTAACCACTTGGACTCCGATAGTGATTTAGACATCTTTAGTTAGCCATGCATTCATATACAGTCACATCTAGTTGGTAGATTTGAATTCATCATTAATGATTCAAATTATTTCCTAGGTAACATTATTGTAACACCGAATTATGTAATGAAGATAATACTGTAATTATCTGAGCAATACTTCTTTGTTTCCTATGAGATTTGATTTGTTCAGTTTGTATAATTCATTCCTATTCACTGCATCAATAATTTGGACTCATTTCTTGATGATCTAAATGGCATAACAATTCTAACATGGTATCAAATCCATCTCAAGCAAGCTTCAAGTCTATCTACTCTCCATTGAACACCAGAAGCAACTTGGTTTCCACAGAAGTCCCGCAAAGAGTGCCTTGCTTCCTATGAATTTATTCAGAGTGGCGGTGCAGGCGTGACAGACCCTGAGAAAGTGTTCATGTTGAGAGGGAAGGATTGATTCTAACATAGTTCGAATGATTTTGGTTTTGCAGTGAAATTTCTACCGGTGCTACGTAGCTTGTGTGAAGATATTGTCTTTTCCAGCAAGAGAATTATGGATTCTCATCCCTCCACACCGTAGATACTAACACCCTTCAATTATGTTGATTAGAGAGAAGATTTACGGTTTTCCTTGCGCAACAAGGGATATTCAGGATAATACTTGGAAGGGAGGTTGAGCCCCATCATCTAGTTGAGAAAAGCAAGTTTCTGAACCGCTTAGATGAAACTTTTGGTTATCTGTGTACTCACATATCAAGAGATCTCCTCTTTCACCTTGAAGGTTTGAGGACTCCCAGGGAAGCTTGGGAGAAGCTTGAAGTATTGTTTGGAAAGCAATATGATCTTTGAGGACACATTCTAGAGAACGAGTTGATAGACTTACATCCTAGCAGTTTCGAAACCATCCAACAATTCTTTACTAAATTCAAGTTTCTTGAACTTCAATGTAGACAGTGCAGAATAGAAAGAAAGGATGAGCAACCTGTGCTCTCCATACTCAACAAACAAGGCTTTGAGTATTATGTATTTGTCTCAATATCAAATTTCAAAAGAGCTTCAATTCCCAATTGGAATATGCCCTCACTTGATTCCTTTGTCGAATCCTTAATATAGGAGCAAGAGAAATTGATCTAGATGGGAGTCATCAAGACTTCCAAAGATCAAGCCCTCCTAGTGACAGACTCTACCAAAGTGCAAGCTAAAGGTAAGTATAATGGGAAGTAGCATAAAGTAGCTGATTCAAATCCTAAAGAGAATCAGAAGATATCTGAAGGAGCTTCGGGCTCCAAGGAGAAGAAAAGGTTTGAAAAGAAAAATTGTCCCTATTGTATGAGGGGTTTTCATCTAGGAGACTCGTGCATGAAGAAGACCCTCAACTAGTTGAAATATCTATGTGTACAGAATAATATTTCCCCTCCACAAGGTGTAGAGATGTCTGATGATGAAGAGCATACAGAAGAACATGAGAGATGCCATGCCTTGCATGCAATCCTCACTCTGTCGAAGGCTTATTTGATAGATTTTGGAGCATCCAACCACATTGTTTCCTCCAGGGAATCCTTCATCACTTTCTCTCCATCCGAAGGACCTAACAGTCATATGGGAGATGAATCTAAAATCCCAGCTATTGAGAGAGGTTCAGATAAAATCCAGCATGATGAGTTCATGCCCTCTCTTACAACAAAGAAAATTGTTGAAGATGAAGGAGAAGCAGAATTTTAAACACAGTCAATTCGAATTGAAGAAAGTCTCCTTGGAGTGACTCCTATCCTCACATGGATGATCCAGAAAAATAAATTTGAATCTCTATTTTTGAATAAAAACTCTCCTTCCATTCTTTGCAAAAACTCTCAAGTGATTCTTCTATTTTAAATTCTATGCATAGTTTACCGGTGATTGGTTCAGAAAATGAAGAGGAATTTGATTTATCTATATCTAATGATGTTGCTGGTGTGAATATAATTAATACCATGGATATTTTGTAAATAATATCATATTTTAGGAGTGATCCATTCACTCTCATTGATATAGAGCTTCCAGTAAATTCCTACATGATTGCATGCACCAATTTTCATAATTTTGAAGAAGGAGAAAGTTGTGCATCTACCAACTCGGTGGAGCACACTCTTGGATATGATATGAACCTATTTGGATCTGATATTATATTATTTGGATATGATCTGATATTATTTCTTTCAAGTTTTAAGTTTCAAGAGCTTTCAGTAATGCTTGTAGCTGCTCTCATCAATTTTGGTGTGAAAAATCAAGTACCGCAATTCTCCTTCAAAGTTGTTGCTGGGGATTTGATATCATTCCTCACTCTTGGATCTGATATGAACCTATTTGGATCTGATCTGATATCATTTGGTTCAGGTTTTAAATTTCAAGAGCTTTTAGTAATGCTTGTAGCTGCTCTCATCAATTTTGGTGTGACAAATCAAGTACCGCAAGTCTCCTTCAAACTTGTTGCTAGGGATTTGATGTTAGTTTCCTCTTATCAGTTGGACGATATTATATTGGAGAATCATTGAATTTTATGAAGCTATATCAGATTATGGAGCTTAGGAATTTTATATCCACAGTCCCAGGGATTCTCTACCTATCTATTTGATCACATGCTCATCTCCTCACAAAACTAGTAAAGATGGAGACATTCTGCATTCACCTGTACACTTGCTCCTAACATTTGGGGATGATTTTACCTCACATGGTTTGATGTTCAAGGATGCAATATATCATTTTTTTGGTGTTCCTCACATGGTTTTAATTCTCAAGCACCTTTTCTCTCTCATAAGTTGATTTCAGTTGCTCTACATGGATTTAGTTTTCATCTAGCATCTGTCTATATTTCGGATTCAGTTAAGCATATTTTTCTTCTTCCAAAAAGGAATATTCATCTAGACATAATCATTCAGTTTGGATTCAGAGGTTCACATGCACAAATTCAGGATGTTGCTGCATAGAAGAGCCATAATACTACTTTGTTGCTGCATAGCGCTGCAAATTGCAACAAAATATTTTGCAAGTTTTTAACTTGTATTTTCCGATTTTTGCTTATCTTGAGGGGGTTTTTTCCCATGAGGTTTTCCCCTATTTCTTTGGTTGATTAAGAAACATTTTTTCTTTTAGATTGTATATGGGTTACTTATGGCCTTGTTTCCAAGGCCCGCGGTTGTCCAAGTTAGGATCCAGGGGGGGTGTTAGGATTTATAATCCTCCCTTGACCATATTGTCTATTATATTATTATTTGTCTAACTTAGGAGTATTTTATTATTATTGGGTCCACTAGTACCATTGGGTCCACTTGGCCTAATGGGGCCACATGTACCAGTTACTAGAGTGTGGGGAACACCGATAGAGGCTAAATTCCACTGATTGCACTTGCATTCATCAGTTTAGGCACCTCCTAGGCCAATTCCTACATTTTAGGAGCCACTGGGAGTCCCAGCACTGACCTCCTTCAGTTACTTGGATTTGGAACTAGTTAAGCTTAGTTATTCTTCAATTACTTTCAACTAGTTCACTTTCAGTTCAATTGGCGCCAGTTATGCATGGTGGCATGTGGATAAGGTGCCTTTCTCACCTACCACTTCAGTTAGACTGAGTTAACTAATTACAACTGATTGTGTGACTTAGTTAGACATTTGTAGTTAACCACTTGGAATTTGATAGTGATTTAGACATCTTTAGTTAGCCATGCAGTCAGATACAGTCACATCTAGTTGGTAGATTTGAATTCATCCCTAATGATTCAAATTCTTTCCTAGGTAACACTATTGTAACACCAGATTATGTAATGAAGAGAATATTGTAATTCTATGAGCAATACTCTGTTTCTCGTGAGATTTGAATTGTTCAGTTTGTGTAATTCATTCCTATTCATTGCATTAACAATTTGTACTCATTGCTTGATGATATAAATGGGACAACAATTCTAACACAATTGATTAGAGATCCAATACAATAATTCTTAACAAAACAATCCATAGCTTTCAAACTCCTTAAATAGGTTTGCAATAGTCAAAACCCTAACTACTTAGTGGACATAAAACCTAACTACTTAATGAGCCTTAATTAACATATAAATCCTTTTTTATATTAAATATCAGTTGCTGTCTACTTGGCCTTACTCAAAGGAATTGGCCACATACATATATTGACTAACTCGCATGTAATGTAAAGTAAGGGGGTTAGGGTAGGACCCTAACAAATATGGATTGCAACAAGAGAAAGTAGAGAAACAATATGGAGGTTATAAACTAAGTGATGGTGGACTTATTATTTACAAGAATAGAATGTATATTCTTGACTCAATAGAGTTGAGAACTATTAGAGGGCTTCTTAGGCCCTTGCAAAAGTTAGCATGCAATGTAATAAGACAAATTTAGACTTAGTGAACATATGAATATAAATGGAAGAATGGGATTGAAGTACAAGTAAAGGATAATTAACAAATTATTAGTAGGAATGGGTGCAACCACTCCAAACATATCCCTAATTGGATACATACTATTGAAAAATGAATAAAACTTCGTTGGCTAACCTTTCCACATATCTATTTGAGTATATATGCATGTGTTTGGAATTAGTTGCAATATGGTCTCTTCTTGAATGCATGCGTAATCTATTAGATTACAACATTGGCATCATTACCTTCTTCATTTGGTTTCGATGAAAACAACAACAAATGAGGATGGTTTAAGCCTGAGGTAGTGACATGAAGAAACTGTGCACATTGTAAAACTATTGTTGGAAATGATTATTCTTGCATGATTAGTATGAATATTCTCTTTGAGAACTACTCATGATGATGTGCAAGTCAAAAGATGATGATGATTATGTTTTCAATTGAGTGCTAGTTTTACGTATCAAGTAATGAATACATCCATCTTCAAGAAAAGAAAAATCCACTATGAGATGGTAGTTGAGTTCAAAGTGTCTAGTCCTATTAATACAATATTAAAATGTTTTCTCACAAACAAATGTCCCTTATGGAGCGGTGTATACAATATTTGTTGGCTATCATTAAAATACATAATATTGTAGGCTATCATTAAAATACATCTTATGCATTGATTGTATTACCTCTTATGCATTNACTTTTTAGAGAGAGAGAGAGAGAGAGAGAGAGAGAGAGAGAGAGAGAGAGAGAGAGAGAGAGCATATAAGTTGGGTTTATAGGAGAGAGAGAGAGAGAGAGAGAGAGAGAGCATATAAGTTGGGTTTATAGGAGAGAGAGAGAGAGAGAGAGAGAGAGAGAGAGAGAGAGAGAGAAGAGAGAGAGAGAGCATATAAGTTGGGTTTATAGGAAAACATGCCCATTTCCTATATTTTTTGTAAATTCAATGTATAAGAGACAAGACAAAACTCAGTTGGTATTCCCTAAAGGTAGACAATAGGTTGGACTCCCTTTTTCACATGGTTAAGAGCATTGGAGGGAAGAATATCCCTAAATCATTGTCTTCCTTGTGTTGAGTGAACAATGGAAGGGATTTCCATGGTTGGGCTAGCTAGATAAATACTTGGAGTTCTCTATGGTGATTTGCTTGGTTGAACCTAAGAACCATTTGGCTGGGTGAGTGACATGATTGTCCTAGACTAGTTTTGTTTTCTCCGGTGTCCTCATAGGCTAGTTTAGGGGTGGTATCCATAGAGGATTGCTTATTATTTGGTGGGAAATCAGTCACCAACAACTAGTTTCCTTGGATCAACTTGTTTAAGCTAAATTCAACATCTCTTTGTTTGAATTCATGTTTATAATTGTGTTTATTGAGATGTATTTTTCTCATGTATGAACTATGATGAAATTTATCAATGCATGATGCTATATACTAGCCTTGATACGATAGCTACTTGTTTGTACCTATGGAATTCAAAATTTCCTTAGAGTTAATTCCTTATTATTTGGTTGTGCTTTCAATATCATGTATGTGTTCAATCTTTCTTGGGTATGACCATGTATAATTTGAGTTACTCATGCTCGATGGTGTGAAAGTAGGCTAAACACCATGATAAGTGCAAGACCCTTTAGGCCTGCGGGTCTCTTATGTTCAATTCAAAGTGTTTTTTGAACAAGTTTGAGAACCCCCTTTTCTTAGCTGTTACTTCGAAGTATCGTTGTTGAGGTTAGGGCAATGCTTATGTTTGGTTAGAAGTTCAAAGTGTTAACTTTAATGAAACTTATTTTGACTTTTGATTGTTTTTATTTCAAAGGATTACTTCAAGTTGGGATAATGGCCCTTTGTACTTGAAGAAGGTTCACTCACATCGATTACTTTTCCCAAGTGTGATTTTTTTTTTTTTTGTCTTACTTCAAAGTGCTATCTTTGAAGTGGCTTAATCAAG
This sequence comes from Pseudotsuga menziesii, assembly GCA_001517045.1. Classification (NCBI taxonomy): domain Eukaryota; kingdom Viridiplantae; phylum Streptophyta; class Pinopsida; order Pinales; family Pinaceae; genus Pseudotsuga; species Pseudotsuga menziesii. The sequence goes on along the minus strand of LPNX010829681.1, from coordinate 149,733 downwards.
CTCTTGTTTCGAAGAAGCCTAATGAACTTGTTGTGATTTGATGAATGTTCTTTCAAAGTTGGTCAATGGTTCATTGGGAATGTTACAAATACACATGGTTGGATCTTTTGAAGAGACTTTATAGTTCATTAAGGACTTTCAAAATATGTGAGGTTGATATTTTGAAGACACCCAATAGTTCCCCTCATGGTCACTTTCAAAAGATGTGAAGTTGGATCTTTTGAAGATGTATGATAATTCATTTGGGAATTTTGAAAGATGTGAAGTTATATATTTTAAAGATGTCGGATAGTTCACCGGGAACTTTTGAAAGATGCGAAATTTGGTCTTTTAAAAACGTTTAATAGTTCATTAGGGACTTTCAAAATACGTGTTGGTTATTTTGATCTTTGATTGTCTTTTTTTGAAGGATTCCTTCAAGATAGGCCAATGGCCCTTTGTAATCCAAGGAGGTTCATTCACATTGACTACTTTTCCTAAGTGTGAAAATGTATTTTCAATGGGTCAAAATCTTTTCTATATTACTTCAAAGTGCTATCTTGAAATGGCCCAATCAATATGTTCATTGGAAGAAGCTTGATGGCCTATTTCTAATGTCAATTGTTCTTTCAAAGAGGCTCAATAGTAAGTTTAATGGGGACATTACAAATATCACTACAAGGAAAACACCTTCTAGTGGAGGTTTTTACGGAACCTCTCCAAAAAAAAATCACTTCTATGTTTATAGCAGAGATTGCTAGTGGAGGTTTTAGCATATTTTTTGAAATCGGCACACCTAAACTATTATGGCCTATCGATGCATTTTAGTATCAATTAATGCATTGGTGCTCCATGAATACAAGCACTCAAAAGAAACAATATGTCAAAGATACATTGGTGCTTCACTTTGGCCAAGACACATTAGTGCTCCACATTGGTTAAATCAAACCAATGCTTTAATTCTAATGTGCATTGGAGAGCCAATATACCGAAAAACATCAGTGCTCCTATTTGATAATGATGCATCGGTGCTCATCTTTGGGTATGGGTGCATTAATTCTCATACTTTTGGTATTGGTGCACTCGTGCTCCTTTTGAAGTTTTGGTACAGTGGTGCTCTTTTTTGAGGTGTTGGAACACTGATGCTCATAATACGTTGAAGCACCAAATAATAATTCACATTTTTTAATATATTAAAAGAAGCGGGAAAATCCTAAAGGTAAATTTTCAAAAGAGTAAAAAGTGATTTGTTTTATTTCTTCATCTGACACATGAGAGAAGAGGAAGATGAAGTGTCTATACATGAGAATACAATATAAATAGCCATGAATACAAGGAAATATCAAGAGTATTGCAACCAAGTAACCATTTTGTTCCATCTTCATGATTTTATATCTATTTTTATTCCATTTAACACTAGTGTTCTTGATTTTTAGTTAGATTTTCTATATATGTATTTATATTTATATTTTTAGGTTAATAATGGATTTGTTTTAGGGTTTCACATCAAAATATATGGGTTTCCTTGCTTTTTAAAAGAAGTGAGAATTTCTAAACTTTTGAGAGAAGTGGAAAAATGTCTTAAGAAGAGGGGGAAAAGAGGGTTTGTTTAATTTCTTCATTTCACATGGTTCTACTAGAGAGAAGAGGAAGAGGAAGCGTATTGTAGCCAAGCAACCACTTTTTCCCTCTTTATTTGTTTTATTTCTTCCCATGATCTATTTCATTTCTATGATCACTATTGCTCCTAATTTCTTATTGGTTTTGTTGTTCGTTTTTGTTGGTATGAGGGTTTTCCCTCTATTTTGAAGGTTAATGATGGATTTATGTTATGATTTTTCTTCAAAATATATGGATAGCAAATGAGGGGCAAGTTTAGAAAATAAAATGAGACATTTTTGTGCATCATGGGTTCATATCCATAGGGTTTTCACCTCCTTTTATTTGCAGGTTAACAAGGTTTTTCTACGTGCATAAAGCTATTTTATGTTCACAACATTCTGGTTTATGTTCACGGTGCTCCTATTCTATGTGAGCGCACCATTGCTTCTCTAAATAAAACCTCCTCTATAACCTCTTCTAGAATTTGTTCTCCTTATAGTGGATGTAAGATTGGATATTTTGAAGACACTTGATAGTTTATCAAGGAATTTCAAAAGACGGGATGTTGATCTTTTGAAGACACCCAATAGTTCATCAAGGTCATTTTGAAAATACATGAAGTTGGATCTTTTCAATATGCCTGGCAATTCATCTAGGAATTTTGAAGTTTGTGAAGTTAGATCTATTGAAGGTGCCCGATAGTGAATTGGGATCTTTTGAAAGATTAGAAGTTTGAATTTCAAAGATGATTGATAGTTCATTAGGGGATTTTGAAAGATGTGAAGTTGAAATTTTGAAGATGCTGAACATTTCATCGGGGACTTTCAAAAGATGTGAAGCTGATATTTCAAAGAGGTTCGATAGCTCATCGCGGAATTTCTAAAGATGTTTCCTTGAATATTCTAAATGGTCTATGTGTGTGGGGGGGCACATGTATTTTGAAGGATCTTGATGGCCTTACCATCAAGAAGATGCTTCAAAAGGGGTACAACTTTAGAAGGGGTTTGATGCCCATACATACATAAATACATACATACATACATACATACATGCATGAAAAAATCCATGCATGTGCGTGTGTGCGCACACTGTAACACCCCAAAAATTCACAAAAATTAAAAAATTTCTATGTGACATTTGATGTTTAAGTCATATCCTAAAAATTCTAGTTTAATAACTAACTTTAGTTTAATTAACAAATAGATTACAGGACAAGACATTAAGAGAAACTTAGGTGTTAATTTCTCTTTTGTTAACTATGACTAAAAGCTACATAATTTTACTTACTAACTTGTAAGTCACATGCTACTAACCATATTTAAACTATATTATTTTCAGTCTTGAAATTTAATGAGTTAGAAACTTATTGAATGCAGATCAATTGTTTTATTTTCTAGCACGTGTATGATTTTAAAAGTTGTTTTCTTGTCTTACTGAAGGGGCTTGAGGTTAGCTCGAGGCTTACTTAGCTTTTTCAAAGCTAACATAGATTTGATGCTTGTACATGATTCATAGGTAAAAATTTCTTCCAGGTTCCGATGTAAGATATTAAAGCTTTGAAGACTAAAGAGTAAGTTAGGAAGACAAAAAGCCTTAGACTCTATTTACTGTCTAGATTATCGATGTGGAAGAGTTCCTAAGCCTATAGCAAATATTGCTCTACCTAGGTAACAAATCGAGTTGAAAGCGTGATTATTTGTTCTAGCATTAGGTTATACATCTGCTGATATATAATTATCAACATGTTTTTAGTTGTTGGAAACCTAGATATATTTCCAAATGGTTTATAACTAAGAAATTTACTATGTTAACCTAGAATTTATCTTAGCATCAAAATTAACATTATTAATTTTGCACTAGAACTAACTATAGAAATATACAAACCAACCTAGGTATATAAAATCGATGTATATCAACATACTAACTTGGACATAAAATCAATGCTTACCAAAATAAACTAACCTAGGCATAAAATTCAATACAAACATAGGTATAAAACTATTACATCCATATAACAATTTCGACCTAAATAAACCTAGCTAGAACTTGGCATTTGCACACACACACACACACACACACACACACACACACACACACACACACACACACACAAACTTTAATCTAGCTCAAAACCGCCACCTACCATTTAACTTGTTTAAAATAAACCATGTAATGGTACTATTTTGTTTATAATGTAGGGTTAACTCATGTAGGCTCCAAACTATAACGAAAATTGAAAGATTTCCACTATAGCGGATTCCACGTGGTGATTGCTTGTTGAAAGGAGGGTTTTAACATTAAACCTTAAGCATATACATACCAGGTTGCCCTAAATCACGGTTTTGTTTCCAATAGTTGATTTTCTTGGGTGGAGGTAAGAGCCGATAGGCCCTCAGCTTCCTTGGGTCTTTGGAGGAGTTAACATTATTGTTCTTGACCATGACACTAGCACGTCGGTGCTCTGATTACTCGCCATTACTGCTTCTTAAGCTCGACCACGGCATTAGCTGGTTTTGTACTCTGGTTTTTCGTCACTGCTGTAAGTCGTTTCGTAAACCTCCAAGAAATTTCTTTTTGTTTTAAATTCTTTTTATTATCTATCGATACGAAGCCAAAAACTAATAGTTTGAAGCACATGTTGACTGTAGGTTAAAAAACAATGTAACAAAGCACATTCGAAAGTGAGAGTGAAAGCCCTGAAGCTGAAGGGTTTGAGCTCAATAGGATCGGTACGCCTTGGTCCTATACCTAGGTACCTTTCGTCGTGATTGTGTCTGTGGTTTCCTCGATGGTGCTTGTGGACTAATATTGCGGTGTTCAAAAATTTACTGGTGGTTAAAATGATGTTTTTTTTTCTGGAAAAGTAATGGAGGTCGTAAGGCCGTTCTTATTTATAACCCTTAGGGTTTTACCAAAGAGCTATGAATCTAGCAAATAGGATTTAGGGTAAGAATGTTAATGTTCCAGGGGTTTTTTTGTTTTGCAAACTTATGAGGAACTTTCGGCCATGGTATCTCTTTCGTGGATTCAAAACTGTTATGGAAATTTGGTTTTAAGTGCCGATCCAAGTGGCGACTGTAATGGTTAACTTTTAGATAATTTTGAATAATTTGTTTATTACTGTAACTACTTTGTTTGAATGCCACCTCGGCCTTTTACTCAGCCAAGTGACTCTTGCGTGGCTATGAATATGTTAATGCATTTTATTTTAAGATCTGAACTGCATGGCGACTGTGTTGGTTACACAGAAAAACTATGTTTAAAACTCTTTTGTTTATAAGGGCAGAGCTTACGGCCAAAGTGAAAAATCCTGTTAAAAAATGTCTTTCCTTTCGTATTTTTTTTGGATGCATAGTATAATATGCTTGATAATGATTTTTGTTGCTCTGTCAACAATTTGATGTAATTTCTACCGTGGCTGTGACTGGGTAAAGCCATTTTAGCAAATTAGTTAATGTAATTTTAATTGTAAAAGTGGTCCTATAAATGAATAACCTAGGGTTTAGTTTTGAAATAAATGGTTGTGATTTACAGGTTATCTTTTAACTTCGATAATTGTTGATATAAATAATAGATGAAATATAATAGTTTTCTTTTTAAATGGAAAATTTGGAAATTTATTTCTTGATTTACTTAATCTGTTAGATAAATTATTTTGATAGATAAGAGTTGTTCAATGCCTGAATTATACAGTTGCCTATTTTAAATTAAACCCTAGCTGTGGTAGTCTTCTTCTTTATAAACAGGTCCTGCTAAAGAATAAGGAGGATTATTTTAAAATAGTTTATACTTATTAGTAATAAAATTATACTGATTATTTACAGTTGGGTTATTAATTACTTAAACCATGTACTGTAATAGGAATAGGGTAATATATTTATGATTTAGGTTTTTACAGTACTAGAATAATGAATGATTGTTCTGTACTCAGTATAGGTAATTAGATGGTAATATAGTAATTGCTAAAGTACTAAATTTCACACAGTTTAATGAGTGTGTGATAACAACTTGCTATAATAGATTCTAAGTAATATGTCCTCAGAGGTTTTGTATGAAAGCGTTTAAGGATTATTATAATAGCTAGCTAAAAGTAATCAGTAAAGCTTCCAATGTTAAAGCAGATTTAAATAATCTTATCCATGTATAATCATTCCTATTTATGTCTAAACATACCTTCTGTACTAGAGTACTTCATCTTATGATGAGTGAAAAAATACAGAAAGGAATTTTTACTCATTAATCCATCTTATCTAATTCTAGGTTCCTTTGTTCAGAGAAACATATACAAGTAAACTTTACTAAGTAAATTGCAGACTTAACCAATCTATTTGCAGATGAAAAATATCTAAGTAATAATAGTAAAACTAATCATGACTACTTTCATTCCAGTAATTTGCTTGCATAAAAATAAATAAGATAACACAATGGAACCTAATAACTTGTAGAAGAGACAAACAACCCAAGGAGCACATTCCACCCAACCTTTTCTTGAGGATAGCTCAACTGCTTGTCTTAGGACCCCCGAGCTTGTCCACTGATCCACTAGGATGAAAGCATTGTGTGAAGAAATGGGATTAAAAACCCTTGTAACTTCACAGAAGTACTTAATAGTAGTACTTATGTCCTCATAAGTAAAGAACTTAGCTAACAAGCTGCACTAGTTCTGAAAACAATCTTAAACACTCAATCCACTTCTGTCTTTCCCCTCATCGAATCTCTTGTGCACCTTTCTTAACTTCTGAAATTTCACAAGGTAATGATTAAACAGCCTCCTATTGAATTCGATGGATAGATATATGCATGCCTAGGTCTTTTTGGTCAGTTTTTCAATTAATGAGCCACCTGCTTTGTTCCACTTTCTTGGGGAACATGACCACAAAATTAGGGAAGTTTCCCCCTGCAACAGCTAGAAGTGGTTGAGGATGCTGCCATGTGTCAGTTTTACTCTTACCCCAGTCTATTCCTCCTAATGGTCAGTGGACACTCATTCAACAGCCTCCTTAGGCTATTTGTCTCATCTTTTATTTATTAACTAATAAAATATTCAACATAATTAATTACAGCCATCCTTGACCCCACATGGTCAATAGTCATAAACTTTACAATAGAAGTAAAATATAATGTTTTCTTAAACATAAAATGTTATTGAAATTGGGGTACATGACATGCAAACACACACACATTTATGTAGGGCTCAATAGATTGTTGTTCAAACCATATCACTTGAATTTCAAATGGGCATTGCATGAATTTGTCCCATGTAGAAAAGGGGTTACTATAAATAGAAATACTATACAAATTTGAAAGATTAATCTCAATGAAAAATATGAATTTAAGTTAATGCCCCCCTCCCTCCACAAGGCTACATAAGGGAATGAGTACATGCCATAGTTTGATGGAATAGGAAAAATCTCAATTCCATTTCACCCCTTTATTGTTGGTAGCCACATGAGATCCCTAACTCCCAAACTCACTTTCTCCTTAGGGAAACAAATTGTTATAAGAGATACATGTTCAAAACATATTTCTTGGCTTAGTTTTGATGACAAACACTAGATAGAAAAATGTTATAATAACATTTAGAGTATTACTTTGGAACATGATCTATTAAGTGCACATAAATGGCTAGGCAAGTAAGCTAGAATCAAACCTCCTTATACTTTTTCCAGATTCAATAATTTAGAGGGTCAAGATTTTAGATGTTTTTGCATTTTTTTACATAAAATAAGGCAATTACTCACCTTAATAGGTTTGGTAATCCAAGGGAGTCCTAGTACTTCAAGGCCTCTTTTTGATCTGGTGTTTGCACTTAGAGCTTTGTTGCAATTCACAACTATGTTTTAATTTTGTTATATCAAGAATGGGTTAAAAATAACTTTTTGACTACTTCCACAAGTAAAATATATTCTAAAGTCCCTTTTTAAGTTTGAATCTATTTGATCTTTGCACTACCTTGCATATAGTTTCATCCACAAATAAATAATAAGAAATCAAGGAATTATCTTAACTTAACAACATTTACATAGATCACAATATGAACTAACAAATTAAGTAGATCTTGTAGTACATCTACCAGTGAAATGAATAAACAAGGGGAAATGAGGCTTTTCCATTTTAGAGTTATTGTTATCTTAATTAATGATGATGGGTACTCTATAGACAAACATGGACATGTTTATTATTTCAAACATGTATTTGGACCATAAGAGCCCATACCATTTGAGCCCTTTCTTCATCATCATCCCTAAAATAAAATCCTATCATTCACTACCATAAGCAATCTCCATATCTAGTTTAAAAACATGGTTTAGTCCATCCCTTCTTGAAAATTCAAGTTTTACCATTATTGTAATGCCATCTAATATTTTCATTTCTTTAACAAATGTTGTTTGATTATGTAAACACATGTCTTCCATATATGGTCTTATTCTATTTTTCATTGTTTTTGCTATAAATTTATATCTAACATTACACAATGAGATTGATTTTCAATTATTAAGTTTACAAGCATTATAATGTAGGAACATATGCAATATGTACTTCATAGATGCTTTATCCTCAAAACCTTGGCTATTGTGGTTGTTTCATTATTATTTTGTGTGGTACCCAAGATGCTTTGACTTTAGGTATGATTTGGCTCCATTTTTGTCTTCTCCAAATGTTTCCACTGTAGCTATGATTTGGATCCATGTGTTTCTTCTCCAAAATGATTCTAATGTAGGTATGGTTTGGATCCATTTGTTTCTTCTTGAATCAAACTTTGATTACCATATCTACTTAGATATCTTTTTCTATACACAAACTCTGGTTGCAACATCTACTCAAACGTCTATTTATTTAGATACTTCTACCTAATGAATTCTAATTGACAAGTAATGATAAATAAGAGTACAAAGCCATGAATTCCAAACTCACTTTCTCCTTAGAGGAACATATTGCCATTTGAGATACATGTTCAAAACACATGTGTTGGATTAGTTTTGAAGACATGGAAAGATAGATAAAAATAAGTTAATTTGATTTTTGGAGTACTACTTTTGGAGCAAGACTTATCAAGCATATGTGGATGGTTAGGCGAGGAAGCTAGAATTAGGCATCCTTATACTTTTTTTGTTAGATTCAATAATTTAGAAGGTCAACCTTTTAGTTTGCTTTGCATTTTCTACATAAAAATAATCCAATTACCCACCTTAATAGGTATGGTAATCAAGGGGGCTCCTAGTACTTCAAGGCCTATCTCATATTTAGTGTTTGCACTCAAAGTTTTGTTGCAATTGAGTTATGCCAATGATTGGTTAAAAATTATTATTTTTGACTTATTGCATATAAGTATATTCTTAAGGTCTTCTCTTAATTTTACATCTGTTTGACCTTTGCACCGCCCATATGGATTTTTTGATCCATCAATCACTAATAAAAAATTGAGAAATTATCATATTTTCTCAACATTTAAAGAGATCTCACTAAGAACTAACAAATTAAGTAGATCTTATAGTGCATTTTTCATTGGAATGAATAAACAAGGGAAAATGAGGTGTTCCTATTTCATAGCTATTATTATATTAAATAAGGCAAAGTACTATATTGACAAACATGGAGATGCTTGCTGTTTCAACATGGATTTGGATTCTAAGAGCTTATGCCATTTAAAACATTTCTTCATCAACATCCCTAAAATAAAATTCCATCGAACACTATCATAAGCATTCTCAATATCTAGTTTAAAACATGATTAAGCCTTCTCCCTTTCTTCGAAAATTACAAGATTTTACTATTCTTATAATGCCATCTAAGATTTTCATTTCTTTAACAAATGTTGTTTAGCTAGGGAAAAACATGTGTTCAATGTATGGCTCTAATCTATTTGTCAAATTGCTTTTTCTATAAACATGTATGTGACAGTACATAATGAGATTGATCTTCAATTATTAAGTTGATTGACATTTTATTGTATGTGGACAATAAGTATTCATGGATACTTTGTCTCCAAAACCATGGATGTTGTGTTTATTGAATTATTATGTCCTTTGGTGCCCAAAGCACTTCTACTTTAGATATGAGTTGGCTACATTTGTTTCTTCTACAGAATAATTCCATTGTAGGCATGATTTGGCTCCATTTGTTTTTATTCCAAAGTGCTCATAAAGTAGGTATGATTTAGTTTCAATTATCTCTTTTTCAAACAAACTTTAATCGCCACATCTACTCAAATATTTATTTCTTTACACAAACTTTGCTTGTAACATATACTCACATATTTATTCTTATATACAATCTATTACAACAACTTTTCATATATCCACTTCTATAAATACTCCAACATAATGAATTTTAACTAATCAACCAATCATAATAAATAAAATAAAATACATACAAACCCTTCATCTTACCTTTAACAAATTATTTATTTATTCTCTAAATTGTATTCTTTTCCTCTTTAACGTGTTTCACTTATATCAAATTAATACCCAAAATATAAAGTTTAACCATATAAACATGAACATTGTTCCATAGAACTTATGTGTATTAATTCTTCGACACCTACCCATGGAACCCAATCATTTATTTACTCCCTTAACAATAATCTCCTACCCAAATGATGTTAACATATGCTTGCCTGTGAAAAGAAAAAATAATAAGGGAATCTCTTTTTATTTTATTCTTATAAGCTAACAACCAATATTAAAAGTCACATGGTAACTAAAGTTTCAAACCAACATGTTAATGTCACATGGCAGTGAAATATGAATTTTTTTTATTGGTGGTAAATGGGCCCTCAACGTTCTAGAGTGCATACTAACAAACACCACATCCTATTGTCTCCAATCTCCTAGGTGACTTTGGTGGAAGGGCCATGCTCAAGTCTTTGGTCAAGGCATTGAATTCCAAGCCATGTGGAGGGGCACAATTGCCAATAAGGAAAAAGGTAAGAAAGGTCGTGTTACACATACTTGCAGCATAAAACAACAAATATAAGGCGACAAGCCTAACCACAATGTTCATTCTACTTTTGACAAACATGGGTATATTGCTATACACATTTGACCAAGAGGAGATTGGACGCTGGAGGGTCCTCCCATGCTGTTTTTAGGGCTGCGACCCTCGGAATGAGGGGCATACCTCACCTTAATTAGGGGTGTGAAAAAGTTTAAATTTTTCAGGGTTAAAATCGGTGGGTAGGATTATTTATTGGTTTGTTGTGACAGGGCTTAAAGGATATGGGACTTTTGTGGGGTAGAGTTACTTATTAGTTTATTGTAACAAGGCTTGAAGGGTAGGTGACCCTTAAAATAGAAGCTCACCTTAATAGACATCTAGACATCTCAACCCCTACTAAATCACACAAGTTATTAATGTATCTCATTTACATATTGTTAAATATACTCTTAAGAAATTGCTATTCCCATAATTAAAAAAAAAGCAACAAAGATTAATAACATTCATCCATACCCTAGAAAAGAAGGCAACAAAGGTTAGGAACCATAGCGGGGATTAGGTTTGGGTAGACTTTATATATGACTAAGGGTTGAGACGAGAAGAAGACACACTATAAGATTCTAGTTTTTGGGTTTTCTTACCATACAATCAACCGAAGTAAGGCTTCCTTATAATAGATTCGGAGAGCATTGATGAGTAATCTGCGCAGACAGCCCAACACACTGCCATAGAAGCAGAGATTTGGCTAGTACAGAGTCTATTGGGTTTCGTGTATATATATTTGTATCTTTGTACTTGATGATATCGAGATATATAGGCAGAGCCAGCGAGAGAAAGAAAGTCATCGAAGTTTGTTGAAGCTCAAGTGGGCCGAAGAAGGGCAGGGGAAGCATTCAGCACTCGATAGTATAAGCAACCCGTGCTCTTTTCCAGCTGTATTTGCTCAGTTTTCCAAAGAAATTCGAGCCGCTTTGAAGACTGTTTGTGTCTATATAAGATAATTTTTCTTCAAGAACTGGCACTGGAATTCAAGCGAACGGCCACAATTCTCTGCTTGGACAAGGAAACCGGATCCATAGTGTCAATGGGTATGTTGTGTCTTTTTTTCTTTTGGTTTGTGTTTTGGGATTTGTTGTGTATATTGGAGGTCTCAATTGATGTGTTCTTTTGAGAAACCCAATCTGAAATTTTGGCGCTGTCGAGTTTTGGGCTTATGGAAGTTTTGCGTTTTGCCAGAAATGGATTGGATGGCTTCTCTGGACAACATGGACGACGAGTATGAGAAATTGATTATTAGGATGAACCCTCCAAGGTCTGCTATTTCATTCCTTTGCCAATTTTGTTGTTTGGTTTGCCTAGCCCTTTTGGAATCTTTCGACTTTTAGGAATTAGGAATCCTTGAAATCATTCTTTTATAGTATGATAGCGTGTTCAGATGCCACCGTGGAGGATTTTGGGACTGACCTTATCTTCTGAATTGGTCTCGCAGGGTTGAGATTGACAACACCACATGTGAGAATGCAACCATTGTGCAGGTAATTTTCTGATGCCTTCTGAGTTCAATTCCTTAAAAGTTAGGGCGTTTATTTCGCACCCTTGTGCGTTTTTTTGCAAGTTTAAGTTGAAATCTGAGTTGATCTTCTTTCTACATGCAGGTTCACAGTGCTAATAAACATGGCATTCTGTTGGAAGTTGTACAAGTGCTGACTGATTTGAATCTCTCGATTAAAAAAGCGTACATATCTTCTGATGGAGGATGGTTCATGGATGGTAAGATTTCTACCCTTTCATCTTTGCCTGATTTCATCGTATATGGTGTTGTGCTTTCGAGGGGTGTTTTCGTGACATTCTGTTATAATTCTTTGAATACATATATATAATATAACACTGCAACTTTTGGTTCTGGCAGTATTTCATGTGACAGATGCGGATGGCAAGAAGCTGACAGACGAAGGTGTAATTGGGTGTATTCAGAAGGTATTGATGGTTTCCGTTGACCTAGTCCATAAAATTAGGTCTATTTTCACCATCTAACTTTAGTCTCCAACAGCTTCTGACTCTGGATTTTTGTTCTGGTTGCAGTCACTAGGAACGAATGCCTGTTTCTTACCTTGTCTGAGGAGATCTGTGGGATTGAAGCCTGCACCAGAGCATACAGTGATTGAGTTAACAGGAACAGACAGACCAGGCCTACTTTCTGAAGTATTTGCTGTACTTGTAGATCTCAAATGTAATGTTGTAGGTGCTGAGGTATGGACCCATAACATGAGAGTTGCCTCTGTGGTGTATGTTACTGATGAGGCCACATGTGCTCCTATTGATGATCCTGAAAGGCTTTCTAGGATCAGAGAGTTGTTGTGCAATGTTTTGAGAGGGAATAATGATATAAGAGGCGCAAAGACAGTTGTTTCTATGGGTGTTACACATACTGAAAGACGGCTTCATCAAATGATGTTTGCTGATCGAGACTATGAAAGGGTTAATAGAGGTCGATCGGGATCTGCAGAAGATAAATTCAGGCCTTTAGTGACCCTACAGAACTGTTCAGAGAAAGATTATTCAGTGGTTAATATTTTGTGCAAAGATAGACCAAAGCTTCTATTTGATACTGTATGCACATTAACCGACATGGACTATGTTGTTTTTCATGGAACAATCAATGCTACAGAACCAGAAGCATATCAGGTATGTATTAAACATCTATTCTTTTGAACAGTTTGCCCAATCTTATCCTCAATCGAAAGGCCTGTGATTTTTACACTAATTTTCTTCTTTTGTTTTGGCACATGTCCCCTTCGATTTGAAACAGTTCTTTACACTACTTTCTTTTGCTTTTGAAGGAATACTACATAAGACATACCGATGGATTCCCTGTTAACTCAGAAGCAGAGAGGCAGCGCGTGATCCAATGTTTAGAGGCAGCTATAGAAAGAAGAGTCTCTGAGGTATGTACTGTTTTTTGGTTTAAAGTTCTGTTTTCCTTTTTCTGTTAGCAATTACAGAAATGGAAAATTGGTGGTGGTTAAAACAAATGCAGGATTTGTTGAAATCTTGGCTACCTATCTTTTGTCTCTGCAGCATTGATCATATTTAGAATTCTCTGGGACTCTTTTTGCTTAAGGTAAGATATATCAGTTTGCTAATTTTTGATGTTCAACTTGGTCATTGCAGGGATTGAGACTTGACCTATGCACTAGTGATAGGCCTGGCCTTCTATCAGATGTGACCCGTATATTTCGTGAGAATGGCTTGTCAGTTACTAGAGCAGAAGTCACCACCCGAGAAGAAAAGGCAATCAATGCATTTTATGTTACTGATGCAGCAGGAAATCCTGTTGATTCCAAAACAGTTGAAGCAGTTCGTCGAGAAATCGGCCAAACAGTATTGCAAGTTAAAGATGATTCTGCTTGTATCAGATCTCCTCCACGAGAGACTGCTGTGAGGTTTCTGTTTAGTAACCTTTTCAGATCCAGAGCTCTGTACAATCTTGGGTTGATAAAGTCCTTCTCTTGAATGTTGTAAATATGTCTCTGCATATCAGAAGAAAAAGGGTCTCTAGTTATAACCAAGAACTTCCCAACAGGTGTCACTACCATGATTTAAAAGATCTATTCAGCAGGCACCGCCTCCTCGCCCCAACATATTTGGATCCTAATTCTTCCTACATGAATGTTAACCATTATAATTCTTCTTAACGATTCTATTGGCATGTGGGTTAAGAATGAGCATACTGTTCAAATAGTTCTCTGATGTATATTATACTAGCTTGCAAGATGACACCTCAATACAAGGTTGGCAAGTGATAGGATGTTGAAAAGGGCAATTGGTCATGGCTTGACCCTGTAACCATCTGTAAATGATGAAAAATTACTGTGCACTTGAATAGGAGTGCATATCTTGTATATAGAATTCTCTTCATTCTTCACAGGAATACAAAATGTTTGCATAGTGATTGTAACAAATGTTTCTTCTTGGAAAATGTAAGCATATTTTTTTGGTTCGGAGATAATTCTAATTCAGATTTTTTGTGGTTTCAAGAGTGATTGGCTTTTATGATTTGTTTGAAGCTGTGATTGGTGTTGTGTTGATGCAGTTTGTATAGCAGATTTGGTTTCAACGTGCCTTTCTCATTCTCACTTGCACCTTTAAGTGAAGCATGGTGTTATAAAGCGGTGCACTTGTAACTGTTATAGGTACTATTTTTGTTTTCCAATTTAAAACTACACAGATGCTTGACCATAGTTCATTTTACAGTACATACAAAGGCAGGTCTGGATTCCAGGAAAAGACATAATATTAAGGGTGGAAAGAACACATATTTATGAGAGGGATCATTTGATCATGAGACTCGACTGTTTTGAAGCCATCTATATTAATGTTCAAGGTTTGTTTCTTCGATGTCCCAAGAGCAGCATGAAAATAGTCTGTATTTCCAGGCAAGAAGGATTGTATAGGAGGTTGTTGTCTAGAATATATGTATAGGAGGCTGTTTAGGATAAACACAGATTCCTGGTCGTGGTTCATTCTAAGACATGCATGGATTTCAGGAAAGACTTAATACGAAGGGTTGAAAGTACACATGTAAGCATGATAAGGATCATTTGATTATGAGGCTAGCGACTGTTTTGAAGCCATCTAGAATCATGTTTAAGATTGTTTCTTCGATGCCCTAAGAGCAGCTTCAAAATGGTCTGTATTTCCAAGCAGGATTATACAGAAGGCCGTTGTCTAGAACACATGCAGTATCATGTTTTTTTTGATAAAAAATAAGAACAATCTTGGAAAGTTCTAGACAGTTTAAGGGTAAGATAGTCAAACCAAGGATGTGAAATAGAAGTCAAGTCATTCTTAAATGCTCATGAGAGTATTTTTTTCTACATTGTCGGTCGGGAAATTAGTAACACTGCCGGAATTCAACATGTTCGTATTGATGGATTGTTACCAACTTACCATGGACTAACCGCAAGTTTCTATTGGTGCATAGAAACTAGATATCATGAACTTAATCAAATATGTCAATAAATCTCATCATCAGTCTAATCTGGGATCGCAATGGATTGGGTGAACAGCAAAGTGGAGAAAATATCTGGATGCACATTTTGAAGAATTTTGTACATTAACTACCATACTAATTTTATTAGTGGACCTTTATTATCTTTTATAGTATTAGCATAGATCCACGCAAATCCGATAATTATTTGGCACCAATAGGAATAAATCGGTATAAATTCCCTACATTTTGGGCTTTTTCCAATCACTATGCAATTTTGGAGTTAAAATCTGGCAGTTACGATTGTGATATTGTGCTGTAACATTGAATTTGTTTGCTGAGATTGTAGAATGTGGGTGCCCTCGGGGGTTTTCCATGATTTTGAATCTATCTGTGTGCTATTTCAGCACTACCCAATTTCATTGGTTTCAACTTTTTAGGCCGGATTTGGCTTATGCGCTTATGCCTAGCAGAAAAAAAAGCCCAAAACATTGGTTCATTATCCTACTTCATTCCTAACACATTAATTACAGTTAACATGGATGGATCTATGTTATTTGTCACACACTTGCTATCATACCAACAATTGTACTGCTTATTTTAACACTGATTTCACATCGTGACATGCCCATCCACAGGTCCTCAGTTGATGGCCAGGTACCCACTCCACTAAAATTGAAAATTTCCTCTTAAACTTGTCTGAATATTGACTGAACTGCATCTGTATTTCCACTTGCGGTTTCTGCCTATGGCTTCCAACAGCAGATAAACTGGATTTCAATGCAACTCTCTGCTGAATTTACACCGTGCATAAACATAGACCTGATTTCTATGAGCATTTATCAAATTCATCCATGCATTCAACATTTAGTACCCACTTTTATAACAGTGCAGAATTGAGAACAATCTAGGCATAATTTTTACTATACATACACAACATTCATACTACCAAACTTTAACATTATCATATAAGATACAGTAGAATGCCCTAACAACAAAATCATCTTATTTTCATCACTCTGCAAAATGGAAACCCAGTGTACTAGCGATTTTCCTCCCAATGATAAAGCAACAAAGGTGAACTCTGCCTATAGGGACTCCATCTCATCTGGGATAACATATCCCTAGTGCTGCATGACTCTATCTTAAATGCATCTCAATACTGCAGATTTATGTACAGCACTCTATCAGCGTATGGCATCTTCTCTTTGGCCACTCCCTGACTCAAGCTCGGGCATTTCATCCTCTATGCATACACTACCTTGAGGAATCCTTTACAGCTAGAGCATAATTATCTAATGAGACTTGGTACAATAGTGCAGCTTTCAAAATTCTACAACCAAGGCATCTATTTGTAAATTTCAGGTAACGATAGGCACTATTAGAGGCAATACCCAACATGGCTTTGCTGTTTATGTGAGTAATTCCTTCTCAATTTGAGCAAACCACAACGCAAACATCCCCTTTTCTAATAGTTATAGAATATATGATTCCATAACAACTCATATCTTAGGGAATCCCTTTTAAGTGGAGGCATGCCTTCGCCATAACAATTCATACGAGGGAATCCCTTTTAAGTGGAGGCATACCTTTTGAATGAGGCTTTGAACGTTATATTAGGGTATTGTCGAGGACATACAGCTAGTTCTAAATTTGCAACAATTTTATTTGAAAAAAAAAGATATTTTTTTTGTTATCATTAGAAACTTTTAATTGTTCTCAACACAACACAATTCTAACCTATTTATTTGTTTCAACAAGAGCATGTAAACTATTAACTTCAATTATATTCTCTATACAATAAGTTTTTCATTAAACATAATAACGAGGAACCGAAAACGTATTATCAACATACCAATAAGCTTCTTGACACACTCATTATCCCTGAGCTTCTTGTTATGGTTTATACACACATTCAGGGATGTCTTAGAATTTACATGCATCTTAATTCACAAGTATTCAATGACTATTCAAAAATTGAATCCCAAGCACATTAATTAAGATAATTAAATTTAATTTAACCCAATGGAATCAACTACTAAAGATTAATATTCATCAACCATAACCTTGAACTTGTCCAACTATAGCAAGTCGCAAGGAGTCAAAGAAATAATCTCTAATTGTTAGAAAAACAGGATCGCAAAGCAATAAAATAAATAAATGCGGAAATAAAATACATAACATAACAATACAAGAGAGACATCAATATATGTGGTTCACCCAATAAGGGCTACATCCACGGAGAAACAACTAGTCCTTTCTTTATTCCGTCCAACAAAATGAAGGAATACAACTCATAGCACATCCGTCGCAACGTCCATTCGCTCTCTCACACATTACTACCCAACATAACTATAGTACAATGCTTTATCTAAAAGAGGGTTTCATTTTAGGGAAAAAATACACAAACAAAATCTCTATCGTAAGATCTTTAACCTAATGACGACAGTCTATATTAATTGCAAAATTACAATATTTTACAAGGCAATTTTCCCATAAATTTCTCTTTGGGGGTGCTACCCTCCAACCCCCGTTAGGTGAGGGATACCCCCCTCAGGAGACAATAGGCGGGGAGGAGCGGAGAGCCCCCCACACCCCCTTGTCAGGGACTGGGATCCAAGCACAGCTGAAACAAAGACCTTTGTATCAGAAAGATTATAATTATGCTCCACAACCAACAATCTCCCACTTGGAGAGTGATCACAACAACTCCACTGCTACTACACCTGTTGGACTATGATCCACCTTGGACCTAGAAAGTTTCTCATCTTCACCTTCATGCTTGAAGGCCAATTGAAACCAAGCAGAAACTTAGTTTCTCCTTGGTTACTACCTTTGCTGACATGTTTGCAAGATTTTGGCTAGTATGTATCTTCCAAAATGGATCGTATTAATTGGTACTTGAGTTGTATATGTTTATTCTTAGAATGAAAGGTTGAGTTCTTTGCAAGACAAATGGCACTCTGACTATCATTGTACAACTTGCTATTCTCCTGCTTCTTACCCAATTCCTCCATGATCCTTTGTAGCTAAATCATCTCTTTACTAGCCTGTGTAGCAGAAACATACTCTGCTTTTGCTGTTGAAAGTGCAACAACCTTTTCTAGTTTCAAAATCCAACTTATTGTTATTCCACCTACAATAAAAGCATACCCTGTGGTGCTCCTCCCGCTATCTTTATCACCTGCCATATATGAATCAACATATCCTCGTAGAATAATGTTTGAACCTCCAAAACATAATGCATGAGTAGTAGTACCTCTCAAATACTTGAGAATTCACTTTATTGCCTCCCAATGCTCTTTACTTGGATTGTTCATATACCTACTCACAACTCCCATTACA
Source organism: Pseudotsuga menziesii (assembly GCA_001517045.1). Lineage (NCBI taxonomy): Eukaryota > Viridiplantae > Streptophyta > Pinopsida > Pinales > Pinaceae > Pseudotsuga > Pseudotsuga menziesii. The sequence continues at coordinate 130,880 of LPNX010829681.1, read as the reverse complement.
TGTGCAATATCTGGTCTTCTGCATATCATCGCATACATCAAGCTACCAACTACTAATGAATACGAGGCCTTGGACATGTATCCTATCTACTCATGTGTCTTGGGACACATCTCCTTAGTTAGTTTTAATGACTAGCCAAATGTGTAGTAATTGGTTTTGTATCCTACACTCTAAACCTCTCCAACACCTTCTCTATGCACTCACCCTAAGATAATGTCAATTCATGATTTTTCCTGTCTCTTGTCATTTTCATACTTAGGATTTGCTTTGCAGCACCCAAATCCTTCATCGCAAATGAATTAGCTAATTCCTTTTGAGCACATCTATATCCTCCATGTTAGGCTCAACAATAAGCATGCCATCTACATACAATAAAAAGATAATACAACTTCCATTATATAGCCTCTTTAAATAAACATATTGGTCAAAGTGACATCTACTATAACCTTGTTTTGTTATAAACCTATCAAATTTCAAATACCACTGCCTTGGATCTTGCTTTAGGCCATATAAGTTCTTCTTCAACATGCATGCTAATTTCTTCTCCCTTTTGACCTCATACCCTTGTGGCTGCAACATATAACTATCTTCCTCCAAATACCCATGGAGAAAAATTGTTTTTACGTCTAATTGTTCAAGATGCAAATGTTCTACCTCCACTAGAATTATAATAGTTCTAATTGAAGTCATTTTATTAACATGATAAAATATTTCATCAAAATATTTACCTTTCTCACGTGTAAACACCTTTACAACACGTCTGTCCTTGTATCCCTTTTTTCTTCCATCTTCATTTTTCAACTTGTAAACCCATTTATTCTTCAATTCTCTTTTACAGTTGTTGATGCCTGGAAAATTCCAGGTACTAACAGTAGGGATTCTCCCCAATAACCATTCCCAATTAGATCATTTACTGTATGGAATGGGGAATCTGTCCGGTTAGCAGCCAGACTACCTTAGAATTAAAAGAATGTTTTAAGTTTGTTTTATCGGTTGCGGTCCGGTCCACTGTTTATGTAATTTTATATTTTATGATGAAATGCAAGTGGCTAGACTAAATGCAAGTGACTGGTGAGTAAGAGCCTCACTAGAGATGCGCTGGTTCTTACCTCCCATCTTACCGCTCTTGCCTCACAATCACTTCTACGAAAGCAAAAAAAATAGCTAATCTATTCTAATCTAGCCTATCTAACCTATCCCCAGGGGAGTAGAGTTTATATCTAAATGAGTAATGTACTGTAATGCTGCTAGTGGAATCTTACAGATAACTGCTCACATTCTACAAACATAATTACAACAAGAAATATAAACAAAGATAGCTTTGTTTAATTAACACATTCATTACTTATTCACATGTACAAGATTGCTAACGGCAAGTAAAATCATTCATAAACTGCAGAAATAATTTAACAAGTTAGAACGATCTCATAGTTGTATAGCATGCTAAAACATAAATAGTTCATCATTCGACAATCTACACAATCCATTTTGAACTCGTACAGTCCTTCCTCCAGTAAAACCTGGTTCTCTTTATTTATAAAAGAAGTAGTTCTCATACAAATAACTTCAACATCTACATGCTAGAATAAGTCCCTTCTTAATCTCTACTCCACCCCTATTTATACTTTTACACCTGAGTTTTTGGTTTCCCCTTCCTGTTAGGCTTCTCTAACTCTTCAATTTACAAAATTTGTTTTCTAGTGGCTTGCGCTATAAAATAGAAATAAAACAAAGTAATTTACAAAAGTGCCACTTGGAGATAAAATGAAGTCCTAAGTGGGCCCAACTAGTTTCTTAATAAAAATGCCCAATGCAAGAGCTTCTTCTTTGATGACTCGATAGTCCACTGGCTCTAGCAACCGTGCAGTTACTTCATGTTTAGCTATGTAACATCCAAGTTTTGACCCCGTGGTATTGAATTGCACATGATGTAAATTTTTTATTTGATGATGGTGTGGAGCTCAAGGCAAAGGCCCCGCTCAAGGAAAAGGCCCCGCCGTGGATTTAGTATTTTATGTATCAGGGATTAAAATATATGCCGATGGTTTATGTGCTATCCAGGCACAATATGTTTGAGACATCATGTAAAATTCAAATTAATACAAATACCACAACTAGCTATGCGCCACAACGTTAAAGAGATGGGGGCATGATTTCACAAGGAATGGGGAGGGGGAAATATTCAAACCTTTGAGCTTATGGGGAAAAGCCAAATTTCTAAGGGAAAACCCATAAAGTGGTCAACTACCCATTTTGTCCTTTTGTGTCCAATCATCTAGACGCTGGTTGAGGAAGTTATTGCATGGGAATGGGCAAAGCATGGGGGTCAATTTCGAATTGGGAAGAGCACCCATTTTAGAAAAAACGTGTTTTGGCTTAATGGGAAAGTAAGAACCCAAAAATTACTCACTCACCCATTCTGCATTCACATCCTCCTCTTCCTCATGTTTTTGGGAGCTTTTGTGCATCCCCCATTCACGTTTTTGCTATTTTTTTCATTTTCCCCATGGATGGGAGGTCGTTTTGGCAATGCTCAGTGGTTGGGCTCTTCCCTTGACGTTTTTTGTTGTTGATTTCTGATTACCCGATTGGGGAAAACCCGTTTTTAGTTGCACAACAAATGGTAGAAGAAACCCATGAATTTTGGGTGTTTATTGAGGCCGTTTTTGCCCCTATGAGCAAGCTAGGATCTCCCCCCACTTTTTTCTACGGTTTCCCATTTTTCCCCATGGTTGGGAAGTCATTTTTGCTGTTGCTAAGTGCCCAGGAAGATAGATCTACGTTTTGGGGTTTGGAAGGGCCCGTTTTTCCCACGTGAATCCCGCATACATTTTCAGAATCGAATCCATGACATGGGGATTTGTAGAGGTCGTTTTTGCCTCTATGGAGCCACTAAATGTTCCCTGAAATGATTTGCTCACTTGGGTTATTTTTCTTTCCATCTGCCATTTCTGTTTGTGGTTCCCAGGACGTTTGGTCCTTACCCAGCAATTGTATTATGCTGTGAGGTGCATCCTGGAGTTTCCTTAGCTGAGTAAGTCCAAGGAATCCATTTGTTAGATGGTTGACTGGGTTTGATGTGAAGGTTGGCTTGGCTGAATAAGTCCAAGGAAACCCACCCCCCCTCACCCATGTTATTGGCTTGTTTCCTTAAATGGTCTGTGAAACCCAACTGTGTGTTGGCTTGACTGTGGGTGTATGGTTTTGCTGTGGGTAAGCCTGTTCCTCCCTAGCTCCTTGTGGAGATCAAGCCCAGCTTGGGAGTGGCAATGATGGTGAGAGATTGATGAGCACACTGGCCTATGGTTGGGTGGAACGCCGCAGCGACATAGTTAGTTGCGGGGAAGCTTATTCTCAAGATAATTATTCTTTGTGTATTTAATCTCTGCAACTATATTTACTTATTTGATGAGTTATTATGAACATGTCGAATGCTTGAATGAATGTATTTTTCTTCCGCTGTTTCTTTCATGAATAATGCATCTATGTATGTTTTTAATTCAATGCATTTTTATTATCATGTTCATGGGGCTAGATTTCCCGTTTGATAGCAGAAGCAGCCTAGGCGTCCTCTCCATCATCAATATGAGGGGTGGGGACGTGACAGTGTGGTATTAGAGCAAATGTTGCAAGATTGGGCCTCAATGGGCCAAGAAGAACAGTGGAAAGAGGCAGGAATTACCCCCCGTTGAGCACATGCCAACAATTTTTTTTTTCAATTTTTCTAAGTGTTGGAATAATTTCCATGTCTGCTGAACTGGCCGAGTTCTGTCGATGCATGTTGGCTTAATTGACTAAGTTGCACCGATGGCGTCGGTGTGAAAGGCTGAAATTAGCCGACGTCGGAGAAATTTTTCTGAGTAACGGAAAAATTTCCATGTCAGCTGAATTAGTTGAATCAAGCCAACGAAGATCCGAGTGATGCATATTGGCTTAAAACGCTAAGTTGAGCCGATGGCATCGGCATGAAATGTTGAGATGAGCTGAAGAGAAGAAGAAGAAGAAAACTTTTCAAAAATTTTCTAAGTGTTGAAAAATCAGCAAAAGTTGGTGAGTTTTCCGATACATTGGCTGAGTTTGGTAAGTTTCGCTAATACACATCAAGAGAACTTGGCAAGTTGAGTCGATGACAGGAAAAAAAGGAAGAATTTTTTTCAATTTTTTTTTAAGTATGGGCATGTCGGAAAAACTTTGGGAGTTTTTCCGATATGTATTGGATGAACTTAGTGAGTTTCGTCGATGCGTATCGGGCGAAAAAGTTGAGTTTCACCAATGTGTGTCGGGCGAAAAAGTTGAGTTTTCGTGATGAAAGAAAGAAGAAAAATTTTCAAATTTTTTTCTAAGTGTAAAAAATTCCATATCGGCAAGAAAAGGTGAGTTTTTCCGATGTGTGTCGGGTGGAATTGATGAGTTATGCTAACACGTCAGAAGCAAAATTGGAGTTTCACCAATCAGGGAAAATGGGCGAGTTCTGCTGATACGTATCGGGTGAACTCGATGAGTTCTTCCGACAAGTCGAAAGAACGAGGTGAATTCACCAATTGGGTGGAAAAATTGAGTTCGGCCGAAACAAAGAATTTTAACAGGTTTTTCAATGGGATTGTAGGGGCCCCCTTGACCCCCGTTGTCCCCCTGAGACATTCAGTTGAATATGATAAGAAGTTAAAGGAAGAAAAAGAAATGTACAAGGACATTTCTATAAAGCAGAATCAAGATTATATTCTGATGGAGAGGGAGTCACCCTGGAAGAAGAAATTATGAAAGCAGAACATCATTCTGTTATAGATGAAGGGACACCATATGAAGATGGCATTGAAGCACATTTAGATGGTCTATCTATGTAGGCTATGAAGCATAGGATGGATGCTTTGAGAAAAGAAAGATTTGGACCATTGACAGGGAAATATGTTCACTGTTGTAAAGCATAACATAACATCTTCTTAGAAAAGATGGTACAGAAGAAGGACTAGTTGAACGTCTCGTGAAATAATGGGAGAGTTCAGACCAGCAGAAGAATGTGCTGCTAAGAAAGTCAACGAGAGATAAGAAATTCAATATTTTTGACATTAATGAATTATGTATATATGCAGGAATAACATGTGTTGAACCTTGTAAGGTTGCCCCATGGGTAAATGAAGAAGTAGGAAGAAATATTTTGATAATAGTGTTACTGATAGATAGGGGAAGAAATATGTCATGACATAGGAAGGGGATATATTATTTCAAGAAGGTGATCAGCCTATGATGGAAGGGAGTACAAGAAATTCTCATAAGAAGAATGTGAAGCTTGACCTAAGGAAGAAAGGTTTCAAACCTTCTCACCTCCTAAATCAGCAAAGGAAGATCATCAATCAACTATGGTGGAAGTTGAGGGTGAGATTGTTGAGCAGATTGTTTCTGTTTTGATTAACCCGCTATATCACCCCTAGACTTCTTGAGATGTACACTTTGAAGAAGTCAAAGCATAGAAGATCATGGTTAGTCCAACTATCCACTGGAACCAAGAAGAAAGTCAGCGAGGTGGTAAGAAAATGTCCATTGGTCATGGATGGGTTAATCACTTGTGCAGATATGAATGTGCTGCCACCTGGATCCTAGGATGTCCTCATTGGAATGGATTGGTTGGAAGCACAGAGAGAAAGGCTTGATTGTTACAACAAGAATTTTGAGTGCTTGGATGAAGAAAACAACCTAAAGGTTATGAAAGGCATTCTAGAAGTGATCTCCATTCGACAAATTTCGACAATGCAACTAAAGAAGTTCCGTAGGAAGGTTGGAGAGTGTATGCAACTTAGTTTTGGAGGCAGCAGTTAACAATACTCCTAGGTTGGAGGGATGTCATGTGGTATAGGAATTCATGAATGTTTTTCGTGATGAAATTCTAGGGTTTCCTCCAAATATCGACGATGATCTCACAGTTGAACTTGTTCCAGGTAAAGCACCAATGTCCAAGACACCCTGTAGAGTGAGTATGCCAGACTTGATAGAACTGATGATGCAGTTGCAAGAGTTGTGGGAAAAGAAGTATGTCAGTCCAAGTGTGTCCCCGTGGGGAGCATCAGTTTGGTTCAAGAAAGATAAAGATGGTACACGTAAGATGTGTAATGATTATAGATCATTGAACAAAGTCACTGTGAAGAACATGTATCCTTTGCCTAGGATTGATGACCTCTTTGATAAAATGAGAGGAGCAAATGTATTTTACAATATTGACTTAAGGTCTAGTTACCATCAGGTAAGAATCAAGGATGAAGATATTCATAAGATAACCTTTAGAACAAGGTATGGACCTTATGAGTTTGTAGTGGAACCATCTGGTTTCACAAATGCACCAGCTACATTCATGTGCCTCATCAATAATGTTTTCAGTAAGTTCTAAACATGATAGTTATTGTTCTCCTTGATGGAATTCTTATTTATTCTAAGAATGAGGAAGAACATGTGGAACATTTGAGGCTGACTTTGAAATTGCTCAGGAAATCATAAGTTGTATGTAGGGTTAAGCAACTATGACTTCTATGAAGATAGAATTCATCATTTGGGTCACATTATCTCAGATAAAGGAATATTTGTAGACCTTGAAAATATTGAGGCCATGATGAGTTGGACTGCTCCAAGAAAGTTAACAGATGTAAGATATTTTGTGGGACTTGCAGGACATTGTAGGAAGTTCACTGAAGGATATTCTGTAGGTAAAGTGGAGTCTGTGTATAGGCCGAGGAAGCCTGCATGTGAACTTGTAGTACCATGAGGGAATGGACCTTGTGTGTATGGGCATACATATGAGGATTTCCTGAAGAATCAGGTAGAATGACCTGAGCAGAGCAGTATGGTTGTGCCCAATGAAACCTAGGGAAGGAAGCTGCCATGTGCCATGAGAAGGATCTCATGACTAAGAACAGATATTGAAACTTCAAATTGCAAGTTTTTCTATTGATTATGGGAGATTGTGATCTCCTATGATGGTTTTGAATCATGCTAACAATGGATATTCTTGTCTTGCATTGCTGGATGTATGAAGTTTCCTATTGCTAACTGTGGATGTTTGGCTAATTTAAAAATTGTGTTAAGATGACATGTTGTATGTGGATGTCCAGGTTTTGGGAAGCATGTGCAAGTTAGGGATGAGTACTCCCCACTTGCAAAATCAAAACAACATGAGGATATCCTCATGGTTGCAAAAATTCGATTTTCTGTAGGAAGCAGAATTGCGAACTCAGTTTTTTATTTGAATATCAATGTTATTGATCGTTTGATATTTGGGAAATCATGTATGCATGAAATAGATTTGAAAATCTATAATTAAAATTTTATCATGACATCTCATGTAAACTGCATACTTGTATGTAACGCAGGTGAGATGATGGAAGTATGCCCTTGGAGTACATAGCTTCTCGAAAGGATGTGTTTGGGATACATAACTCCTCAGAAGGATGTACTGGGTTTACATGTCTCCTTGGAAGGATGTACTTGGATACATAGATTCTTGGAGGGATGTGTTTGGAATAGGTTTGAAAACCTATGATTGCAATTTTTTTATGTTGACATCTCATATGAATTGCATGCTTGTATGTAATGCAGGTGTGACGGTGAAAACATGTACAGGGGGTACATGGATCCTCTGGAAGGATGTACTTGGGTACATAGCTTCTCCCCCTTGCCGGCTAGGCACCGATATGCATCACTGGGGACGCCCAGGGTGTAAGACATCCGGTTAGACTTCTTTTCGCACACATTCATGCCGTAAGGGGATTGTCATGAGAGTGGGGGCTTCGTGAAGAGAATAACCCCTAGGTATTATGATGTCTGGAAAGGAAGTGCCTGAGCATTGGTAAGCACTTGGAGGAGGTGCTGGGCCCTTAAGCCAGAGCTGTCATTAAGCACCCAAGGAGGTGTTAGGATCTAAAGCGGGGATGAATAGATCTCGGTTGAGAGATTCTATACAGATAACTATTAGATTACTTGGAAAATCTTGGTTGATTTTCTGTAATTACATATGTATATAATGATTCGGCTAAGATTTCAGAAATCTTGTTAAGAAATAAATCCCGCGGAAATGAATATGACATGTGAATTAATCTGTTATGATTCCTGGAAAGGAAGCACCTGAGCATTGGTGAGCATTGGAAGAGGTTCTAGGCCCGTAAACTAGAGCTTCCATTGAGCACCCAAGGAGGTTTTAAGCTCTGAAGTGGGGTTTACCAGATCTCAGTTGAGTGATGTTATACAGATAAGTATTTGGTTTACTTATCAAATTTTTGTTGTTATTGATTTTCTTTAAATATACATGAGCATATGATATAGCCATGGTTTTGAAAATCTTGTTATAGATTGCATCCTATAGGAATGAATCTGGCATGCGAATTAAATTCATTTTGGTGTTAAAAAAGGAAGCACCTAAGCTTGGTAAGCACCTAGAGGAGGTGCAGGTTCTTGAACAGAACTTCCAGTGAAGCACCCAAAGAGGTGTTGGGCTTGGGAACGGAGCTGTCAGACCATAGTTGAGACGTATTTTCAGGTGATTCGAGGCTTGCAGAAATTTGGCTACCCTTTTGGGGTGGGGCAGGGTTATGAGTGACATGGTTGTATAAAGCTAAGTCGGATACCTGTGGAACCAAAAGAAGCTACTTATGCAGATAAGTATTTGGTTCACTAGGCAACTTCTTGTTGATTTTATGTCAATATACATGTGCATGTGATTCATCTATGATTTTGGAAAATATTGTGAATACTAACATGGGAATTGAATCATTGCTTGGGGCTTGAGCATAGGTATTTCTTCCTGCCAAAGACATTGGAAATGTTCCAAGCTGAGGAGAAGGATTCTCCAAGACCTAGAAAAGATTCTATGGTGTGTACTAATGCATGCAATCAAGGAACCAAGGAGTAGTCCCAAATTGTACCATTCGATAGGTAAAGGTGCAAAGGCAGCAACACAGTCCTGATACGGCTACATGGGAACTAGAGGACGCCATGCGATTGGCACACCCAGTTTTTGGTTCAATTTTGTAGAGCACTAAGGGCAGTGCCAATGTAGAGTTTTGTTAAATTTTTGTAAAGCATTGAGGACAGTACTGTTGAAGGGGGAGGGAAATGTAACACCTCAGTTTTGATCCCGTGGTATTGAATTGCACATGATGTAAATATTTTATTTGATCATGGTGTGGAGCTCAAGGAAAAGGCCCCACCGTGGATTTAGTATTTTATGTGTCGGCGATTAAAATCGAAGCCGATGGTTTATGTGCTAGCAAGGCATAAATATGTTTGAGACATCATGTAAAATGAAAATTAATAAAAATACCACAACTAGATATGCGTCGCAACGTTAAAGAGATGGGGGCATGATTTCACAAGGAATAGGGAGGGGGAAATATTCAAACCTTTGAGCTTATGGGGAAAAGGAAAATGTCTAAGGGAAAACCCATAAAGGGGTCAACTACCCATTTTGTCCTTTTGTGCCCAGTCATCTAGAAGTTGGTTGAGGAAGTTATTGCATGGGAATGTGCAAGGTATGGGGGTCAATTTCGAATTGGGTAGAGCACCCATTTTAGAAAAACATGTTTCGGCTTAATGGGAAAGTAAGAACCCAAAAATTACTCACTCACCCATTCTGCATTCATGTCCTCCTCTTTCTCATGTTTTTGGGAGCTCCTGTGCATCCCCCATTCACATTTTTGTAGTTTTCTTCATTTTCCCCATGGACGGGAGGTTGTTTTGGCAATGCTCAGTGGCTGGTCTCTTCCCTTGACGTTTGTTGTTGTTGATTCCTCATTACCCGACTGGGGAAAACCCGTTTTTGGTTGCACAACAAATGGTAGAAGAAACCCACAAATTTTGGGTGTTTATTGAGGTCGTTTTCCCCCTCGTGAGCAGGCTAGGATCTCCCCCCACATTTTTCTACGGTTTCCCATTTTTCCCCATGGTTGGGAAGTCATTTTTGGTGTTGCTAACTGCCGAGGAAGATAGATCTACGTTTTGGGGTTTGGAAGGGGTCGTTTTGACCATGTGAATCCTGCAGACATTTTCAGAATTCGAATCCATGAGATGGGGATTTGTAGAGGTCATTTTTTCCTCTATGGAGCCATTAAATGTTCCCCGAAACAATTTGATCACTTGGGTTATTTTTCTTTCCATCTTCCATTTCTGTTTTTGGTTCCTAGGACATTTGTTCCTTACCCAAAAATTGTATTCTGCTATGAGGTGCATCCTAGAGTTTCCTTGGATGAGTAATTCCAAGGAATCCATCTGTTAGTTGGTTGAATGGGTTCGATGTGAAGGTTGGCTTGGCTAAATAAAGTCCAAGGAACCCCCCCCATGCTATTGGCTTGTTGCCTTAAATGGTCTGTGAAACCCAACTTTGTGTTGGATTAACTGTGGGTGTATGGTATTGCTGTGGGTAAGCCTATTCCTCCCCAGCTCCTTGTGGAAATCATGCCCAGCTCGGGGGTGTCAGTGATGCTGAAAGACTGATGAGAAAACTGGCCTATGGTTGGGTGGAACGTTGTAGCGACATAGTTAGTTGCAGGAATCTTCTTCTCAAGATAAGTATTCTTTGTGTATTTAATATCTGCAACTCTATTTACTTATTTGATGAGTTATTATGAACATGTTTGAATGCTTGAATGAATGTATTTTTCTTTTGTTGTTTATTTCATGAATAATGCATCTATGTATGTTTTTAATTCAATGCATTTTTATTATTATGTTCATGGGGCTAGATTTCCCATTTGATAGCAGAAACAGCCTAGTCACGTTCTCTCCATCGTTGGTATGTGGGGTGAGGACATGAAAAGCTAGCTAAGATTCTATATCTTTCACTTTTGGTGATGTCTACATCAACACTTCTACAAAGAGATATTTATGAACTGAAGCTTGTACAACCCAAATTCCGATTTCTTCTTCACCAATATTTTTCGATATTTTGAATGCTTTGCTTGCCCTTCTGCAACTTGTTCTGGAGATTCTTTAAATGTTGATATTTGTCTGGAAAATATTGAATCTAGGTTGCTACTAAAGCTTAACATTTATTATGTGTCGTGCACATTTTCTTGTAGAATTCCTTGAACTTTTCCATAGTCTTTTCAATTACTATGTTCAATCTTACTGTTGCCTTGCTGCTGAAATCCAAAAGTGCCAACTCCATCTTCAATCTGTTTGTAGTTTTTTGGGGCATGTTGTCAGGAAAAACTGAATTGGTTCCGATCCATGTTAACTGACTTTGCACCAGTTCTGTGACTTATGATAACCCTTTTCGGAACTCCGAGGAGTCGTTTGATTTGGCCTCTATTTTCTTAATCCTATATATTTCTTCTGCCAATTTCAATTGAACCTGGTTTATTTTCCTTTGCAACAAACAAGATTGACTACAGAATGGAGTAATATCGAGCTTCTTTTCATTAGCTATCTTGAGATGTTTCTCTAGTAGGCTATTCTATCTCTCTAATTCTTCTGCTCGCTGGTTGGCTGCATTTTTCTACATTTCCAAATATGAAACCTTGCTTTCGATATCTCTTTTTTCTCCCTCGGTGATTGCACTTGACAAAATTAGTGAATCCTTGTCATATTCTAGAACTTGGCATGCTTCTCTGAGTCTTTTAAACTCTGACAAAGTATCATCATAATTCCTCTTCAATTGTTTCCCTTCTATTCTCTCCCTTGTCGAATTTTCTTTTATCTATTTCATTTTCTCTTTGTAATATTCAGTGTCATCGACCAGCTTACCGACATTATCTGCGTTGGCTTATGCTGCTGCTACGCTTTCCATCGTGAGAAGTCGAGGATCTTCATTTGTCCCATGCATAACTGTCTTCTCTGTCACCATGACTTCTACAGGTTGATCACCTACTTTCAACCTCTTCTCCATCCTTCTTACAATTATTTTCTTCTTCCGATCAAAGAAAATTGTGTCTAAGTTAGCCACAACATGTTGATGAGATGGGATGAATGGTGCCAATCCAATGTCTACCAGGGGAACTTGTCTTCCTGTCATTGTGCTACTTGACAGGACAAAAGAATCCACTAGATTGTCATGGGCTTGGTCCTTCTCCATATCCTTCCTGTTTTGGTCTTCATGTTCTTTCCTTTTCAGTTCTTCAGCTACTAACTTCTTAGCTTCTTGTACTAACCTTTGGGCCCCCTCTTCCTGGTGCTTGGTAGCTTCTTCGTTCTATTTTTGCTGTTCAGAAGTGCCACTGCTGCTGTCTTTACCTCTTGTGGTCATGATTTTCTTCTTGAACCGCTTTCTCAATGTGGTCATGTTACATGCGTTTTGGTATATCTGCTCATCTTTGTCAAACTGATCGGAGTATTCAAAATGTACTCCTACATATGCACAGTATTTTGAAAATTTTTCCCATGCATTTTTTCTGCAAAAACTTTTCTCCACGAAATGGAAGTTTTCTATCTCTCTTACAAAATCGGGGCACTCCTTACCTTGGTGAATTTATAAATACAAATGAAAAATGGCAGCGGAGGCTAGACAACTTTCTTCATATCAAATAGGAAGTTCCCAAAACCGTCTATGTACAACTGTCTTACCACCTCCTTATGGATGACATAATCAGTGGCATACCTTGGCAGCAGTGAAGGAGCCTGGGATCCTCCATACATCCACAAATACAAACCTTCCTTGGAGAAGAAATAATCCCCATATTCACTTACAATTTTCAGTGCTACTTCGGACATGCAGTTGCATTCTTCAAGGAATAGAAGCTCATACAATGGTAGAAGAATATCTTCATAGATAGTCTTGTAAAATCTGAAATACACTTGTGCTCACAAGATTTGATATGCAGAGTACACAGGAGTCCTAGCAGGATCCCAATTACACTTCAATTTTGGGAATGGGTGTGTACATAAGATACAATCAATAAAAAAGGATCCCATGTAGAATTCGGACTTTCTTTGAGTTAGACCTCCTAATGCCGCAACTATGCATGATGATAGGCTATTTTCCACGATGTCTTCCCAGTTGAAGATAGTGCCTTGCATGGTTACATAATACATCAACGATATCCAGTTTATCTTACAAAACCTCCCATTTTCCCGGCCGAAAATCTGATTTAGCATCAGGGCTACAAGTCGGCACGGGGTGTGTAAATTGGAAGTCTCGTATTCTCATGAGGCTTTCTGGTGAAACCGCTTCCAGGACATCATCATATTTTTAGCACAGTCAAGCACGTCCAAATCTAGATCCTCTACCCATTTATTTGTCATGAAAGTCTGGGGTTCCAGTAGCTTGCATGCTTTGGCAATGTAGGTAGGGTTGAAAGAGGAAAATGGTTGTTTCTCCTTGTTGGACACAATCATAGTAGCTGCATCCGCCTGAGATAGGATTTAGCCAATAACTTTGGCACAGGGGAAAATCTCAGGGCATGTAGCTACTTTTGTAATGACGTATCTTTTGATGTTTACATACAATGGTATGTCCTCTAAACTTCCATTCGGGATAGTCTCGTCCTTGATCATTTGATAAATTTTCCACCATTTAAATTTTGGCTTAACCCTTGTGATGGCTTTTGTGTCCTCGCAAATAATTTCCATCTTAGGTAAAATATTGACATCTGGGTCATCTCTTGTGGTCCGGGCCTTCTTTTTTCCTTTATTTGGCATGGTGTTGTATGAAGTTTGAGGCAGAAACACAAATATACCAGGTAACGAGTTAAGAGTAACTGTGGTGAAGCAACATGCAATCACCATTAGCAAAATATACAGAAATGAGCCACTATATTTGGAATGAATGACAACTAGATAATAAACATAAGATTGTATTTAGCAAAACTGCATTTATTGAATCATCCTTGAACATCTCTAAAGGCTATGTGACACAAAATAAGGTTATCTAGCTACTCCCAAAACCAGAAAGTGAATAATAGGTTACGGCTGGATTGATCCAAAAGAAAACTTCTCATGTTGTACGGGTTTAGACCTTAGGCTGGGAGAATCATTCTACACCCGTTGCTTTATGCAAGAACAAAATGGGGCTTCCATTTTCCATGCAAACAAGAAACCTAATGACGACTCAGCAAACCAAGGTGACTTGAAACACTGGTCTGTCTTCTTAGCTCATGGACGAAATGCTTGATTAGCCAAAACCTCGGTACTGACCCAGTTTGACATAAAAATACTCATGGCTTGAGCAACAAGGATGGGTGGTGCGGAGTAGGTAAGAATACCCTCTACGACCATGCTAGTAAAATGAAAACAAAACAAATGGGGTTCATGGCACAGAAAGACTTGGGAGAAAACCACTAGAGATCTGAGAACCTTAAAAAGAAACGAAAAGGAAAACCACAGGGTCGAGTAATACTTTAAAATACCATGATCCGGGAAAACCCTAACCCTATTAAACAGTAAAACCTTCAAATGCTAAATATCAAGCCCTAAATAAATGTGATAAGACTAGAAACCTACCTGACACATGGTGGTTGACCGTGGGTGAAAATCCTTTCTCAAGTTTTTAGTAGAAAACTCCAAGTGGAAAACGATTGCTCGGAACACTCCAACGGGAAGGGGTAGTAAAAATACGTAAGACTCCAAGGCTTATATAGAAATAACTGTGGAAAATTCATTAATTCTGTCACTGGCTAATTAAATTCCCAAGGGTGAAAATGCCATTTGGCACCAAAGGTAAAAATCCTTCTCGACAAAACTATCTTAATTGACAAACAAGCTAAGGAGCCTACGATAGTATCGGGTAGACTCATGGAGAAGATTCGATGTAATCAGATAGATTTCAAAAATCCTGCTGATGATAAGACTATTCGAAGGATCCTTCAATCTTTATCGGTGGTGAAAAAAAGGATCACCCACACCGACATCAACTCCAATTTTGGAGTTCCTGCAACACCATTACGAAAAATCAATAAGAACTCTTACACGCCCTATTGTCCAAACTACGAAAAGGTCATCGGTTGTGAACGATCAGTGCATTTGAACATATTGGCTTGCAAAAATGAGTCTTGTCGATGCTGTCAGCATATACTTCCGAAAAAGGCCCACCAACGAACTTACGAAAAGCTCCCGACGATAGGCTGGCGCACGAGAAAATAATACCTTCCCGATTGAATCGGATCAACTCTCCGAGTTTGCGTGATAACCTCAGTAAAATTTAACGAGATCTCCTGAGAAGCTTCTGCAAAGGATTTGATAAAACTATCAAAAAGAAAAAGAAAATTTCGTCGAGAAGGTCGGTTCCAAACCCATGTTACGCTGATGTATTGAAAAACTCATAAATATGTTTCCGAGACTCAATGAGGAGTAGGCAACAATTGGATGGAAAACCCAAGTTATTCTGATGTGTCAGCCATAATTGATGATTTCAGTTGATACATCGGGTGAAAAACCTGAGTTTTAACTTTGAGAAAGGCTCCTTCTAACTTGTGGAAAAACAACTAAGTCATGGAAAAGGATATTCAGAGAGAAAAAGTAGTCAAGGAAAACTTAAAAGCTAAAAAATCTAAGGAGGGGCCCTAAAATCGTAAATTTTTTGGGGTAGTGGTAGCACCAGCAACAAAAGTGTAGGAAACTAAACCAAGTCCCAAGTCTATTTACTTACCAAGGATTCCATATCCTATTTCATGCCTTTATCCCACTTCTTTCTAATGTCTACTTGCAATGTCTCTTCATAACTTTCTGTTCGGGTACATAGGGTACTCCCAAAAGACCGAACACCTTCAGCAACCACTTCACACAAATAGATCACAAATCAACACACCGATGTTTGTCACGTGGTTAAAAACCTCGAGAGGGAAACAGTCCATGGCCCTAGCCAAATAGCTACTTGGAGCAATTTATTATGCAAAAGAAAGAAAGTTACATGAGCTTCTCATAATCGATCAACTAGCCAAGGACTCTCTATGCTCTTTAAATAGAGATCATAGACCAATTGGGTGTTAAGCCACAGATCAATGGTAGGTATGATCTAAGAGAAGTTGAACCGTTAGATCACTCTATGTCTAGAACATATCGTGACCGTTGGATTAGAATATTTACAAATGCATACTAATGCATACTAAAGAAACAAACTTTTACCTAACGGATATATTACACAAGTTGATCTTAACTAACTCCTAAGTGTCTAAATATCCTAACATCCCCTTTTAAGAACAACTTGGGATAGGATTGAAGGATTTACAAAAGTGACACTATTAGGAGAAGGAAGGAGGCATTAGAGCCTATCCCCCCTTAAGGACACATTATTGAACTCCTAACATAGACCGAAGTTTAGAAAACTTCACTTTTGTAAGAGACTTGGTGAAGATGTCTGCAACTTGATCATCTGTAGGGCAATACAGAACTTCAATAACACTATCATGGACAAGATTTCTGATGAAGTGCATGTGTAGCTCAATGTGTTTGCTATGCTGATGTAGAACTGGATCTTTGGCAAGATTGATGGCACTTTGATTGTCGCACCAAAGTGGAGTAGGCTGCTACTGCTCGAATCCAAACTCTGAAAGGATCTGTCGAAGCCATTAAGTTTCCTGACTGGCATTAACTATGGCTCGATATTCTGCTTTTGCTGAAGAAAGAGCAAGAGCTTGTTGTTTCTTACAAGCCCAAGTGACAGGTCCAGATCCCAGACTGAAAACATAACCTACAGTAGACTTTTGATCATCAGGATCACCGGCCCAATCTGAATCAGTGAAACCAACCAACAAAGGTTCTCCCCTGTACTGTAATGAATCCCAAACTGAATTGTACCTCGAATATATCGAAGTATTCTTTTTGCTACTTTCCAGTGACTTTCATGAGGAGTTTGCATATAACGGGCAACACGACCAACGACAAAGGAAAGGCTAGGACAGGAATGAGTCAAGTATAAAATACTACCAACAAGTTGATGATACAAGGTGGCATCTACTTCAGGGGAAGTACAAGTGGCAGAAAGTTTGACTCCAGACTGGAAGGGAGAAGGGGCTGGTTTACAATCTTCCATGTGGAAGCGACGAAGAAGGTCACAAGCATACTTAGACTGGAAAAGAAAGATTCCTTCTTTGGTTTGCAAGACTTGGAGACCAAGAAAATAATGCAAATGTCCTAAGTCTGACATTTCAAAATTTTACTTAAGACTGGATTTCACATGGGTTATAAGTTTAGGGTCACTACTAGTAAGGATAAGATCATCAACATAAAGAACAAGTATGATGAGATGGTTTCCTACTTTCTTGGTATAGACATTGGGGTTAGAATGGAATATAGAAAAGCCACTGTCAAGCAGAAAGCTATCCATTTTGGCATACCAAGGTCTAGGAGCTTGCTTAAGGCCATATAAGGATTTCTCAAGGAGACAAACAAGGTTAGAGTTATTCTGAACATATCCAGGAGGTTGTTCCATGTAAATTTCCTCATGTAAATCACCATGTAAGAAGGCAGACTTGACATCCATTTGATGGACTTCCCAGTTATGTAAGGCTGCAAGGGAAAGAACAAGGTAGATGGAGTTCATTTTTGCTATAAGGGCAAAGGTTTCATTGTAGTCAATCCCTTCAACTTGGGAAAAACCTTTTGCAGCTAACCTTGCCTTAAGTCTTTCAACACTTCCATCTGATGCATACTTAGTTTTGTAGACCCATTTACATCTGACAAGTTTTCTTTCTTCTGGAAGAGGAACAAGATCCCAAGTATCGTTCGCCATTAAGGAATGATATTCTTCATCCATGATGCACCCCAATCTGGATTTCCTGAAGCTTCTGCAAAAGTTTCTGGATCATGATTCTTAGAAACTTGATCCAAAAGAGAAGAGGCTCGCTGAAACTGAGAACGTGTTCGATGTTGATCTCTAGGATTACCGGCAAGATCACCACCTGTTTCACATGTTGAACGGACCCATCGAGGAAGTATTGGTGCCAGTGCAATTTGAGGAACATGAGCAAGCAGAGGTGGATTTTCATCCTCACTGGAGTTGGAAACCTATCAAGGAAGTTGGAAGAAGAAGAAGAAGGCACAATCGTTGAATCAGGCTCACAGGCCAAAGATGGCACACCCACCAAGTTAGGTCCATAGGCCAAGAGATTTTCATCAAATTTAACATCTCTTCTAATGATTATATTATGTGAATGGGGTTGAAGAAGTCTATAACCTTTTACATCTTCAAAATATCCAACAAATATGTACTTTTCACTTTTAGGCTGCAATGCTTTTCGTTTTTCATTCGGAATGTGAGCCCATGCTTCACAACCAAACACAAGAAAGTGACTTACATCTGGTTTAATTTTACTCCATGCTTCTTTCGGTGTTATACCTTGTAAAACTTTAGTGGGTGTGCGATTAACTATGTAATTTGCACAATTTATGGCCTCAGCCTAATATTGAAGACTTAGTCCCTTAGATTGGATCATACAATTAGCCATTTCTTTTAAAGTGTGGTTTTTCCATTCAGCTACACCATTTTGTTGTGGTGTATATGGAATAGTGTGTTGTTGTTGGATTCCTTGTTCAGTGCAGAAAGTAGTGAACTTGTTGTTAACATATTCTCTTCCATTATCAGATCTTAACGTAATAATTTGATGACCAGATTGTTTTTCAACAAGGGTCTTGTAGGCCAAGAATATGTTAAATACTTCACTCTTAAGTTTTAGGAAGTAAACCCAAGTGCGTCTGGAGTAGTCATCAATGAAAGTTAAGAAATATTTGAAACCAGAAAAGGATGCAGATGAAGAGGACCACACCAGTCACTATGCACAAGTTCCAAAGGAACCGAGGTGTGCCAAGAGGCACGTTTGTCAAAACTGTCCCGATGATGTTTTTCGAGTACACAACCGGAACAAACACCATCCTTGCAAGATACCATTGGAAGACCAGTCACCATATTGTCTTTACACAGTTGTTGCAACGAGTGATAATTTAAGTGACCAAATCGCTTATGCCAAATTTTGCTCAAGTTATCACTATGAGCAACAAAAACTGAAGGAAAAGGTGATGACCCAAAGCTGTTAAATTTGTAAAACCTGGTAATATCTTCAACAATTTCAGTAGTAAGAACATTTTGAGGATTTTTAAAATCGTTGATTACAACTTGGTGAGGTGTAAATGTCACAGTTTTACCTTCACCTGAATGAGTAATTTGATAGACTGATAACAAATTGTAGGAAATTTTTGGAACACATAGTACATCACTGAAATGACCATTTTCTACTAGAACTGTTCCAGATCCTACAACACTTAGAGATCTATCATCACCAACAAATATTTGTTTGGTGTTACATTCATGCATAGTAGAAAATATGGCTTGATCCTTAGCCATATGATAAGATGCTCCAAAATCAATAAGCCATTCATTTGAAGTAGAAGAAGAAGATGCAATATAAGAGTAATCAGAAGCACAAAGTGCATGTCCATGAGAGTTAGATTTTGAAGACGAATCTATGCTGATGTGGTGCTTCTTCATTGCTGTTTCCAAGGGTGCCATCTTCTTGAAACACTTAGATTCATCATGATTATCTTTCCCACAAAAATTGCAATGACGCTCAGTATTCTTTCCTTTTTGCTTGGATCATTTGTCATTTTTTTAAGAAGGAGCTAACTGAGAGGGTTTGGGACCCTTGTTGTTTGGCTTATTATTGTAAAAATTCTGTTTCTTGGGAGACTTGGACTTTTCTTTCTGTCGGGACAATAAGGCTTTCCCAAATGTATCTGCATTGTTAATTATTCCAAGATGAATGAGCTTATCTTGCTCTCTAATTAAGGAATCACAAAAGGATTCAAGATTAGGCTCTTGATAGCTAGCTGCAGTCAAGGATTCTTTCATGGAGTAGAATGTAGATACAAAAACAGAATATGCAGGATTCTTTCATGGAACATAATGTAGATACAAAGTTTGGAAAGAATATGATAAATACATTGTTTGTCTTCTTTCTTAATCTTGCATTCCACACATAAGAGTCTAAGAGTTTTATACTTAGATAAATAGTCTTGAATGCATGAAAAATCATTTGGATTTCAGGAAAGCAACTCATTCTCAAGTTGATGACCCCGAATTTCATTGTGTTTACCAAACACAAATTCCAATTTTTCCCAAGCTTTATCAGGTTCATCAATTCCAGATATGTGGAATTGCAAATCAGTAGAGATTGACATCCCAATAAATCCACGAGCTTCATAACATCTATTTGCCCATTTAATTTTCTTATCATCATCAGTGGGTTCTATTTCTTTCCCTAAGGTTATCCTGAAAAGTCCCCTACTTCGTAGAACATCCTCCATACGATATTTTCATGAGAAATAGTTAGAACTTGTAAGTATAATATCACAAGGGGAAGCCATACTGTAAAATAATGGCTGAAAAAATAGAAACTAACTATCTGGTTGCAGAGAGCTTGAAAAATATGCGGTTTTAAAAAAAACGGCACTGAAAACTGATTCTGGATGATGAAGTTATTCTTGATCAAAGAAAATGTTGAAGATGTCCCCAATAGTGACGTGACAGCTATTAACTTACCCAACTAAAAAAAAATAACCCCCCGTCTTCCCAATATCAACCTTTGACAATCACTTTACAATAAAGTTGTTTTGAAGTGAATCACTTTTGTAGAATATGTGAGGTTCACTTTTACAATAATGTTACTTTTAAATAGTGCGGCAATAAATTAAAAGACTTAAGTGACTCACTTTTTATTTTATTTTGTTTATGTGAGATGCACTTTTACAATAAAGTAACTTGAAAATAGAAATTGCATGCACTGAAAGGTAGCTTAATAAGACTTGAACTCAAGACCTATTAAGGAATAAAGCAACTTTGGACCAAGTGAGGTAAGTTTAAAAGGTATGTAAAAGAATGGAAAGAGGAAGATTTTTTTTTTTTTACTCTTCTCTCTCGTTCTTCGTGCTTGCCTTTTTTTTTTTCTGCAAATCGCAAAAAAAAAGAAAAAGAAAAATAAATTTTTTTTCCACACAAATGGGTTAGATCTTGGTTAGCTTACCGGGAAAGTCTACCTTTTCAAGTTTTGTCGATGTTTTTGATTTTCTGTGATTGCACAAGGTGCACGGCAAATAGCATACATAGCCGAGAAGACAAGAAAAAAATTTTCCCTTTCTGTTTCTGATTCGCCGCGATTGCGCAAGGTGCATGGCAAAGAGCATACGCAACCAGGAAAGGCAACAGTCCAAGACTAAAACAGTAAAGATCTAGTAATAAAATTGATAAAATATGCGAGATTTAAAAAAAAAACAAATCCATCACTGTAACATTATACCTTCAGATTTGCCGAAATGGGTGTTTCTGGAACAAACGGAAACAATTTTCGATGAAACAAAAACTATTTCCTAATGAAAACGGTGCTCTGAACGTAATGGAATAGCTCCCACAAGCCAAAAAATGCACAAAAAATCCAGAACCAGAAACCCTTTCAAATTTTTGGCAACACCAGTTCCAGATCTAGATCAAAATCGAAAGCGGCTCTTCATAAAAGATCTGATACCATGTTCGGGTACACAGGGTACTCCCAAAAGATCGAACATCTTCAGAAACCACTTCACACAAATAGATCACATATCAACACATCGATGTTTTTCACGTGGTTAAAACCCTCGAGAGGGAAACAATCCATAGCCCCAGCTAAATAGCTACTTGGAGCAATTTATTATGCAAAAGAAAGAAAGTTACATGTGCTTCTCATAATCGATCAACTAGCCAAGGACCCTCTATGCTCTTTAAATAGAGATCATAGACCAATCGGGTGTTAAGCCACAAATCAATGGTAGGTATGATCTAAGAGAAATTGAACCGTTGAATCACTCTATGTCTAGAACATATCGTGACCTTCTGATTATAATATTTACAAATGCATACTAATGCATACTAAAGAAACACACTTTTATCTAACGGATATATTACACAAGTTGATCTTAACTAACTCCTAAGTGTCTATATATCCTAACACTTTCTGGTTCACCAGAATTAGGAAACAATAAAAAATAAAATGAAGGAGAGTATTGTTTAGGGGGTCTATTTAACTTATTATATCTTCTAATAATATTAGTTTTTCAACATTTAAGCTAGCATTATGTTAGGATATTTACTAAGAGAATAACAAGTACAACAATCAAACATAAGAGACAATGAACACAGTGTTTTTTATCGGGGACACCATAAATGGAGAAAACCCTGCAACTTCCTCAGAGATAGAATCAACACAAGATGTAAAACCCCAAAATAGTAAGATGCACTCCCGACAGCAGTAATATTCTTCTTGTCTAGCCCCAGTGTCTTCTCCTTCCTCAACTATGCACTACACTTGAGTGTGTGAGTGATGTGTGCTAAATAGAGATCCCAACTCTCTATTTATACTAATCTTGACATGACGAAAACCCTACTAGGGCCGAACTCTACTAGGAGAGTCTAATAACCCCAGTGCCCTAGAACTGTGACAACATTAACCCTTAGACAATCGGAGGGTTACCCACTATGACTTGACATGACTTGTTTACATTATTGATTCTCTCGATCGAAACATTGGGGCATGACAACATGACTCAATTACATAATATATACATCCTAGAATAAACATTGGGTTACAATACATAAGATACATAGATGAATACATTTTGAAGTTACAAATACATCAACACTCCCTCTTAACTAGGAAGGTATTTTTTCGACACAATTTTCAGCACTGGTCTTCTTCTCTGTATCACTGGATCATCTCGTCATCTGCATATCAAGTCTTCTGAGTCTTCAAGTCATATTCATTCTTCAAATCTGGATCATCTCTCGATCTAGATCATCATCACTGGCTCTGGATCATCTCTCGATATGGATCATCAAGGGACATCATCACTGGATCTAGATCATCTCTTGATGTGGATCATCACTGCTGGATCTGGATCATCACTCAATCTAGATCTCTCGGAGTCATCATAACTGGATCTGGATCATATCTCGATCTGGATCATATCTCGATCTGGATCTCATCTGGTCATCATCATGTGTGCTATCTTGTTATAGGGAGTTCTACAGAGCTAACCTTCTTTCATGCTGGTTGTAGGCCTAGCCATCGGGTAGGTCTTCACCTAGCACTTACATCTGACCTACTCGTCAGAAAGACATGCCCAACACTCACATATGATCATGTAGGAACCTACAATCACATCAGAAAGGCCCAGCACTCACATTCACCAACATGATAGGACATCACATCACTATCATCTGTGAAAAGGCTCCTGCACTTATATCTGACCTGGAAGGAAAGAAGTCCTCCACCCTCGCCAGAAAGGCTTGCACTTACATCTAATCTGGAAGGAACTAAATCCTCCACCCTCACTAGAACGACCCCTAGTCCCAGATTGAGCTACCTGGTAACGGACCAAGTGCCTCCATTCTCCTGGAGAATGGCAGTTGCCCTTACATCTGACCTGGTAGGAAACAAGTCCTACACCCTAGCCAGAATGGCCTGCACTCACATTTGACCTGGAAGGAACCAAATCCTCCACCCTTATCAGAAAGGCCCCCAGTCCCAGACTGAGCTACCTGGTAACGGACCAGGTGTCTCCACTCTCCCAGAGAGTGGCAGTTGCCCTTACATCTGTCCTACTCAACATAATGACCAACACTCATATTTGACATGGAAGGAACTGAATCCTCTCGCCATGACAGAATGGCTTAGCCCTTACATCTGACCTGCTTGTCAGAATGGCTATGAATCTCAACACTCATATCTGACATGGAAGGAACTAAATCCTCTCACGATGACATAATGGCTCAGCCCTTACATCTGACATGCTCATCAAAATGGTTTTGGGACTCATCACTTTCCCTTGGAGGAAACCTCGATCTAGAGAACACCAAGCTTCTCCCTGAAGTACTCAAACTTAACTTTGGCTAATGGCTTCATGAACACATCAGCTATCTGTTCCTCCGTCACAACATACTGGAGCTTCACTGCTCCTCTCTGCACCATATCCCTGATATAGTGATACTTGATCTCGATGTGCTTCGACTTGTCATGGAACACTGGATTCTCTGACAACTTCATGCAACTCTAGTTGTCACAATGTATACAAGTAGCATCCATCTGGAGATCAAATAAATCAAATAGTAGCTTTCGCAGCCATACTGCCTCACAACTAGCTGAACAAGCTACGACATACTCTGCTTTAGCTGTACTCAGTGCCACACAGGATTGCTTCCTGCTAAACCAAGAGATCACATCTGATCCCATACTGAAGCAACACCCTAAAGTGCTCTTCCTATCGATGGCACTGCCTGCCCAATCTGAATCAACATAACCCTCCAAGTTAATCTTCTGATTTGCATCGTACTTGAGCCCATAATCAACTATAACCCTCAGGTACCTTAGAATATGCTTTCCAGCAATCAAGTGAAAGTTTCTCGGATCTTTCAAGAACTGGCTCAAGGTTTTCATAGCAAAGAAAATGTCTGGTCTCGTGTTCGTCAGGTGCATCAATGACCCAATCATCTGACGATACATTGTAGCATCAACCGACTCTGATGAAGCATCACTCAATAGCTTCAGGTTTGATGCCATAGGTGTGGCCATAGTCTTGCAGTCCATCATCCCAAACCTCTTCAGGATCTCTACTGCATACTTCCCTTGTCCAAGGAAGATTCCATCTGCACTCTGCCACACCTCCATACCTAGAAAATAATGCATCATACCCAAGTCCTTCATCTCAAACTCAGTAGCAATCTTTCTCTTTGTATCAGTAATCAACCCATCCATACCTATCACAAATAGATCATCTACATATAGTAGAAGCATCACTGGGTTTCCATCTTCAACCTTGTAGTAAAGGTTGGAATCTGCTTTACTCTTGGTAAATCCCAAACTGGATAGAAAGCTTTCAATTATGTCGTACCATGTCCTGGGTGCCTGTTTCAAACCGTACAGGGATTTATTCAATCTACACACATGAGACTCCCTGTCATGTGTCTCAAAACCGAGTGGTTGTTCTACATACACTTCCTCTTCCACTACACCATTCAAGAAAGCAGTCTTGAAATCCATCTGGTGTATCTTCCATTTCATCACTGCAGCCAGAGCAAGTACTGATCTAATGGAAGTGTATCTGGCTACAGGTGCAAAGGTTTCTTCATAGTCTATTCCTTCATTTTGAGAGAAACCCCGAGCTAGAAATCTTGCCTTGTATTTTTCAATGCTACCATCTACAGCATGTTTGATCTTGTAGATCCATTTGGAAGTTACAATTGACTTCTTGTCTGGTCTTGGGACAACATCCCAAACATCATTCTTCATGACCGAATGGTACTCTTCGATCATAGCATCCTTCCATTCTTTTCGTTCTGCCTCTTCTTCATAATTGGAAGGTTCTTTATCAATGAATTCACATAGTAAAGCTACATACCCGGAACAAGATCTGGTCCTCTTTCTTTCTCTATGATTTTCTTCTGGAGCCCCATATCTTTTTGCACGTTGGATAAGTTCTCGTACCCAAGTAGGTTTCCTCTTATGAGGATTCTTCTCCAGAGGTGGGTCTATAGGTCTTTGTGAGGTGGATGTATAGGTCTTTGTGGTCCTTCAAATTCTCGATCTTCTTCTTGAATTTCTTCATTCATGGTTGTATCATGAATTCTGGGTGCTTCTGCTTCTTCAGGTTCTTCAGCAGGTCTATTTCTGGATTTGTTGTAAGCTATGCCTTCATCAAATGTCACATCGCTGCTGATGTCAATCTTCTTTTATCCCGAGAAATATATTCTATAAGCCTTCGAGATTTTAGAGTATCCAACAAATATACCCTTCTTTCCTGAAGGATCTAATTCAGACCTCTTCTCTTTTGGAATGTGGATGTACATAGGACAACATAATATTTTGAGATGGCTAACTTATGGTTTCTTACTGGAGAAGACTTCTTCAGGAGTCTTGTTCTTGAGTACTCTATGTGGAGTACGGTTCTGTACATACACCGTTGTTTTGGCAGCTTCCACCCAAAGATGCATAGGAAGGTCTTGATCATGAAGCATTGCTTTTGCAGCTTCCATGATAGTTCTGTTCTTCCATTCCACAATCCCATTCTGTTGTGGATTATAAGGAGTGGAAAAATCCCTCTTAATCCTCGATTCTTTGCGTATCTCTTTGAATTCATTTGAAGTGAATTCTCTGCCATTATTTGATAGAATGGTCTTGATCTTCTTTTCAGTATGGTTCTTGATCAAGGCTTTGAATTCCTTGAACTTACTGAATACTTCGCCTTTTTTCTTCATGAAGTAAACCCATGTATTCCTAGAAAAGTCATCAATAAAAGAAACATATTATGCATACCCGCTTAGAGAGCTTGATGACATAGGACTGCATACATCGGAGTGGATGATTTCCAAGATTCCTTTTGCTTTGCTTTCGATTCTTGGAAATGTCTTCTTTGTATTCTTTCCTTTTGCACATCCTTTGCAGAACCCATCATGTTTTTCTTGGATTTATGGAAGAGCTTCAACAACTTTGCTTGCAATAGGTAGTGCTCTGTAATGCACATGTGCAAGCCTTCTATGCCAAAGTTCACTTGGCTCTACTGTGTCATGGACCAAGGCTTGTTCTGGATGGCCCTTCAATTTGTACAATCCTCCTTCTTGTTCTGCAATCACTACCGCATCATTGATAGTCTTTCCTTTTGGCCACATGATGACTTGACCATCTATGAATGCAACCTGCATTCCTTTTGCATCTAATGTTGATATGGAGAGAAGGTTCTTCTTCAGTCCTGGCATAAACAATACTTCTTTCATTGTTAGAGACTTTCCAGAGTCTAGTTTATGGGAAGATTCCCCACTACCTTTTATTGGATATTGGTAGTCATCTCCTAGCTTTACCTTGTGAGGTGATTCATGTTCTGACAGTCTCACAAAGGATTCCTTGAATCCAGTGATATGTTTGGAAGCCCCTCTTTCTATAAGCCAATCATCACTTCCATGAGTAATGTTACCTGTGAGAGCAAAGATTAGAACATATTCATCCTCGCTTGAAGAATCTTCACTTTCATATCTGGATCTCTTCCTATATGGTTCATCATCCTCTGCAGCATGAGCATGATGTCTTCTTTTGTTGCTCCTCTTCATTATTTTTTGTTTCTTAGGACAATTCCTTGCATAGTGTCCTGCTTCATCACATGTATAACATATGATCCTAGATAAATATTTTCTAGTGTTATCTTTGTGAGAGTGCTTACCTCTAGAGCTATGAGATCTTCTTTTGTTTGACTTGGAGTGAGACTTGGAGTGTACCATGAGAGCTTGATCTTCACTTCCCATCTTCTCTTCTCGAGCTGCTATCCGAGCTTCATCTTGAGAGCACTCTTCCCATAGTCTGTTGAACTTGACTAAATTCTTTCTAGCACAGATTCCTTGGATGAAATAATCCCATGACCTACGAAGGCCATTCAAGGTAGTCATCACAATTTCTTCATTTTCCACTTCTTCATCAACCACTTCTAGTTGTTCTTTGATCTGAGAAACTCTTGTGAAGTAAGACTGGATTGTTTCTGCATTCTGAATCTTCACATTATTTAGTTGGTTTCTTAGGGTCATCTTCCGGTTTAAGTTCTTCCCTTCAAACAATTTGGTTAGGGCATCAAACATAGCTTTAGGTGTCTTGAGAGAGGACACCTGTGGGATATGGTGATCCTTGATAGAATCAACAATGATCCTCTTTTCCATAACCATCTTCTTCTTATGTAAGGCCTTTGCCTCATCTCCCTCTGGAATTGGAACCTCCTCATGGATGTAGGAGTCTAATTCATTTTCTTCCAGGACCAGGGAGATCCTATACTTCTAGGCTCAAAAGTTATTAGCTTCCTCAATCTTTGCATCAAGCTTGGTATGATGAGACATATTAACTAAGAACCTCAAATGGAAATACAAAAGATTTTAGATCTTACCAGGTTCAAGATGTCGGATTTGAAACTTGAGCTGAAATCCTGCAGAGCTGGTTCAGGAGCAGATTAGGGTTTTGTTTTTCTAGAGTTCTGTCCACCCAAATGTCTTGAAATTTGTCCCTAAATTCGATTTTGAGGAGGATATCAATCAAGGCTTGGGCTCACTAAAAAAATTCCTCTTCTGTGAAAAGCCCTAATTTTTGATAGCAGTGACAGGTCCAAAACTGAAAAACCTCAAAATTGGATTCTACTTCAACAAAAAGATGCGCCCTAAGGAGGAGAGTTATTCCACCTTACTTTTTCTGAAAATCTGTGGAGGAAGATCCACAAACTAGGAAGCCTAGTTCTCGCAGCTGCACAGTGTCTTCTTCTAAGGTTAGATCTGATACCATGTTAGTTTTTCAACATTTAAGCTAGCATTATGTTAGGATATTTACGGAGAGAATAACAAGTAAAACAATCAAACACAAGAGACAATGAACATAGTGTTTTTATTGGGGAAACCATAAATGGAGAAAACCCCACAACTTCCTTAGAGATAGAATTAACACAAGATGTACAAACCCAAAATAGTAAGATGCACTCCCGATAGTAGTAATCTTCTTCTTGTCGAGTCCCAATGTCTTCTCCTTCCTCAACTATGCGCTACACTTGAGTGTGTGAGTGATGTGTGCTAAATAGACACCCCAGCTCTCTATTTATACGAATTCCGACATGACTAAAACCCTACTAGGGCCGACCTCTACTAGGAGAGTCTAATAACCCTAGTGCCCCAGAACTATGGGGACTTTAACCCTTAGACAATCGGAGGGTTACCCACTATGACTTGCATGACTTGTTTACATTATTGATTCTCCCAATCGAAACATCGGGGCATGACAACATGACTCAATTACATAATAGATACATCCTGGAATAAACATCAGGTTACAATACATAAGATACATAGATGAATACATTCCGAAGTTACAAATACATCAACAAATAACACTTGTAGGAGTTTGAGGTATTACTTCCATTGTTGTTGTACATTTTGATTTTTTGGCACCTTTTGGAATCTCATTTTCTTTGATTTTATCAAACACTTTGCATTATGTGTCTTCCTTTTCCTGTTTCTTTCCATTCAACTGATGTTTGTACATAAAATTTTCATTGAATACCACATCTCTACTCCTAATTATTTTGTGATTGTCATAATCCCATAAACAATAACCAAAATCATCAACCCCTTATCCAATAAAGGTATACTTCTTGGATTTTTCCTCAAGCTTTGTTCTATTTTCTTTATCAATATGGACAAATGCTTCACAACCAAAAGTATTCATAAATGATCCAGATTTATGCAGGAACACAACAGAATACACAAATAACCATAGAAACAAATATGCAGTGGAAATAACAATTCATTTCATTAATCAATAACTGAAACTTGTTTACATATAGAATGGAAATAAACTAGCTAGAGTACTGGTAGCTTATCTCTGAGAAGAGATGTGGCGGCTACATGCCTCTGAACTTTGTGTTAGAATGAGGCTTGAAGGCCTATATATTATTGAGAAACAATGAAAACCCTACAAATCCAAAAACCTAACCCTAGGAGGTGAAACGCCTTAATGTGGGCCCCGTTGGGTAACTTGGTACATCAATTTCTTAGGGTCGTAACTTTAGCATACTACCTCCATTTGACGTGCATGATACATCGTTAGAAAGATCTATTTAAGGACTACATCCATAAATGAAAAATAATGAGTTCAAAATGGACCCATATTTTCCCGACCATTCGATGCCAAAAAAACGTCGTTTAGGGCCTCAAAATGACTCCAGAAGTTTAGGGCCCGAAAACTGCCAAAAATAGTAAATTGTGCTACAATTAAGGAAACTAGAAAACTAAAATAAACAGTGGTGGGGGTCTAAGAGGAATAGGTGGGTGGCCACCAATATCCTCCTGGATCATTCCTCCCCCCTTAGGAAGCAATGGTCCCCATTGCACTGAGTTCCTCCATGAGATGAGGAAACTTCTGTTGAACTTGGTCCCCGGTGAGCCACTTTCCTTGGTGAAGGAGTTGGCCTGCTTTGACAACCCGATATAGCTGGATTTTCTACTGGAAAATTTTCTTGATTTGTGTGTCCATAATCCGATCAGTTGTGGCTTGTTCCATGCAGTCGGGGTTTAACTTTGTTGGTGTGAGTTGTTCTGCCACGTCTGATGTGTCCAGTAGAGGTGGAAAGTAGGCCCGAAGGTGGTCCACATTGAACACTGGGTGCAGACCAAGGAATGGTGGAATACTGAGCTCGAAGGCATTGTCCCCAATAGTCTTGGTGATGGTGTATGGCCCATATCGGAGCAGAAAAATATTGCGGTGGGGTCCAGCGGGGTGCTCCTTCTGTAAATGTAGCCACACTTTGTTGCCCACCTGGAAGTTGTATTGCACTCGATACTAATCATATCACTGCTTGTACTTAGCATTAGATCTGTCCATTATGCCATGAATCTATTGGCGAATGTGCTGAATGTGCTCAATGAAGCTGTTTGCCTTGGAAACTTCAGAGTGGATATGAGCTGAATCAGCTTGAGTAGCTGCAAATGGCATGGCTACGTCAATGGGACATAGTGGCTGGAATCCCAAGCCCACCTGAAAGGGGATGTGGTTGGTTGAGCTGTGGAGGGCCCAATTATAGATGTGTTGTACATAGGGGAGGCTCTCATCCCATGTGCATGGATGCTTTGAGTTGTACATGCACAAAATGTGTACAATCATCCTGTTGACAACCTCTGTCTGGTCATCAGTCTGGGGATGGAAAGCTGTGGAATTTGTGAGCTTGGTGTTTAGAATTAACCATAGGATAGAACAGAATGTACTAAGGAACTTGCTGTCCTAGTCTGAGATTATAGACTGTGGGATACCAAAGTGTACCCAGACTCGTTCAAAGAAGAGTTTAGCAGTGGCTTCTGTTGTGATATTCTTCTTGCAGGCTGCCATTATGGCCATCTTTGAGAATTTGTCAATGACCACAAACACACAGTTGTTGCCGTGCTTAGTAGAAGGAAGGCCTAACATGTAATCCATGGATATGGATTCCCAAGGTCGACTAGGGGTAGGCAACGGAGTATAGACGCCTTGCTTCTTGATGGATGGTTCGGAAATGGCACAGGCAGTGTAGGATCAGATGTACTTCCTGATGTCCTGTCAAAGGTTCAACCAATAGAAATACTTCTGCAGAACTGCCACTATTTTCTCGACCTTGAAATGCTCAGCGACCCGATCATAGTGCACTTCCCAAATCATCTTGGCACCTCACTTGAAGGAACACAAAGGTGTCCCATGTGACACAATAGTACATCCTGGAGGTGAAATTTTGGAACTTGGTTTCCCTCCAAGAGCATCTGGCATGTGTGGCTGAATTCTGGATTGCTGTTGTAGAGAAGTGGCCAATCAGAAGACTTGTTCCCACAAGAGTTGAGCACGGTCATTATCGCCATGATTGGTGGTTGGTTGAGGCAGTTTGCAACATTATTGGTGCTTCCCTTCTTGTACTTGATGTTCAAATGAAACTGTTGTAGATATGTGGACCACTTCTGATGGCATTCATTCTGTAACTTCCCTTGTGTCTACATGAACTACAGGGGTCGATGGTCTACATGGATGATCATTTCCTTCCCCAAAATGTAATGCTTCCATTGTCGGAAAGCTTGTACAATGGAATACATCTCTTTGTCATAAGTGGAATATTTGTGGACTATGTCTGATAGTGTCTCAATGTGATATGCCACTGGATTCCCTTGTTGAGTAAGGATTGCCACAATAGCATAGTCAGAGGCATCTGTCTTGATCTCAAATGGTTGTTGCAAGTATAGTAATGTGAGCACTGGGGCACAACAAAGGCGATGTTTCAATTCTGCAAACGCCTTCTGCTGAGTTTCTGACTAAAAGAAATTTTCTTTTGCTCCTCCCTTGGGGACTTGAATCAAGGGCCAAGTGATATTAGAGAATCCCAACACGAACCTGCGGTAGAAATTATCAAGGCCCAAAAAGCTGCGAAGCTCTGTTAGAGTAGTTGGGGCTGGCCAATCACGAATGACTTGGATCTTGGTTGGATCCACATGCACCCCATAGTCATCAATAATGCATCCCAGATATTGAACCTGGGTCATGCCAAAAGTGCACTTGTCCAAATTGGCACACAACTTGTCTTACCGCAATGTTTGGAGGACCTGGCGGATGTGGTGGAGCTGCTCTTCCCAAGTCTGGCTGAAGATCAGGATTTCATTCAAGTGCACTACTACAAATGAGTTGGTGAATGGCCGCAAGATGTCGTCCATCAGTCTCATGGAGGTTACAGGAGCATTCGTCAGCCTGAAAGGCATGACCAACCATTCGAAAAGGACCTCCTTGGATTTGAAGGCAGTCTTCCACACATCAGTCGGCTCGATCGGTACCTGTTGATACTCGGACTTTAATTCGATATTGCTAAAATATTTTTCCCCTTTAAGCTGGTCCAGGAGGTCATCAATTCGTCGGATCGGGTACCTATTCTGTACAGTGATCTTGTTTAGCGCCCGATCTTCAATACAGAGTCTCCAAGTCCCATCCTTTTTCTGTACCAACACGATCGGGCTCCCACAGGGTGATGAACTTGGACGGATGTGACCCTTTTATAGCAGCTCCTGAATTTGCCTCTTGATTTCATCATTCTCCATAACATAGCGGAGATAGATCGGTCCATTGGGCAGCGGTGCACCTGGGGTCAGATCAATGGGGTGCTTGACTTGACAGTGGAGAGGCACCCCGGTGGGTGAGGTGAATATGTCCCAGTACTCCTCCAAGACCTTGTCCATTTGTTGTTATCATGCGGAGGGGCCCTGTCTAGAGGTTGTGGCCACTATCTTCTTCTTGCCCTGAGGGCAGATCATCAAGAAAAAAAACTTCCTGGTTTTGGAAATGAGCTTGCTGCATTGTTTTGCAGTAACCAAATAGATAGCAGTAGGGGGTGGTACCTCTGGTATCCTATACAAATTATTTCCCAGGGTAATAATAACAGCGCGAGGCCTGGAATCATACACAGTATGTCACTTCCATAAGTATGGTTGATCTAATAATACATCACAAACATCAAGAGGAGCAATATCACATAATACCTCATCGGTGAAGTGCTTGATGCTGTAGGGAAGGCGAAAATGCTGGCTGACGCGAAGATCTCGTCCTTGGTGAAGCAACCTGATGGTGTACGGATGCAGGTGTGTTGTGGTCGGAAAACCCAACCACTTCACAACCTCTACTGAAATCAGGTTCTTTTGGCTCCCATTGTCAACGATGAACTGTAGCGGGGAATCCTTTACCCACATCTGGGAGTGGAGAAGACGCTCCTCCTCCTTTGAATCTTATGGTTCTTCCTTTTGGATCTTCACGGTGGCAATGGTGGCATTGGGTTCTACATTGATAATATTCTTCCCTCTGTCATTCCCCTTCTTAGGTTCATATTCAGTGTCAGAGTATGCATCTGATTCAGAAGCCTTTATCTCAGCCACCAGTGACTGCTTAGCTCTACACTCACTTGTGTTGTGAGTGGGGCTCTTATGGAACTCGCACCACTTTCCCACTTCCTTCTTCAGCTTTGCAGTGTTTCTCTTTGCTTGTGGCTTTGGCAAGTTTTCTTGAGTTTCCATGCCTTGGATGTGTCCTTGGTTCTGCAGTTTGGGGGTGCCTTTCCCTTGCTTCTGATTCGCAGATCCAAAGTCTCGCTTTTTCTGTTTGAATTTTTGCTCAATTTTGGCAGCATACCGATATGCCGTACCAAGTGAGGAGATGTCGAGGAACTCCCTTTCCTCCTAAATGTATATGTGTAGACAATCGTGGTACTTCAGCACCAAATGTTTCTCTGAATCTTTGATACCCAACTTGGTGTGCAGGCTATGGAACAGATTCGTCAGCTTATGCACATCTTAATCTCTTTGCTGCCGCAGTGTAGTCCATTGGATGTACTTGTCCTCATAGCTCCCCATTGAATAATATTGTCCCTTTATGGCATCTCAAAAAGAATTCCAAGAGGGTACGACTGAGAACAGAGAGGGTTCCTCCTCATCCTTTCTCTCACAGTAGTTTTCCCACCAGTCCTTGACATGGGGGGCGACTTTGAGTAGAGAAAAAGTAATCTTTTCCTGGTCAAAAAATTCATGAACTGAGAAATATCCTTCTAATAGATTCAACCATTTATCTACTATGTTTGCATCTATTCGACCATCAAATATGGGAATGTCAAAGTTTACTTGTACCTTAAAAGAGGTTGCACCTCCAGAGTGGCTGTGAGATGCAGATGCGCCGCCAGTGGGAAGTCGTTGAAGGATCTGGGCGAAGTTATCCATCATCGCATTCCTTTGTTTTTCAAGGGCCTCCTCGAGCAACATTTTGATAGGATCTTATCCACCCTCATCTTTCTTTTCGTCCCCCATGGGTGGCCGTCGGGATTTGCGAGGCTGATCTTGCAAAGGTTCAACCAGATCGAGCCCTAACTCTTTATACCCCACCTTCGTTGGGGACATGCAAAGAAGGATCGAGAAAGAGCAGACTGCTCTGATACCACTGATCCATATTTATGCAAGAATGCAACAAAATACACAAATAACCATAGAAACAAATATGCAGTGGAAATAACACTTCATTTCATTAATCAATAACTTAAACTTGTTTACATACAGAACGGAAATAAACTAGCTAGAGTGCTAGTAGCTTATCTCTAAGAAGAGATGTGGCGGCTACATGCCTCTGAACTCTGTGTTACAATGAGGCTCGAAGGCCTATATATTATTGAGAAACAATGGAAACCCTACACATCCAAAAACCTAACCCTAGGAGGTGAAACGCCTTAATGTGGGCCCCGTTGGGTAACTTGGTACATCAATTTCCCGGGGTTGTAACTTTAGAATGCTACATCCATTTGACGTGCATGATACATCGTTAGAAAGATCTGTTTAAGGACTACATCCATAAGTGTCAAATATTGAGTCCAAAATGGACTCATATTTTCTCGACGATTCGATGCCAAAAAAATGTCGTTTATGGCCTCAAAATGGATCCATAAGTTTAGGACCCGAAAACTACCAAAAATAGTAAATTGTGCTACAATTAAGGAAATTGGAAAACTGAAAGAAACAGTGGTGGGGTTCCAAGAGGAATAGGTGGGTGGCCACCAATATCCTCCTGGATCAATAAATGAGTACTTCACCTTTTTATTTGTCCATTTCTCATCTAGAATTCCACCATCTAAAGATATTGAATGCCTTCTGTTTAACTAAACATCAATATCAACAACATCTACCCAAAACTGTAAGGGAAACCTTGCATGCAATCTCATACTCTTTTCACGCTCTATGATTTTCATGTTCATCCTTTCTGACACCATTTTCTTGTGGTGTTATTGGAAATATCTTCTCTCTATGTGTCCCATGATATGAACAATAAAAATCAAACTCCTCGCCGCAATATTCACCTCCATTATCTGAGACACTTCAACCTTTTTCCTGTCT
This sequence comes from Pseudotsuga menziesii, assembly GCA_001517045.1. Taxonomy (NCBI): domain Eukaryota; kingdom Viridiplantae; phylum Streptophyta; class Pinopsida; order Pinales; family Pinaceae; genus Pseudotsuga; species Pseudotsuga menziesii. Next base: position 95,518 of record LPNX010829681.1, on the reverse strand, counting down.
CATTTTCAACCAAAGCTTTCCATTTCTTAAAAGTATGAAGAACATCAAAATTTTGTTGAATGTAATAAATCCAAGTTTTCCTGTTTGCATCATTAATAAAAGTAACATAATAGTGAGATCCAACAAGAGATGATACCTGATTTGATTCCCATACATATGTATGCACAAGCTCTAACTTTTCACTCTTCTTTTTCTTCCCAACTCTGAGCAATATGACTCTCTTCTATTTTCCATAAACATAGTGCTCACAAAAATATAAATAAACCTTCCTCAAAGTTGGAAATAACTCCCTTGAGTGGAGAATCTACATCCCATTCTCGCTCATGTTCCCAATCCTATGATTCCAAAATGATGTATCCACTCCTGTAGAATCCAAAGAGACAAAAGAGCCAACATTACTAGTACATAAATACAATGTATCTACCTTAGACCAATAAATATGTAGGTCCCCTTCAGAAATTCTTTTTTAGATTAAAGTGGTATCTCATTGTAATAATGTTTCCCAAACCTTATTTGATGAAGGGGCCTTGACTTGTGTCATGTCATTAAAATTTTGACAAGCAGTAGGTGTTAGTGTTTGAGTAATAAAGAAATATTTTTGAACTTTAAAACTTTAATCCACAATTACAGTGCTAATAGATCTCATAAAAAATTCATACACAAGCATTCAATCCATAAGACACATGATGTACCCTAGGAAACCCTCCACTGATCCGGAGGATAATAAAACCAACAAACTATCTTTGAGTAGGATAGATAATCGACAGAGAATGATTACAACACAATAGTATATTGCTTGACAAGAGAGAAAAAGAGAGCAGATATCATATGAAACACTATATCGGTCTTGCCAAGTGCTTATCACTTTAATAACAAGCCAAATTCAGTCATACCAAGAAGGTAGTGAATGGGTGCATGCTTTTGTGCACCGGTAACACAGTTAACACTGTTTTACCTTCAATCTTGCACCTTACTGACTTGGTGCCAAGTTGTCACCACATAATTTCCTCCCACATAGAAGATATGTGCCCTCCATTAATTCACTGGTGTTAACTGCCTCTAACTAAGTTGTTAACTGATTGAACTGAACTGAACTGAATGGAACTGAATATAAATGAATGTAACTGAGTAGAACTGAATAGAACTAAATATAACTAGTGCTTCTCCATTAGTGTTATCTTCAACAACCAATTTGCATAATTTAAGGAGTTGATTCCTTAATTAACTGGAACTTGTTTATAAAAACTAAGACTCAACTGATGTCTTATTAATTCGAGTTCACTTGGAGGCATACATGGGAAATTCAATTTCTCTCTCTATCTTTGTGCTTATCTTTATTTAATTAATTCTGCATGGTCCATACGTGTTTAATTACTTAATCATATATATCATATCATACTCATAGGAATTGTTCCAAACCTATGATCATATGTATTACCCCAGGTCATATAGTCATATTCTAAAGTAAATCACTCTAGGGGTAGTTAATCCCTAAAGGAGACTTGTAGCACTTGTTGACCATGACTAGCCATACATCACATAGTATATCCCTGAGACTTAATACAACAAGTCATGTGTTCTTGACACAACACAAGAAGCTAAACTTAATACAACATAAGTTACAAAATTGATACAACACAAGTCTTTGACCTCAATACAACATAAGGTCATGATATTAATACAACATAAGATCCCAGTACAAACATCTCTCCCAAGTCTTGATACAACACAAGGTCCTAGCTTAATACAACATAATCTCTTTAACTTAATATAACATAAGTTAGTGAACTTAATAAAACACAAGTTCCATGGAGAAGATCTGAACCTAATACAACATAGATCTCGGACTTGATACAACACAAGTCTCATGTGAATGTCTCCCAAAGCTGTACTCTCAACTTTAGGATCACCCACCTTACTTCCATCCTATACTATGCTAAAGGAATTTGATGGACATTTTTTCCATCCTAATGGACTCATTGTATCCTACCCAATTCAATTGGGTGGAAAAAAATTCACAATTGATTTTGAGGTAGTAGGAACGTACATGTTCAAGTGGTAGTTTATCTCATCAAGAAGGTTTACCAACTCATTGGTAAACATCACATGTTTTGGTGTAGGATTTAGCATCCCTGAACACCATTGATCACCATAATCCATCTTATAGAGTCTTCCGTCCCATGGATTTTCCACCAACATGGCCACCCACAACACCAGCATGGAATTCCCACAAGACATCCCGTCTTTAATGATCTAATATGTAGTGGTGTAAAATTCCATTCGTTCCCAACTTGTATGTTTATCGCACATTCAATTGGTATTCTACAACTTTTCCAACTAGGTGACATTTCTGGGTTGCAGTATAGTCATTTGGTGGTTTCTCGATTTCCATAAACAACACAATATCTTCTAAGTGATCTTGAATGGCCTCAGATCTAAACAAAATTACATCAAGTATCTGATCATTAAGTGGTCCTTTAGCTTCCCCTATTTCCAATCTCAATAGATGATCATGCCCATGGTTGTACTTTCCTAGCTTGACAATTACATCAAAAGAGAATTCTTTATATAAGAGAAACCATTAGCAAATATATCCTTCTAACACATTTTTATTCAATAATACTCGAGAGATTAATTATCTATGAAAAATATAAAGTGTCCTCCCAGCAAGTGGTGGTAGAATTTCTGTAAGGAATAGATCTTTCTAGTCCTTCTCTTTTGGTAGTCATGTAGGTGCGCTAATCCTGATATAGTTTCCTATTAGCAAAGCAGATAGGATGGTCTATTTCTCCTTCACTTGATTGATCTAACATAGCTCCAATGGAAAGTTTTGGATGCATTAAAATGTACAAGAAATATTTTTACCCAGTCAAAAAATGTCAGGATGAGGGTGTTGACCATTTTCTCTTTTAATATTGCAAAATCCTTTTCACAATATTCAATTTAGTTAAATGATTTTTCCTTCTTCAATAGTTGTTCTAAATAAGTTATAATATCAACATAGTTGTGGATAAACTGTTTATAGTATCCTATATGGACCAAAATGGACCACAACTTCTTTATAGAAGTAGGGGTTGAAATATTCACAGTGACTATAATTTTTCCAAAATATACCAGAATTCTGTTGCAGCAAACAATATAACCTAGTAAGTTTCCAAAGGGGACTCAGAAAATGCATTTTCACAAGTTCAAGGAAATCTACATTTGGTGAAAATGATTCAGCATCAATCAGAGTAGCTCTACATGGTCCTCAAGGAGGCTATAAACTGTTGAGTCATCCAATTATACCTCCAAAAAATTGTGAGGGAATTCTTTGAAAGTTCACAATGCTTGAAAAGACTATAGGTGCATTCTTCAGCCCAAAATGTATTACATTGTATGTGAATTATCCCCATTATTTCATAAAGGTTGTCTTCTTCTTATCTTCTTCCATGATTCGAACTTGGTGATATATTGAGAACCCTTTTGTAAAAGAGTAAGCCTCATTACCAGCTACTTGGTATAATACTTCATCACCGAAGGGTGTCAGAAATGGGTCATGAATACATGTAGTATTCAAACTTCGATAGTCAAAACCAACTCTTATATCCCTAGTGTATTTATTTCTCTGAATCATGATGTGGTTGATCCGTTCAAATTCATCTATAGGGAAATTAAACCAACGTTGAACATTTGATCAATTTCCTTCTTCACTTTTTGTTTTACTCGAGGGTTCAATATATATGGAAAATGATTCACAAGTTTGGCATCATGTTTCAACACAATATTCATCTCCCCCAGATCACCTTGGATTCCTTTCAGGTCTATAAAAATCCACGGAAATAAATCTTCATATTCTTCCAAAAGGGATTTGATTTTGAATACTATGTGCTCATCCCAATAGTCTCCTATGGACACCATTTTCAATTTGTATTTTGTGCCATTTTTGATTTTTTTGTAGTTTTAGAGGCTATTTGTACAAGGCCCTAGTTTCTTCAGGTTTTCATTATCTCACCTCTTAGTATCCCTCTGATTCATTGAAGTTTAGGTTCCTCAGGAGTTCTAGGTTATTAGGGATAGGATTATCTTTCTCGACATTTGCGCAATGAAGAGATAATTCTAGCACGAGAATAGAGTGTTGGCCCTAGGAAAAGATAGGAAAAATTCAGTTAGAATTCTACTTGAAGATGTGAAGAATCCGGTTGCAGGAAGGAAAAGGATTTGTGACAGAAGTAGAGAAGGAAGAACAAAAGATGATAAGAAAGAAAGAGATAAGGAAATAAGTAGTTGCAGAGGAAGATATGACAGAAGAAGAGTTGACGAAGGAAGAGAGTTCACGAAGGAAGAGTTAGAGACAAAAGATAAGTCGCGATAGAAGCAAAGCCACAAAAGAAGGAAAATACGTGACGAGATCAGCCGCGATGGAAGGAACCATGCTAGAGAAGGCGTGCAATGGTGCAATAATTGAAAGCAATAGTTCAAGAAAGATCATGGGTATGAGGTCGGCTAGAGTCGGCGGGAGTCACACGCGTGTTAAGGAATAAAAGCATCTTTGTAATTCAGGCCATTAGTTCCTACTGACAAGTGTCACTAGAATAGGAATGATAGCCTATTGGCTAACTAAATGAAGTTGGCTGATAGTGACATTTAAGAGTCTATAAGAATGAAGAACCTAGGTTGTGTGCGGGTTTCTTTTTTTTGTTGCTTATGTTGAGGTTAATTACTGTTGTTGTTTAGCTAGTTAGTTGAGGACAAAGTCAATTAGTTTTTTTGTGTCTGTAAGAAGAGTCGAATAGTCTGCAACTGAGTGCCTAGAAGTATAGATAAGAGTAGTTGATCTAGGTTGTGTGCGGATCACCAGTAGATTCAAGTAGGAGAATATTGTGTGACAGAAGACCAGAGAGCATGAGAGGAGAGAGAAGTCTGTATAGATAAGAGAAGAAGATCTAGAATAGAGTCTGCATCTCAGTACACAGACAAAAATGTGCCATATATTTCTGATGTGAGATGAAGAGCGTCTTTGCCGGGTTTTTCCCGGATGGGTTTCCACGTTAAATACTATGTCATTGGGTAGATGAGGAATGTGTTTATGTTGCATGAATGTATATGAATGTGTATGATGAATTTACTCAACTCACAAGAATGTATATTGTGATTAAGTGTTTAAGTATTTTCTTATGAATGAGTTCCCCTATGCACGAGTCACATTAGTGATATATAACTTGTATGTTAAAGCTTATTTGCTGTTATAATATTTGTGATGGATATGTTAAGTAGTGCCTTATCTACGCACAATAAGGTTAAGTAATACACCCATCGGCTTCGGTCGAAGTGAGTTGGAAATATTCCGAGGGAGAAGAAACCCCCACCAAACTGTGAAAACCTGGTTATGGAAGCTACCCATAAGAGATATCTTGGGTGAGACTGCATCTTCATCGCAGGTGTTGCAGACAAAGCATTTCTCTGTCAAGTCGATATCTTTGTCTTTGTTACACATGACAAAAGGTTTGAACCTAGATCGAAGGGGAGAAATGCCAACACATGGTTCTGTTGCTGGGATCGTGAATAATTTTGGTGAGAGACATGTTTTGTCATCTGACAAAGATGGAAATCCAATACTTGGTGGATTTTAAAGCATTAGGGTTTGCACAAGAAGAAAGTAAAGGATCATAGTTGAATATAATGAGGTGGTTGGAGAGATACCTTTATACGAATATTCACAATATTTTATTGTACAATTTCCCTATTTTGTTGTATGAATGATTGTCGAAGTTAGAAACCTTGAGAAATAATTTCGAAGGAGGAGAACCGATAGAGTGGAATCCTCAGTTGATTCAATGATTGAAGAGTACTAGCAACCATGTGTCGAGGGCTATCGATTTTTGGGTAGATAGTATTATGGAGGGCTACATTACCGAGTTTGCTGTAACCTCATACAGTGAGGCGGAATTAAATTTTTCCAAGGAACACACGGAGGATACTTGACATCTTTGAAAACTTGGATAAATATGATTGTATGCAAAAAATGAATCTTGAGAATGGAGTCTGACAGTTAGAAGAAATGAGCGCAAAAATTTGGGATATGTCACAGAAGAAGTGTGTGAAAATGGGAGAAAACTAAGCTAAGATGATCCCTAATGATAATGGAAATGAACTAGAAGGTGGGAATTTAAGGAGTGGATGAAGGTTTCGGTCGAGAAACAGAAGAAAAACCATGACAAGAAGAGGAAGTTGCAGTACGACTAAAGGAGAAGATTACGAGTTCACGTCACACTTTGATGAAGGTTCTTGCGACGAAGAAGATGAATATCAACCGATATCTGAAAGAGAAGAAGGAAAAGCAGAAGCTATAGACCTAGAGCATGAGTACGATACACCTACAACCTCGTGCACATCATCGGAGGTAAGATCTAGAAACTCGTCTCCCAGCGGTTTTGTAAATACAAGTAATAATGACGCTGCGAATAGCAGACTAAGGAGTCCGACTAGTCAAATTGTTTGTCCAAGTGTAACAAGAGCGAATATCATGGCTGGAAACAATATTACGTTGCATATATTGAATGGAAATGGGATAGAATACCCATAGCAACATTTGTTTCTATGCGAATCCGTATAGATTGTGCGACATGTCTAAGATGAAGCAATAAAGTAAGAGAAGATGATCACAACCCTGAGAGGTTGTGCAATAGATTGGTACATGAAGTTCTCTATAGTTCCAGTGGGAGCTACGTAGAAAAATTTCAACCAAATTTGAGTGGGGTTAATATATGAGTTCAGAAAGACGAAATTCGAGTTGTAGTGCATCAAAGAAATTAAGGAAATCAAGAATTTACCTACCGAGTCAATCTGGGACTTTGACCAGATATTTAAGACATTGATGGCCAAAGTAATATTTCAGATGTCAGATGTATAACAAAAGGAATGGTTCATTGCAACACTATTTCCGTACATCCAAATTTTGTTGATGCAACAAAGTATTGTTTCACAGATAGAAGCTCTGGAGATAATTGAATGAAGTTAGAATCCTCATCGATTGGAGATAATGGTGCAAAAATGATGCAGATTCAGTCATAGCTAGCTAACCTTACGCTGCATCTCCAGTACATTAAGAAATGAAAAGAGGTCCAAGAAGAACTCTAGTGTAACCGATGTAGAATGGAGGGACACCATAAAGATAATTTCCCGGTGCTCATGAACTATGTCATAGAAGGTGTACCAAACCTGACAAATACACAAGGAATGAATTGGTGTAGAATATGTTAGATATGAGGTCATCGGTCGGAAGATTTCATTTTTTTGCGGAAGATTGTAAGTACACCAACTATTCTATATTGTAAATTTTTTAAATCTATAGGACATGATGAGAAGGATTGCAGAGCATTCTAGCTTCTACAGGAGAAGACAATGGATACCTACTTGATGAAGAATGATGAGAAGATACAAGCTGAGCAAGCACAAGGTCAATACCCACCTTCTCAATATCCACATAACCAATATCAACAAAATTCATATCATCAACCCCAATATCAATGGAATTAGTATCCAGCGCAACAACACTACCCTCAACCTAGGGGGGTGGAAATTTTTACTGCCAGGGAAAACAACAAGGAGGAGGAGGATTTTATCGCAGAAGAGCAAAAATCATATGCTATAATTATGGACAACTAGTACATTTTTCTTGGGATTGTGGGAGTCGTGCGAAGGCATATTAATATTGTAAACTTGTCGACCACACCGATGAGGAATTCCCTTAACTGATTGCTAAGTGGCATGCCAAAAATATGGGAAATCAAATTCCCATGAAAAATCCTAATTTGAATCCTAACCAGAACATCCAGATGATTTATGCTGAGCTGAGAGAAGCAAACATTGATGTCATGACAAGAGGAGGTGCTGCGATTGGAGCGAAGTAAAATGTACAGCATGACCAACCATAGGTGCAACCAAAAACACAAAAGAAACTACCATTTGATGTCAATAGAGAAAAGGAAACATTCTTAGACACTTGATCATAATTAATCGTTAGGATTCAAGCATCGACGTCTGCTCCTACGCCACCAAGAGGACAATTAAAGGAGATTACCGAATATTCAATCACTTATTTCAAAAGCAACCAACGAGAAAGGTCAGTAAACTTTTTTTTTCTGTCAAAAGTTTGTTATCACTAATCCACGATAAGGATGTTGTCATAGAATTGACAACTTTAATAGAAGAAACCTAGGACGAGCTGCGACCAGACATAATACTTAACCATCTCAAAAAAATATCAAAGGTTGGTCGCTAGCTATGAATTACTGCACAGATAGGGGATTATGATATGGATTAGATCATTTTAGACATGTGATATGATGTCAATATTTTGACAAGATAGACATGGGAAAGCATGGGAAAACTGCGACTGGATTGGTATCCCATTAAGATCAGGCTAGGAAATCAGTCAAAGGTCCTACCTATTGGTTGATCGACTTAGGTTCCCATCAAGGTAGAAGGCATAAGAACATATGCATATTTTGAAGTGATCAACATTGTCGATGATACAAACCAATATCCTGCACTTTTGTGGATCGACAGGGAGATAGTCAACTAGACCATTATAAATTTTAAGAGAATAATCTTATCATTTGAAGATTCAGAGATAAGGGTGTTGAGCCAATTGATCCATTGGAAGGACGTAGATATGTCAAACCAATGCACAATGAAGGACAAGGTGACTATCTCAGGCATATCTATAATATCACATTTGTAGGAGATGACTATATAAATACAACAACTGATGGAAAACTGAGTTGGAGGAGTGTTATCTCATGTACATATGTTACACACATTTCTCGTTATCATCATATAATGAGAACCAAACATCAGAATTTGTCTCAAATCCTCAAGTTGTGAATTTGGAAACAGGTCAAGATCAATGATTTCATGCCTTTGACCACCACTGCACTTTCCTTGTGGTCAATGTGAGTTACCCCTATACATAACAATTTTTTTCCTTGGACAACCAGTGGTGCCATTTCCACTTGATTTCATACATTGAGTAGTGCACTTTGGGTAATGCCATGTCTCAGTTGACAAAGAGCGATGCTCGAGTTTTAAAGGTAAAAAAAGAAGCTTCGAGAGGCTTATCGAAGCTTGGATTTTTGGCAACCTCATCCCTAGACTTATGGACCAGCTAGGATCGAGATCCATCTTTGGAGGATATTCCCTCCACCTCACCCATGATATACTCAATCTCCTCTATCCTCCCATGGCTATAAGTATTATCTCACCCATCATCAGTAGGGGGAGGAAGATCATGTTACAACATCAAAACTTTGGCCAAATCTAGCCAAGGAGAGTCAACATTTGGTAGACAAGTTTGAAGCTTTGGAGGCAAGATTTACTTGAGAAGAGAATTCTCAACACTAAGGATTTGGTTGTAATTTCTCTCTCTATTTCATTTATGCAATATAAGTTCCTTAGTCATCAGCATAGGATGATATTGTGTATGAATAAATTCTTTCATTGTTGAATTCCTTAGTCATCAGCATAGGATCATAGATTGAATTTGGTACTTTAATCTTGTATATTCTTTCTTGTGTCCTTTTTGCGGGTTAATATGTGGAGACGAAAAACTTCAAAGGACAACCCATTACAGGTTGTGAAAGGTAAAATAGTTCATTCCATTCATCTATTTGATCTTAGGGAAAGTAATTTTAGTTGTTGTGACTTCTTTTTTCTAGCTTCGAGTGTTTCAGGCTAGGGAAACAATTTCTGTTAGCAAAAGGTGGGTATTTCCAGTAACAAAATTGATGACCATACTGCGGAGAGTATTAGAACTTCTAGTTATTCTTGGTTCTTGTATTTCTTTGAATTTCCAATTTCTTGATTGATCAGATCTACTAGTTGTTTAGATAGGTTTTATTTGAAATTGACTAGATCTGCTTAGATTTGTCTTGATCTACCTTATATGCTTTATTTCCTTGTTTATAATTGTTATTTGATGCTAGTAATTGAATATTAACATCTTCATTTTTCTCCCTTTTCCTTGTTTTGAATTCTACAAGTTCCATTGCACCTGGGAAGTTTTGTAAGAGCGACCACCATACTTTCTTCATAGGAAATAAGTGGTGCCACCACACTAATCAAGTGGACAAAGAGTGGTGCCACCTCTTTGTTCGTGTTGGAAAAGGGGGTGCTGAATCAATAACACTCTGTACTTTGCTTTCAAATAGTGGCACCAGGTAGGGGTTCTAATTCCAACACGATTTTAAAACTTGACATTTGTACACTGGTTTTCTAAAGTTATTTTGGCTTGAATATGATAGTTTCATCTGTGAATTGAAATATGGAAATTGTGTTAGGCTTGATTAGGTTAGAACTTAAAGGACTAGTTTGATTGGATTATGAGCTTGTTGTGTTTTTTATTTTTGGTTGAAGAAGAAATTTGAAAAGAAAGTGTGTATTTAGATCTCTAAACATTTCTTAGCCAACTTGAAAGAAAGTAGAGTTACTTTAGTTTTTTCATAGTTTAATTTAAGATTGTTTTCATTTTTTATTTTAAAAAAAATGAGAGAATAAGTTCTAGGTCAAGATTAGGTATGAAATGGTAGAGACTTGATTGGTCTTATAGAATTTCAGGTGTTTACATTATGTTTGCTTCTTAGGTATTCTTCCTCTCAAACAAAATAAAAGTGTGTTGTTTGCATCTTATTTTCATTTTGAAGAAGTTTGAAAAAATATGGTGTTTTGACTACTCATCATAGTCTTTCTTTCAAAGAGAGATCTCGTCATTTCCCTTTTCAAAATCTTTTCTTTTTAAGTCATTATGTGCTTGCAATAGGCTGAAAGTATACTTCCATATTTGTTTGTTTGGGATTTATTCATTTTAGATACATAGGAACCAAACCTCTATCTCTTCCTTAAGTAGAGCATTTCGCAGAAAGTGAAAGGAAAACGATTTGCATGAGCATCTTGCATTATTTTACTTTTTTGTATCCACCTCATGCATTCACCTAGTCAAAAACTATAAAATAAAGCGCCAGTCTTAGGTTTAAATTTGTAGAAAGGTGTGATAGGTTAGAGACATGTTTCGACGTCTTTAAGTGTAGGAGCTGTTGTTTTTTGCCTGCACTGCATCTCAGGGATCATGCAGTTCTTCTACATATTGATGGTATATAGAATGAACTTTCACATGAACTTGAGGTATATAGAAAGGAACTTCACGTACTCAGTGGTATATCAAAAGGCCCCTTTCGAACGGTTGTGCATTAGCCATCACTACTACGGAGTGGATATCCCATGTACCTTGCGTATATAGGGAGACACGTTTAGGGATCCTGAACCCATCCAAGCATATCCTTTTAACCATCATATCACCACAATACATTGAGAACATCACTCAGGGAGATTACCATACACGTTCCTTCCAGGTATTTGGGTGTTTAGGAAAGGGTAGGTTCCCAATCCTCCTTGTTGCGTTTCACAGTTGGACCTTGCGGTATATAGCGAGTTGTGGTGGTTTGAAAATCCTGTGAGGATCCTGACCTTTTTACCACTCCTATCACAAGTTCTAATTGTTTCTTTAGCTTGAGTAGAATTTGATTTCCCTAAGTAGATAGAGATTTTATTTTTGAGATCAGTTTGAATTTCACAAACTGATTGATTTCCCATGGAGGAGGTCCCATTGGTTATAAGGGTTATCATTGGAGAATCCTTTAAATATTCCGACTCAACCTCCCAAGGAAATAGACATGGAGAACAATTACAAGGCAGGTAGTGATTCTATGCTTGAATTGGAAGGAGTTCCTATTGACGAAGAAGGAGTTGAATCTCCTCTTTCCAACGCTCCCATAATAGACCTATCAGTTCCACCATTAACAGAGCAACCCTCCTCTCGGAACACATATTTTGTCATCCCAACTCCTTCTAGAGCTGGGATTAATCAATTTCAGCCTAATGAAATGGTAGCTCCTATATTTGGAACTAATGCTCCATTTTGGGAAACTTCCCCTGGTTAAGCTATCTATTAGTTTGGAACTACTAGTACCATAAATGTTTCATCCATGGATTTGACCTGAAACTATAGAAGACCCTTTCCCTACATTTTACCTAGTGATCTTTTAGGTAGGTCATTAAATATTCCTTCTAGTGTTGTTCCAGCAAATTCTCCATCTGCACCTGTGGTTCCTAGACTTATCACTCCTTTAAGAGTTCCACAGTCATCTCAGAATCCTTTGTCAAATTTTCATATGAGGAAATTCTATGCCTCCCGTATCTTTTCCGAATGTTGGGATTAAGTTTGTCCCTCCTATATCCCAAACAACTAGAGAATCTTGTGTACATATCTTACATATTATTTCACATCCTCCCCTCTAGCTATTGGGCCTAGTGGTCATGCCGGTTTTGGTCCTATCACTAGTACAAAATGAGGAATTAGCTACTAGGTCACTAAAATTTCTAGTCACCACAGGTTTTCCAAGTGATTTACTACTATATATGAGCAATTTTGATTGACCCAACTATAAACGACTAAAATTAATGACTAATTTAGTCACCAATTAACAAATGTGACTAGATAATAAGTGACAGAGTTAAAAATGACTAAAATAAATGACTAATTTAGTCACGGCATAAAAAATGACTAGCTAGAAGAATATGAATTAGTCATTTTTAATTGTGTCATGGAAAATTGCAAATTTGTCAATGAAGTGTAATTTTTGTAAGTTGTCTACCTTCTATTAGTAACATTAGTGCCATGCACCTTGATATTCAGAGATCCAACAAAGAAATTGCATGAATTTTCTCTTGACCATCTTTATCCCTGCTGCATCATTGAAGCAAAACTCGGTTAAGCACGTTCCAAAGGAAAATTATGTTCCTATGTCAATTATGAATTAGGTACTATAACTAGTATCATATCGTTACCTAGATAGAAGCATCAAAGCCCTACATCCCCTCGAGAATAGGCCATTCGAATGCATCTCCTCCACATAGACTTACCAAATGCATCCAATGCATGGCCAAAAAAACACGTCAACTTCATATTTCTAGGCTGAAGGTATCGTTCGACCCCCGCTCCCCTATTTTTGCACTTTATACCCTATTTTTGTAGACAGTAAGTCGGTTCAGGATCTTGTAGTGACCAGCCGGAGCGCTTCAAAGGTATGGTTCTTGCCGCTCTGATTGTGTTCATCACTCCAATCAATAACCAATTGTTATGGTTTTTTACAAGTCTCAATGCTGCTGAAGTTACTGCTTCTAGTACTTTACATTTGCAATTATCACCATCTCCAGCCTATGCGCTCATAACCATATGCATTATTGAGCTTTCAACCTGGGAAAAGCATGAAAACCCTCCTCACACCCTCTGGGCTCTCTGATTTACGCCCTGAGTGCCCTCGTAACGAACAATTATCACTGAAAGTTTCTAGAAACCTAGGGAAAACAATACCCAGTTTTCCCTCACCTGCACAGATATATCTATGTTATGTAGAAGCAATTATAAAATTATTTTTATTGTAATAATGTGAAATACATAAACATGCATTCGCCTACCTCGGGAAAGGTAAACCAACTCAAGAGTGTCGGGATATTGTGGAATTGACATGGCGTTGCTTCCAATCATCTTTCTGTAGAAGGAAACAGTTGCACACTCTAATTCCTCATTGTCTTCTACGGTGGGAAAGTCGAAGGTTCCACATTTTTCATAGGTAAGAGCAAGAGAAGCAAAGGTAAAACGTTGGGTAGGCTGGATTGAGCTTCCTTGAACTTAAAGAGAATATTGGTGAAATATCATGAAAAAAACACTATTTTGGGTTTACGAGCTGTATAGGACAGTCGGAGGTCAGGACTCAGACTCTCAACTCTCCAATTATATGCTTCAGTGTCTCCGTAATTTCTATTTCCTCTAAAATATTATGCAAAGATAAGCTGTCGACTTGGTTTTCATGAATTTACAGGTATGTATAGCATTTTATACATCCCCAATAACACACCCAGTCACCCCATCACTCCCACCAGACGAGATTAGGACCGATGGCGGCCCTTTCCCTCTTTCTATCAAGCGAGCGAGTTCATACCCTCACCCCCACCATTGGCCAAGAAGATATATGTTCCCTCATGTCTTCAACAGATGACAAGAGATGTTCGCCAGATGAGAAAGTAGTCCCCATTAAATAAATACCCCATTCACCATGAGTCACCATCGCGCCGGACCCCGTTAAATCTAAATACCCTTGGAACCTTCAACACAGACCCCAAAAATCTTAGCAAGAGAGACACGGAAAAGGAAATGGATTGCTTTCTTTTCTTTTAGTTTCCCATCTTAGGGCGGCCAGGGTTAACCCAATGATGAGCCCCTGAACGGTTAGCGGCGTAAAATTATTAAACCTATCGAAACACCATACGTGAGAGAGATATAATATATGTTTCTGAGTTGCCATGATAGTTATATTATATTGAGTGAGTTCAAGTTCCCACCAGACAATCTATTTATTGATTACAGAAATCCTAGTTGGAACAAATAGGGCGGGGTGGGGAGAATGATGGAGCCGAGTCACCTGATCGATCAATTTATCCATGCCTAATTGCTTCTATTCTCTAATTGAGGAGGAGAGATTTCTTACTTGGACTGGTACAACTTGCACTAGCTTCCGAAAATACTGTATGGCAGAGACGATTGGATTCGAACCAATACTAAGAAAGCAAACCAGCTTTCGTCTCTTGTCGTCCTCCTCATTATAGTACTTTATCATCCAATTCTGAATCATACAAGTCCATATCAATTTATTAGGGCCTGTTTTGCTACAAAATAATGCTAAAGGAACAAATATATAATCAGTGTGGTTGGTAGGCTTGAAAGGTCTAACAAACTATCCCAAAAGGCTAAAGGTTCCTGGCTCCTTCCTTCCTATTTTTGGGGTATCTCGGAACTGCCTTCTCGGATTTATAAATTACAACCGGATAATACCCAAGCTTTCCTTCGTCTGGTTCAAAATTCAATTCCATTACCAGCATCTCACCTATTGAAGATCGAAACCCTTCACTAGATGATTATATATATATATAACACAAAACAACATAAAAATAAACAATATAAATGCTCGAACACACATATATATTATTGTAAAACATATATATAAAATAAAACTTATGATACAATATAAAATAAACAAAATAAAATATAAAATATACCATATAATATGTACTATGTAAACTAATAAAATGATCATTGGAATATGACCAAAATACCTCGAGCGCAAACCCAAACATACGACCAAACTTTTCTTGAGTTCATTCATGGAGGATTATGAGAAGGAAATGGCTTATGAGAAAGCTAAGACGACCTGCATAGTTCTTTGTAAGTTTATTGTTTTAATTTTTTGCACTGAATCAGTGGAACGGATCGAATAGCCAATAAAATTAACGTAATAGATATTTTTCTTTGACTACAGAGGGATTTCTTCAAAGCAGTGCGGACAACAGCTTCACTAAGAAAATTGAGGCGCATAAATTGTGAAAGCATCAAGCTGCCCTATGAATCCCTTGTTTGCTGAGCAACTACGACTGTGTTACTCTATTGCTGCTTCATACACAGTAAACTCTATCATTCCAGAATCAACATTATCTGAATTCATGGTGAATTCCTCCCCAAATTACCCAAGTATGAAGAATTATGTTGAATTCATGGAGATTTCCTACTCGGATTATCTAAATAGACGTTTGACGCCAAATATTTTCTGTTGGCAAGAAGCCATGAGGGTTTGGTGGGTTTTGGGAGGAAAATAGTTGTGAATTTGGTCTGAGAGGTGCTTTTGGTGTTTTGGGTATTTATTAGGTCACATTGATGCTCGTCGAGGAATTGTCATGCTTAGAAACCATTGCCGAGGGTTTAGAATTTGGGTATTTGTTTTCGAGCTCTTCCATGGATAGAAGGGCATTCAAGAGAGCTTGGAGGCTCTTAAAGAGGTGGGTGATGAATTGCAGGTTGGTTTCTTGGTTTTATTTGAAAATTTAGCTCATGCATGTTAATCTTGGTTAGCATCCTACATTGTGAATGTTCAAAATTGTCTAGCATCCTGAATCTTGATTCTTTATTGTGAATTTTGATTCCTAAATAATTGATTTTTCAACAACTGGTAAGAATTCAGTTCTTTAGTGCCCAGCAAAATGAATGACCACACCTCAAATAACAATAGTGTTGCTACTGCTAAGTTCCTTCCCTGAAGCAAGTGTTATTGAAGCCTGTGAATGTTATATGTTCACCCATCCGTCCAAAAGTTCTATGTGAAGCTTTTTCATTCCCATCTCTGTGAAAGTGCAGCACCTTACTATTCTAAAAAAATTAGGGTACTTAGAAACACTAATCACAGTTTGTTAGCGAGCTTTTTGTCTCTTCAACTAGAAAGAAACCCTTATGTCGTTTACTGAGATAGAGCCCCTGACAACTGTGCCAGTTCTTATGTTGTTCCCCAGGTTGTTTCTACTCTCACAGGGACAAATGCATGGGCATAATGTGCAGGATAACCTTCTTGCACCAATCTAGGACTTCGAGCCAATTCTCAGGCTAGAGAGGGGGTACCCTCAAATAGACTAAAGATATATTTCTATGAGGCTAAGACTCCTTTTATTATTGTAAGACCAAATCTGACCAACAGCGGAAGAAGCAATTACAACAGGAGAGTAGTACGCAAGAGAAAAGGTAAATAGAACATAGCAAGGACCAACAATAGATAAAACAACAACATCTTATTTTTATTTTAAATAAGGATAATATTTTATAACATGCCCTTTTTTATTACAATTTCAACAGACAATATCACTTTTTATCCTTCTACTAGTTGGGTGCACACACTTTCAGTTGAAGAGGATATTAAATTAGACATGTTTGCTTGTTCGGCCAGTCTATTAGTTCTCACCTCAGAGGATTAAGTATGCCCAAAGTATTCATTCTGTTGTTAGTTCTTACCTAGGGAGTATTCCTTCCAGTCCGTGGATATAAAACACATAGCCGATGTTGCTTGTTTGGTTAGCCTACCATTCTGAGGGATTAAATATGACTTGCTTGCTTGTTGTTCGATCAGTTAGTGTCAGTTCTCACCAAGGGATTTAGTCCATTGTTGGTAGTTCCTATTGTCGTTAGTTCACACTTCAACACTTGAGTTTTATATTCAAGGGAACACTTGGGGGTTTGTACTAATGTCGATAATACACTAGTTGGACCCACATATAAACCAACTCAAAAGGGTCTTAGCCACCATCATTTTCACCACACCAAAGGATCATAAATATTGTTTGAGAAGTATTCTACCAAGTGATGATGTTTCCCTACCTCCCTCTAAACGATGTCTCCGAGCTCAAGAAGCTATGTCTCCATGTGTTGCAGAGGATGCAACTGCTTAAGATCATAAGACAACAGTAGAGTTGATTTTACATGAGGAGAAGACAATAGTTTAAAGATGGGGTTTGTTTGCTGTCAAACAACAGTCAAAGGTGAGGTTTGCATTATGATAAGACAGCAGTCAAGTTGAGTTTGCATGCTGATAAGACAGAGTTTGCATCATACCTCACTTGAGTTTAGGAGTAATTCGAAGCGGCATGCAGGAGAGGTTTCCATACCTCTGAAAGTTCAATTTGCATCCTGAAAATTACAGATCTATTATACAGAAAATTAGATAAAATAAATAATTGAAAATGAGGGTTTAAGGATCTAAAAATCAATCTAAAATTAATATTTCTTTGCTGGAAATTTACAGATTGTTGGAGCAAAAAATAAAGGGATTTTTTATTGTTCTCATCTCTTTTAAACGAGCATAACTCTGACAGTCCTTGCATTTATGGAGAAAGAATATATTCCTGTGAAACTCTATCCAGCTGCTTCTCCTGGCTACCACCATCACCTTCATCCCATATAGAAACCTATGCATGATTCCACTCTGTCCAGCTGCTTCTCCTAGCACACCTCGCTTGCAACTGTCACAGGTAACTGAAACCTATGCATGATTCCACCACTGGATCCATGACTCCTGGTAGAGAGCATCTCATACTCCACACTCCTGCCCATAATGCTAATGTGCCTCCATGCTAGGAAGCACCACATGAAGGGCATCCTGAGATACCTCTATCTCTAACAATTTATAAATTATAAGGATTCTCTTATGGCAAATCTGTTTTGGGGAGAAATTGTATCTCAGGTCCAAGATTTAATAGAAGTAGACACTGTATTTCTTGTTTATCAAATTGAAAGGTCCAGTTAATCTGTTGGTCTCATGGGTATTATGATCCTGTGGGCTTCCACATCATCCCAAACTATGATCTTGACATTTTATAGCATAACATATATTAATGCATTTGCATGGTATCACATCCATCTAAATAAAAGAAACTAGGCACTGAATCTGAGAAATCAAGTTACCATGCCCTTTTTGCCACTTACAAACTATGCGTTAAGACTAGTGCCCAATTTGATGGGTCAGAAATGCTCGTGTGCTTCATCACTGACTGTCCTGGCATTTATCCCTCTTGAAATGATATTGCTGATTATAAGATACTTGATTTCCCAATACAGAGTTAAATCATGTTTTATTCCTCCTGCTCTGCCATAACCACTTTCTTGATGTGATTAAGTTATACCCTATAAATATTAAACATTCAATTTTTCTCTACTCAACAATGTCATTATATTTTATACCGTGGTTAAATACACATTAGGTCATGTCCAGTCTCAACTCACTGCTGGACATAGGCAACTTGCAGGTGTGTTTGCAAAATGAGATTCTGACATGTGATTGTCTCTTAGTCTGACACTAGCAACAATGTCATTCTGGACAATAAAGGTTCTTCTGTGCCCAGGCAGGCATGAAAAATGTTGACTGCTCGTGGTCCTTAATGTCTGAGCTTTTTCTATGGATCTGCAAATTCTGGGTACATGTACTTCATTATCTACTGGTCAAGTACTTCTTGGATATTCCTAAAGCTGCTTGCATATTTGTGTGTATAGTTTCTCTTTCAAAACAACTACTTTAAGTTGAAAATGGACTTGATTTGATTTCATAAACTTTGAAGTTAAGAACTTAGCCATTCACGTCAAACTTACCCCTCATATATCCTCAATTTATTTAATTTTTTTAAATCTTTTCAGTCTCATCATCTGGCTCCACTCTGAATATAACATCTCTCCCACAAATATAAGTTATAACTTATAAAATTGCACATCACATGTTTATAGTACCCCAGGGAGGTTACGGTGGTTTCAATTTTCACCTAACCTTTACATTTGCATTTGTATTTTTCATAAAATTAGCATTACACGCTTGTGTATATTTGTGTTGATTTTAGTCAGATACTATCTAGTCTTTCTTATTTTCGCTCTATTTTCTGCTAAGGTTTTATGGTTCCTCTATACTTTATACAGTTGATCTGAGACCAAAAACTCAGTTCCACACATGGCCCCAAAATCAGGTCACATTTTTCACTCTTATTATGATTTCCTCACCAACAAGCAAAAAAATAGACAGAAATCTTCAAGTCATTCTGTTGCTTATAGCTATTATGGAAAAAAGTAGACTACATAATCTCAGATATCAACTGTCATTACTTTAATTTCTGGGCCTCTAACCAAAGGATATTTTTTCATACAAAGTATGACAAGGATAAAGTAATAATAAATGGTAGTTTCAATGGTGAGCTATATCCACCATTGTTTTCTTTTGCAGCAGTTACTTGAAATATATCATCGTTTAAGATTTGAATTGGTTGACCATGTGACAAAGGCTGGAAGAAATCCTAGACTTTCATTTTTCCATCTTGTTGTTACAACTTGTTGAGGCTTACAGTTGCCCTTGCAAAAATTGTTTAAAAGAAGTAGTTGTTTCAGTTTCGAGCCAAATTGATTGAACAAAGGGAGCAAATGATTGTCCAAGCTTGGGGAGTTCACATGTTTTCTCTAACATCCAAGGAAAACACTGCCACATTTGGTGTTTCTTCTCCTATTTCTTGGATTCTCTCTTTTTCATGTTTTAATCAAGCTTAACTTTGATGGCACCTTTAAAGTAAACTTAGGACCTTCGAGCATCATTGGAGCCTTTAGAGACAACTTCACCAATTAGGAGTGGTGAGTCATTGGATTTGATTAGATGGAAAAACAATGTTGGGCGTGGGTGGTACAACAGGCAACAAAACAATATTTGGGGTGGAGGAAGGGCCTGTAACCAAGGGTTGTATCAGCATGAAAACTTGCAGTACTTTCAGGGTATTCCCCCTATGTCTATTGTGGAGCCGCATTTTGCACATCTATGCTGACTATCGTGGGAAAGAAACCAACAATTCAGCTGAACTTCAAGCCCTTGAAGTGGGCCTTCTCATCACCAAGGCTAATATCTAGGAAAAGCTTATTGTTGATGGAGACTATCAAATGGTCAATGCTCTATCCAAAATCATCCATGCCACCAACTTTGAAGAATCAACCCAAAATTGGAGGCTTAATATAACTATAAAAGAGGTTTCCTGTATTAGGAAAGATATCCCTGTCATTGTTCCTTCTCGTGTCTGCAAGCAGCAAAACCACCAACAAACTGGTAGATCGCCTAGTTAATGAAGGTGTTAATTGGCATGGGAAGGACCTCAGTAGCCCAAACCATGATGCCTAAAGTTCCCTAAGCCTTATCATTGCTGCAATCAAGGCAGAGTCGCAGACCTGTAAATTCCCCACTCCTCAGTCCAGGCACCATCTAGAACAAGTTGTTCTTTTGTCTTCCATCTTGATACCCACAACCCTCTATCTTCCATGTCATATACAATGTACATCTGGTAAGAAATATATATTTTAGAATGCAAATGATGAATTCAACCTTGGGATAATCTAGGAGCATTTTGTGCCTTTTTTCCAGGGCTCTGTACCCAGCCTTGCCCTTTGTCCACTTCCTATAAGCCATGCCAATTTAGTTCCAATGCTATGAAAGTCATCTATCATAGATCTCCTGCATATGCATTCCCTGCTAACCTTTGTGTTTGGCATTTTGATCCATTCTTCCAGGTTTAGAGGAGACATGTACTTTGCTATCATCAAGTTTTTCCAGAGGCCTTATGTTGCAACTTGCAATCACTCTCCATACTGCCTTGTCTGCTAGTCTTCTTGAAAATGATTCAAGGATTTTAAACCCTAGACTCTTGCACATTTTGTATTTTTTTATCTTCCATTTTACCAGAGGGCTATTGGTTTTGTCCGTTTGACCATAGGTACCTGTTAGATTGTACATCGGATAGTCTTCTGCAGTCATGGCCGCACTTGTGAATAGATCTGGGCATGTCAGTTACATCATAGAAACAGTTTGAAGGACAATCCTGAGAATACCAAACCTAGATAAGTATATAATTCCACCTCTTTCACCACCTGTTCTTTATAAATATCAAATTCCTGAATACCAAACCTAGATAAGTTTATAAGGCCACCTCTTTCACCACCTGTTCTTTATAAATATCAAATGCCTTTGTTTTAGATATATTAAAGGCCACTACTAAGGTTGACCTTGTAAGCCATGGACATTGCACAATGAGCTCAAAGCATCCAATTGTTTTTCTATAATGTACTTACTAGTCACCATTTATAAAAAAGTTGAAAAATCTGACAACTATTCATTATAACCTCACCTCTTCACCAATATAATGAATCTATTTATTACACAATGATACATTGTATTTATCGTCTAGCATTTATGAAGTATCATATATTTGCAATATACCTATTTGTGTATATATAGTTAGTCCCTGACAAGTGGTAGCAGAGCACTGCATCTTGGTCCCTGTGTAAAGAAAGTAGCTGCACCATAACAATGCTCCCAAAATCATCCACCATCAGCACCTCCACCACTATACACTATATAAATAAAACTCCAATCAACTTTTGTATTCTTTAAGCGTTGTTGCCATTAAACATTGCAGATTTTCTATAGGTTTCCTTAATATTTGTTATCTGTGGATTTGGAATAAATTTGATACTAAAACAGGGCATAAATGTCTAAGCATACAGAAACTATAAAATAACATTAGACAGGCGTTTAAAGAAGGAAACATCAATGGAAACGAACAGAGTCACATTCTGGGCTTGTGTGCCAGCTGTGGGTAAGTTCTTCTATGTGTTTTTGTCCCAAAATCATTTGCAAATACACATATAATTGAAAAAAGTTCATCAAACATATGTGAGAGTTGCACATTTCGTAGAAGGGTGTGGGCATGCCAGTGATTCTATAGACAAAAAAAACATTTCAATGGCCAAGAAAATACTGATGCATCTGTGGTAGAGCTGCATTAAGTCTATATCAGAGGCAGAGGTCGCATTAAGTCTAACTGCTGCACTAGATGAGTAGTTGGTGTTGTTGGCTTCTTTTTTTCACCCAAGGTAGAAAATGACAATTCTTCCCCCTCATCTAATCCTTTTGTCATTAGTTAGAATTTCCATTAATTAAATGTTTATTCACTGCCATTGAGACCAAAAATGTATGGCTTCCCAACAGACCTTTCCTTGCTTTGTCTTGCTGTTTGGACTTGCTATTCTCCAAGTAAAATTGATGCCAGGTAATTCTCATGCAAGTTAGAGAATAAACATGGAAAAGGCAGCTTTATTTTCCCACTGAAAATCTTCCTATTCTACTCACAACTATAGCCAATAATTTAGAGTGAACAATGACCCACTGAACAAAGGTCAAACCTGGATATGAATCCAACTTACACTTTCTCCTTCCATGGCACCAAATTTGAAGAATCAACCCAAAATTGGAGGCTTAATATAACTATAAAAGAGGTTTCCTGTATTAGGAAAGATATCCCTGTCATTGTTCCTTCTCATGTCTGCAAGCAGCAAAACCACCAACAAACTGGTAGATCGCCTAGCTAATGAAGGTGTTAATTGGCATGGGAAGGACCTCAGTAGCCCAAACCATCATGCCTAAAGTTCCCTAAGCCTTATCATTGCTGCAATCAGGGCAGAGTTGCAGACCTGTAAATTCCCCACTCCTCAGTCCAGGCACCATGTAGGCCAAGTTGTTCTTTTGTATTCCATCTTGATACCCACAACCCTCTATCTTCCATGTCATATACAATGTACATCTGGTAAGAAATATATATTTTAGAATGCAAATGATGAATTCAACCTTGGGATAATCTAGGAGCATTTTGTGCCTTTTTTCTAGGGCTCTGTACCCAGCCTTTCCCTTTGTCCACTTCCTATAAGCCATGCCAATTTAGTTCCAATGCTGTGAAAGTCATCTATCATAGATCTCCTGCATATGCATTCCCTGCTAACCTTTGTGTTTGGCATTCTGATCCATTCTTCCAGGTTTAGAGGAGACATGTACTTTGCTGTCATCAAATTTTGCCAGAGGCCTTATGTTGCAACTTGCAATCATTCTCCATACTGCCTTGTCTGCTAGTCTTCTTGAAAATGATTCAAGGATTTTAAACCCTAGACTCTTGCACATTTTGTCTTTTTTGATCTGCCATTTTACTAGAGGGCTATTGGTTTTGTCCGTTTGACCATAGGTACCTGTTAGATTGTACATTGGATAGTCTTCTGCAGTCATGGCCGCACTTGTGAACAGATCTGGGCATGTCAGTTACATCATAGAAACAGTTTGAAGGACAATCCTGAGAATACCAAACCTAGATAAGTATATAATGCCACCTCTTTCACCACCTATTCTTTATAAATATCAAATTCCTGAATACCAAACCTAGATAAGTTTATAAGGCCACCTCTTTCACCACCTGTTCTTTATAAATATCAAATGCCTTTGTTTTAGATATATTAAAGGCCACTACTAAGGTTGACCTTGCAAGCCATGGATATTGCTCAATGAGCTCAAAGTATCCAATTGTTTTTCTATAATGTACTTACTAGTCACCATTTATAAAAAAGTTGAAAAATCTAACAACTATTCATTATAACCTCACCTCTTCACCAATATAACGAATCTATTTATTATACAACGATACATTGTATTTATCATCTAGCATTTATGAAGTATCATATATTTGCAATATACCTATTTGTGTATATATAGTTAGTCCTTGACAAGTGGTAGCAGAGCACCGCATCTTGGTCCCTGTGTAAAGAAAGTAGCTGCACCATAACAATGCTCCCAAAATCATCCACCATTAGCACCTCCACCACTATACACTGTATAAATAACACTTCAATCAACTTTTATATTCCTTTAAGCGTTGTTTCCATTAAACATTGCGGATTTTCTATAGGTTTCCTTAATATTTGTTATCTGTGGATTTGGAATAAATTTGATACTAAAACAGGGCATAAATGTCTAAGCATACAGAAACTATAAAATAACATTATACAGGCGTCTAAAGAAGGAAACATCAATGGAAAAGAACAGAGTCACATTCTGGTCTTGTGTGCCAGCTGTGGGTAAGTTCTTCTATGTGTTTTTGTCCCAAAATCATTTGCAAATACACATCTAATTGAAAAAAGTTCATCAAACATATGTGAGAGTTGCACATTTCGTAGAAGGGTGTGGGCATGCCAGTGATGCTATAGACAAAAAAAACATTTCAATGGCCAAGAAAATACTGATGCATCTGTGGTAGAGCCGCATTAAGTCTATATCAGAGGCAGAGGTCGCATTAAGTCTAACTGCTGCACTAGATGAGTAGTTGGTGTTGTTGGCTTCTTTTTTTCACCCAAGGTAGAAAAGGACAATTCTTCCCCCTCATCTAATCCTTTTGTCATTAGTTAGAATTGCCATTAATTAAATGTTTATTCACTGCCATTGAGACCAAAAAAGTATGGCTGCCCAACAGACCTTTCCTTTCTTTGTCTTGCTGTTTGGACTTGCTATTCTCCAAGTAAAATTGATGCCAGGTAATTCTCGTGCAAGTTAGAGAATAAACATGGAAAAGGAATATTTATTTTCCCACTGAAAATATTCCTATTCTACTCACAACTATAGCCAATCATTTAGAGTGAACAATGACCCACTGAACAAAGGTCAAACCTGGATATGAAGCCGACTTACACTTTCTCCTTCCACACATTTGGGAAACAACAATTATCTTTTCTTCAACTAAGCTTTAAAAACCAAGATTTTCCTTAGCTATTTTAACTGTAAATGGGGAGAAGCACAACCAAAGTTTGGACCCAACTTTTCCCAAGAATAGCAAAAGGAAACCCATAGTTAGGGTCTCTAAAAACCACAGCTTCTGCCTAGAGAGTTCGCCATAGTCATTTTATTGATTTCTGGAGTAATTTTGTTGTTTACTTGTCTCATTCACACAGGCCTGTCAAATACATCTTCTACCAGCACTCTAATCCTTAGCATTCATTTTTTATCTATCCATTTCTACACATGGTATCCTACAGATTTGTCCTTGTGACATGTTTACACCAGTTGTATGGGGGTGCTTTACCTGGTAAAAGAAATGAACTCAAGCAAGGAGGTTAACTTATCTATTAAAGAGCATCTACTTACAAGTGCAACTGATATGGTGGAATGCCTGAGAACGGATCCTAGTAAATTCATTTTGCTTAAGTTTTAATTGGGGAACACTGAGGACTCATTGATGTTGAACCAATCCAATAAGTTCCGGGAATTTCTTGGAGGAAATGGTAACTTTTTGCCTTTAATTGATTCTTTGGATGGATGCCATAATGAGTCAGTGAATACGAAGGTGCTACAGTTGTTTGTTAATATTTTAACAGGTGATCTGAGTTATATTAACTTGAAACACACCTTGCAAGAAAAGTTCTTATTGATGGATTCATCTTCTTTGGCTTCATGGCTGGAAAAAATGCTGCTAGGATATACTGCTCAATCAGCTGTAGGTAATTTGCCAACAGGAGTCTCTAATTCAGTAAGAGATTCAGGGTTTGATCACAGGGTGTGATCTATGTGCTAAGGTTGTTTAGGAAACCTTTCTCACTCATCTTGTCACATAGGCAATAACTAAAATATAGTCACATGTTGCAAAGTTTCTAGGGTTGTAGTGCATGATTGTGTAATTTCATCCAAAATGGTTGGCACCTCACAAACATACATCTTAACTTCTCTAAGTATGTCCTAGTCGAGATGTGGGCAGGGAATTGTACTTCATCTATACATGTTTCTATGAAAGCTCTTTGAGTATAGTGCATTGCTAAAGGCTGACCCAAAACTCTTTTAGACTAGCAACTAGGGGGTTATTCTAGATTTCTTGTAAATGGTAGTTGGATACAAAACAAAACTTCACATATTCAAAGTTGTAGCAGCCATTATTCTGTTTTGAAAAATATATTTTTCCTCTTCAACTCCTTACTGTCAACCATAATTGTGTCCTTAAAAAAACAGATAGTTTTATCGGATTGCCGACTGAAAATAGCTAGATTCCAGGCAATTATTTTTATACAAGATTGAATTTTGAGTTATGCTAATGATAGGATTTCTTTTTATAGACTGAGCATATTCTGTTGTAACACAGGGAGCAAAAGTATTGGTTGGGGGTAAACCACATAGCCTTGGGTATACATTTTATGAGCCGCTTTTTCTTGGAGATGCAACTTCTAGCATGTTGATTTCCAGGTAATGTTTAATGCAGAAATATTATACACTGTCTGCATTAATTTTCTTATGATAACCAATTGATTTGTAACTGAATTCTGATGTACATCAATGATTGCACATTAGGGAGGAGGTATTTGGCCATTTTGCACCACTTTTCTGTTTCAAGAGTGAGGAGGAAGCTATCAGACTTGCAAATGATACACAATTCGGTAATTTTTTGTCTATAGATTTTGAGCAACTTCCAGTACATGATGATATTATATGGTCATTTTGATTATTAATTATGAAAGATAAACTTTCATAAAGGATTTTCATCTTATCATGTCAGTCAAGGATTTTAATGTCAATCACGGATATCACTCTATACATAGAATCCTGTTCATGTTTACCTGTCATATCCATGCAGAAATTCTAAGTTTCATAATTCCTGGTATATGTATTGTACTCATTTGCAGAACATGGGTTAGTGGGTATTTTTCTTTATTGAGATGAACTTTCTTAAGGTAGTGGAAATATTCATGTGAATTCTTCCTGACAGTGACTTGCTACTTCATAATAACACCCTAAATAAAGTAGAATTCTGATCCCAGATTGTAGATCGAAATGAAATTGAGATGCAAATCTCTGTGTTTAAAAAATGACGAGTTAAGATGGATCTACATTGGTGTGTGTGTATTAATTAATTCTTGGTGTTATTTTGTTAAATTTTCATTTTTATATTACATTTTTTTAATATTTTGATTTAGAAACATGGATGTCAACACATCTCATCCATATTAGGATGTTATCTAAATATCATACTCTATTGGGCCAACTTATGCCATGAGTCACATCAGCAATAAGTAGACACATCTTACTCACACTGGGCTGTGGAACGCCTCTTGCTTCTTTTAATTAAAATATTATATTGGGCCAACTTATGCCACATGCCATATCAGCATTAAGCACAGATGTTATATATCTCCCTCACATTGGGTTGTTTTTTACGGTTGTGTGGATTTGTAAAAACAATGATTGTACGAAAACTGTAGATGTGTGGATGAGAAGGTACATAACAGTGACGGCTGGACAAACAATGTAGTTAGGACTGTATAGCTGAATAAATACTACAAATTAATTATACAGACCAACAATTATTCAATTGAGTCAACAACGTACGGGATAATGTGCTGACTTGTGGCATATAGCAGATGATCGTGCTAAGTGTATGGACTGCAAATGGTGGAAGTAACCCACAAACTGGCCTAGAATTTGGCTTTGATACCAATGAAGTGGACTATTCACTATTAAATTGATAAAATATTTCTGCAATGTAGATAAGAATATATATAAAATAATGAATAATTGATAGAATGATGATTACAGTGAGCCTCATGACAGTGTGCTTATATGCATTGACTAGTCGCGGGGCAACAGAATTAGAGAGGAAGTGTTAGATGGCAAACAACACATTGCTTCTATGCCTTGGCTATAAAAACTTGTGTGCCTCTGCACCTGCACAATTCTTACTCCAACTGGTGTATATTTTGTTGTTTCAAAGTTTCAGAAAGGCAAATGTAGAATGGTGCATCTTTTGTTGGTTCTTCAGTTCAACTCACAGATAATACTTGACATGTGACTCCAGAAAATCATGGTAAACTCCTTTAGTATCTGTTTTGGAAACTCCTTTTCTTTATGAACATATTAAGTGTGTTTTAACATTTGTCCAAGTTAATGGCAAGAAAATGATTTATGTTAATGTTCCATTCTATAATAGAATTTTGTCTTCGTATTGTTAACACTGTATAACGAAAACATGGTGTGTAGTACCTTTGCTATGTTGACCCTAAAATATGCTTTTTGCTTCCACACAGTATATCCAGGTCTTTCCTCTCATTTTGATAAATTCAATTATTCAAATTTGCTCTTGTCTACAATTAATTTTGCATTTTGTTTGGCCAGATATGTGTCTTGTGTTGGCACCATCTTATGGAAGTTGCTGAGAAGGATAATACGGAAGGGCATTGTCCTGCATGTAGAACACCATATGACAAGGAAAAAATAGTTGGAACAGCTCTCAATTGTGAAAGGGAGCACCATCATAAATGTAACATTTGCTGATATGTAGTTCCATCTGAACCTCTCAAATATGTAATCGGAAGTATTCAGTTTAGTTGACCAAATTTGCAATTGAACTGTATTAAAGGTAGTTCATAGTTGCAGCAGATTTTAGATTATCTTATTTCACTTATGGTAAAATCCTGATATCCTCATTTGCTTAATGTCTTTCACTTTTTGATTGGACAGGCTGAAAGATAATAATTCTGAGAAGAGGCAAAAGTCCCAAAAGTCAAAAGCAAGGACATCTGAGATGCGCAAACATCTCAGTAATGTGCGAGTCATTCAGCGGAACCTCGTGTACATAGTTGGAATACATGCAAGTTTAGCAGATGAAGAGGTATACAAGTAATTCTGCATTAACAAAGAAAAGGATTTAGGATCATTTACATTAAAAAATGGTAAAACGAGTAGTTCCTTTTCCAATTTTTGTGGCATACACAATGCATGTGAGTTATGGGAAACTTGAGACTATTATTTATGCCATTGAATATCTTGTGATATGACCATACTCACACTCAGTTTTCTGTTCAACCATGTAGGTGCTTTATATATTTCCTAATATCTTCTGAGATGGGTGAAAACTTGACTGAATGCATTGCCTCTTTCTAGGTCCTTGAATGGCGGGAGTACTTTGGATGGTATGGGAAGGTTCTAAAGGTATCGATTTCTCGTTCCAATGCTAGTAGTCAGCAATCCACCAGTAATCCAACTACAAGTGTGTAAGTGTTAAATGGATTTCTGTATTGTCTTGATTCTCATCCTTTATTGTCTAGTCTCTCATCTCAAGTAGGTTAACTTTTTAGTAGAAAATTTAAGATATCTCAGAACACAGAGATGGATTTATGATAGTTTATATTTTTTTCAAATGTAGTTTAAAACAATTCTTAGAACATGATCATTATTTCTCATGAATTAGACAGCTTGAGCTGGAATGCATAAAATTGAAGTTAAACAAAGCAGAAAACATTCTAAGCCTATCTTTTATCCTTTTGATTCTTCTTATTTTTTATGTATCAGATATATTACCTATGTGAAAGAGGAAGAAGCTATTCGTTGTATTCAGGCTGTAAATGGATTCATGTTGGATGGTAGACCATTGCGGTATGTTTGCAGATACTTTCCATGATGCTCAAGTGGTTCGTATTTTTTGTAATATTTTTGCATTTGTTTGGAATTTAATATTATACTTTCCTTGAATATGATGTTTGCAGAGCCTGTTTTGGCACAACTAAGTACTGCCATGCATGGCTGAAAAATATGGTAAGTGCAGTTGATGTATTTCATTATTGAAAATTTCTGGAAGATATAGTGTGCATGTTGCTGCATCGTGTTTCCTATAGGAAATTTGTTTAGTTTAATTTTCTTACTTTGTGAGAGTTATAATTTTGACCATCAATCTTGTTTTGTACTTATCTATAACAATTCATAACTTAGATAATTTGTTTTATATGCTTAATGCTCTCTCTGTTTTCAGCCATGCAACAATCCAGATTGTTTATACTTGCACGATATAGGTACACAGGAAGACAGTTTTACAAAAGAGGAGATGGTTTCTACATGTGTAAGGTATGATGTAGGAGTCTCTTATAGTTTTGCTTCAGCATGAATCTCATTTTTATTTCCATCTCTTCTTACAATCCCTTTTCGTTTGTGTTAACTAATGTATGTCTCTTATAGTTTTTGTACGCTCTACAACCAGATAAGGGTCATCTGAAAAGTTATACAAGTCATGTGCTTGGTTCTTTCTACATAAAGGTAAATGCATTTACTTAACATATAATCTGCTTTGAATATACTGATATTACTGCATTTGTAGCTGTATTTCTATACTGAATATAGCAGGTGAACACACTTGTCTTCTCTAGCAAGTTTACAAAGGATAATGGTGAATATTAATTGTGAAATACCTCCCTGAGCTGGTTAAGATTATTAATGACAACTATATATATGCACAGGTGGCAAAGTTTGGTGATAAGTCCTGTATTTTGTTTTTGCAATGATTTATGGAGTTTGAGGATATGCCCTTATCTAAAATCCTTATGGGATGCTTAGGTGGCAAGGTGGGGTGCATAACTTTTGAAGAGAAATGTTTTGACCATGTCATTTGCACCAAGGGATTCACAAGAAGCCCAAGTGCAGTTTTCTTTGGAGCGAGGCGTGCCTGCTGTGATTGGTGTAATGGGGAAACATAAGCTTCCTTACCCTTCCCATAGTTGGGATCGAAACGTCGAGATTTGCGAAATCATCCAACGTAGCTCCTTCTTATTTACAATTCTCCACCGCGTAAATGACTACTTTCATAAATACTAGTTACTAGTACGTTGTAATAGTAATAATTATGTAGTTTGTAGATTGATATCTATCATAAATTTGTTTGAATATCATCATTGTCAAGAAATAACAACTTCTTAAAGGGTGCTAGCTCAATGGTAGAGCGCCTGCCTAATTATGGGAAGGAGGTTGGTGGTTCGATTCCTCTGTGCCCTATCATAAATTTGTGACTACAAAAACGACTAAATTCACATATATACGACTATTAGTAGCTAATTTCTCGTATCTTAGTCGTATTTAGCTTAGTCATTAATATGTTAACTTCTAGTAGTTTATTTAGTCATATATTTGGTTATTAATGGTTGCAATCAGTGACTAAATCAGCGACTAAATCAATGATTAACTCAGTGACTAAATCAATGACTAAATCCGTGACTAAATCAATGACTAAATCATTAACTATCAATGACTAAAACAATGACTAAATCATTGACTATCAATGACTAAATCATTGTCTATCAATGACCAAATCAATGACTAAATTAATGACTAAATCAGTGACTACTAAGTCAAGCTATTAATGACTAGTGAAATACGACTAGCTATAAGATAGTGGTAATTTGCTACTATTAGTCACCGATTCAAAAATAGTCGTTTATAGCCTGATTTTAGTCATTTTTTTAGTCATTAATTTCTCATTTTCTACTAGTGTATTGGTTCGGCTTCACAGCCTCCTACACCAGCTCAGGTCCCTCCTAAAAAATATAACATTGGTAATCAATACCTTAGTGGGAACAATACAATAATCCCTTATATGTCCCTTATCCTGGAGGAGTTACCAATAAGTGGGATCAACCTATTTATTGACCTCAAGCTGGACCTAACGAGGAAAAACCACCATTTATGGGTCAAAATGCTCCTAACTATCAACAATTTGCTGATTTTTATGACCAACCTCAACAAACCTTTGGTCCTAATGGGGTAGCCTTACCTTATAAGTATTATAATTACCCACAACCCAACTGATAACTTCCATTTTTGGCTACATTGGATTTTCCTGACTTGTCCAAGTTAATAAACGATCCCATTCAACATGACCCATTTTGGCCTACCATTCCGGTCAAACTTCCATCAGACATTCCAAAGTTTGATGGAAAACAAGGAGAAGATCCCAAAAAGCATGTGATGACATTCCATTTTAGGTGTTCATCTAACTCCCTTATGGATGATTCTATCCGATTGAGACTCTTCCAACGATCATTGACCGACACAACCACAAAATGGTATATCTAACTTCCATAACACTCGTTTGTGTATTTCAATTCGTTGGAAACTGTGTTTCTTACTAATTTCTAGTTACCTATTTGGTCTGAAACTGGTACAGACCTTTTGACCACTCTTCGAAAAAATATCTCTACTCACATATAAGATCATATCCATGAGTGGAGGAGGCACTAAAGGTTGATCAAAGCTGCCATTCCAGATCAAATTTTGGCTGACTGGTTCACCAAGTCCTTGTTGCCTCCTACGACCCAAGATGTGGCTATGGGCGGTGCTGTCACAGAAGAGAAGGCTATTAGCCAAGACCAATATTTAGAGTTAGTCTATTCTCAGTTCAGAACTTTATACATTCTGATTCCTAATGCTCCTCATCCCAACACCGATCCTTCCAAGCCACCTAGAAAGACTCATCTAGATGGTGTTGTTGGTACAATCCAACCTTCATCCACAACCATCCTGCTAAAACACATAGTGCTTAAACTACAACTTCTTCTAATCCTACAATTTCCACTGAGGTGAATCCCATTCAATATTCACAAACACCCAACAATAAAAATAAAGGAAAAGGTAAGAATAGGAAACCTAAAATCCAATAAGAGAGTACCAAAGCAATGAATCCAGAGAATGATACCAAATATAAACGAAAGGCTAAGTATCCTTTTTTTTGTGTGGGGATCATCATTTCATAAAGGAGTGTCCTTGTCATGAAGAGATCAATACGTTTTTAAAAAATAACCCCACACTAGCCGTGTTAACTGACCCCTTTCTATCCCAACAACAATTGATTGACCATATGTCTGTGCATGGCCCCTCATCCTCTACTGAAGACATTTGAATGATGTCTGCCGAGAGAGTTGTGTTGATTACTAGAAGTCAGACATATGATAAAACATCTAAGAATAAAGATGAGGGTGCTTCTCCCGAGAATACTCCTCCCTTCAACCCTTATCCTCCACCTCCTTCTAATGGTCCTCTCACTATTGAGAAACCTAGTTTTGACATGATCTTGCGTCCTCCTCAGAGTACAATCCGTAAAAATGTTTTCAATCCTGGTGCTCAAGCTGTTCAATTTAACAATGTTTTTGAATATTTAGCTCAAGCACTCTATGTTATTTTGATGTTGGAGGTACTCCAAAGATATCCTACACAACATAAGAATTTCTTTTAAGCCCTAGGGGCTTTTGATATCGATAATTCCACCATGATCACTTTTAATGTGGGGAATTATAAATCAAGGTTATCCCATCAACTCACTTTTCAAATTGCGACTAGAGTGGTAGGTAGGAAGGTCCATTGGACTTTATTAGCTGAAGGAGATTCCACCTCGGTCTTATCGATGTCTTGTTGGAGAGCCACTGGCTCTCCTGAACTGAATAAGTCATCAATTTCCTTAAAAGCTTTCGACGGATGAGTTTTTCAACCCCATGGTCTGCTACCAACATTATCCACCGAGCTAGGGGGAAAAACCGTTTCTATCCAGGTAGAAGTGGTCGATTCTCCTTTAGATTACAATTATTTATTAGGAAGGAATTTGGTTCTATGTTATGACTGTCATTAGGTCATTGGTTTTTAGCACACCCCAATTCTTGCATCAAGGAAAAATTGTGACCATAGAGCAACTCGATTATTGTTCACCTGATATTACTGTTTCCTTGGAAATTAATGTTCCAATGTTAGGGTAGTCACCTCCTCCCTATCAGTCTGTAGGGGTTGGAATTTTGAAAGATTTGTCACTCATGAGAGTTTTTCCATCCAATGCTGCCCATTCTAATCTAGAGATTTCCACGGTAAACATGATATCATCCACGACCGGGGGCATGTATAAAGGGAAAGAGATTGCTGAAATGCCTTCTCTGAGTCTGAATGAAGCCCTACATGATGCCATTCAATTAGTTTATGATGATTACATATATGATCATCATCTAGTAATATCAGATCCTTACCATCTTTCGTATTGGCTAGATTCCCCTCTCCTAAATTTAGAATATCTCTCACGGAATTTTCCATCGGACGAGTCTATTATATAGTTTATGAGTCTCGATGAATCCTTACAGGAATATTCTCAGCATCGATCCTTGTTTCTTCCTAATGCCAATTCGGTAGATTTAGATTTTGTTTCTCTGATTAGTTCTGATATTGTCGAGTATCCACAAACGCTTATGTTATTACAAGGTGTTGATTACGAAAGGAATTTATTTAACATCAGAAAAATGATTCCCCTTGACATATCGGTGAAGCTAGGTGTTGTCGAACATGTTCACATAGGCCAGAATTGTTCGACAACATAAATTGAGGAATACCGAGCTCTTTTTAAGGAATTCTGTGATGTTTTTTCTTGGACCTATGAATAAATTCTCGGGATTGATCCATATATTTTCATACATGAGATCAAGATATACCCAACGAAAAAACCTGTTAGGAAGAATATTCACCAAGTCCACCCAAGAAAAGCTGCAACCATTAAAGTTGAGGTTGAAAAGCTTTTAAAAGCTAGTTTTATCTACCTCGTGCCTTTAACCGAGTGGGTATCTAATGTTGTTCTTGTCACCAAGAAACAGGGCACTATTAGGGTTTGTATCACCTTTCTATATTTGAAAAAACCTTTTCCAAAGGACAACTTTCCTACGCCTCACATCGATTAGATAATTGATAACTGTGAAGGAAGTGTTATTTTTATTTTATGGATGGATTTTTCGGCTATAATTAGATTGATATCTTACTTGTCGACCAACATAAAACAAAATTTATTTTCCCATGGGGAACCTTCGCTTATCGTAATATACCTTTCGGATTGAAGAACGTTGGAGCTAATTTCCAACGAGCCATGTATTATGCTTTTCATGATATAAAACAAATAGTGGAACAATATCTGGATGACCTACTTGCTCATTCACAGCTACGGGAAGATCATTCAGGGTATCTTAGACACATTTTCCTTCAGTGTCGTCATTACAATATTCAACACAATCCACACAAGTGTGTTTTTTGTGTTCAGACTAGACGCTTACTTGGTTTCATTGTTTCCAAGGATGGGATTCAATTAATTGATCCCTTACAAATTACTACTATCATGGCGTTACCACCTCCGACAGACAGTACTGAACTCCAAACTTTGCAAGGGAAGACAAACTTTCTTTGTCATTTCGTATGCAACTTTGCAGAGAAAACAAATGGTTATATGTGTCTCTTGAAAAATAAGACTCCCTTTATTTGGGATGATTAGGCTCAAATACATTTTGATAATTTGAAACATGCTATAACACACTCACCTATGTTGGAACCCCCTGAATTATTCAAAATATTTTCTACTTTACATTTCCACCTCCACTACTACCATTGGTATGATTTTAGTGCAGGAAGATTCGAAACTCCAAGAACATGTGATCCATTATCTTAGTAAGATTCTTCTTGACTATGAATCCCACTACTCACATGTGGAGAATTTATCTTTGGCTACAGTCATTGCTGTGCAACGATTCCATCATTACATCTTACTTCGCACCACTACCGTGCTTGCAAATTAAATCCCTATGCAATATATTCTTACCTGTCAGGTAATAGGGGAAAATATTCTCATTGGATTTTCATCCTACACGAATTTGATATTGAATTCATCAAGACCACTTCTAAGAATTACATGGTATTCACAAAGTTGATGTGTAAACGTACCCGTTCTTTCATGGAAACTGAGCCCAATGATTAATTTCCGGATGAATTATTGTTCATGATAAGCACGAACGATCCATGGTATGGATATTTGATCATATATCTCCAGACCCAAATATTTCTGCCCACTCTATCTTGTGATGATCGAAGATGCATTCACCACCACACTAAGTATTATATCATTCTCAATGATACCTTATACCGGCATGGTATTGAATCTATCCTTCGACGATGTATTACTCATGAAGAGGCTGAATAATTCATGAATGACTGCCACTTTGGACCATGTGGAGGTCATCTTTCTGGGATGTCTACAACTCATAAAATTATTTGCGTCGGTACTTTTGGGCTTCAATATTCAAGGATTGTCATAAATTGGTTAAAAAATTCCCACCCTTTCAACTTTCTATCCTAAAAAGTGCACCCACCCTTCTCTGTTACACCCTGTCATTTCCGTTGGCCATTTTTCCAAATGGGGGATTGACTTTATGCATTGTAATCCTACCTTAGCCAGGGGACATGGTTACATTATTGTAACTATGGATTATTTCATGAAATGGGATGAGGTAATGCCTACATATGCAAAGTATGGTAAGAATTCCACCCTCTTCTTATTTAAATATGTCATAGCTGGGTTTGGAGTTTTGCAGGACATAGTAAGTGATCATGGATCCCATTTCCGTAATCAGATGATAGCCGAGATGAGTGCTAAGTTGGGGTTTCGTCATGAAAAACAAACCCCTTAATATCCATAAGATAATGGCCAGGTTGAAGCCATTAACAAGGTCCTGAATACTATGCTTTGTAGGATGGTTGGAGATCACAAATCCAACTGGCATTTAACTTGCTTTTCTGCACTTTGGGATTACAGAACTTTAGTTAAAACAACAATTGGTTTTACACCTTTTCAATTAGTCTATGGACTAGAATCTGTCCTTCCTATTGAGTGTGAAATTATGTCACTCAAGCTTGATGTTGAGCTTCTTCCCAATAATTCTACCAAAGAAGAATGTTTTCTTTATCTGATTGACCTTGACGAGACTCGACGAGATGCTGCCTTGGCTAATGAGTTGCACAAAAAACAGATCAAGGCTCAATATGACAAATCGGTTCAGCCTCATGTTTTCAATGAAGGAGATATGGTTCTGACCTATGATAAAAGAACATGATAAACTTGGGAAAGGGAATCTGGAAACAATGTGGTATGTGTAATGTCCCTTTTTGAAATTTTATTAAATGACCAATTTTTTCACTTTTTCCTCAATTTCGACCTTAACTAGTTTTGATGTCTAGACCTCCAATTTGGCACAAATGATCCCAAATTTTATATGAAGGTACATGAATGATATTATAACTTAAATATGCTGTTCATATATTTTTAATGACCCCCCAATTTCTTCTACAAACTTGTTTAATGTTCTGTTCAAAGTAGGATTCTTTACTAGCAAATTGGAGCTCCAATTCCCCGTGGGTAATTGCCGGAAATGTCTTCACAAACGATCCCAAAGTCACCCGAATTTCTGAATAGAGGCTGGGGATGTGTAAGAGAAATATTAAAAGTATCATATGCATCATGTTTCAGTTTATACAGGCTGTTATGACTCTTTCCAAAACAACTCCCATGTCACAATTTTGACCCTTGGGGAAAATGCACCAAATCTTCTCCTAATGCAATAAAAATGAGTAAAATGGGTTCCAATGCTTAAGTAATGAACATGAGAATTGAAATAAACATTAATTAAATTCCATCCATCATAAATTTATAATATATACATTCCTCCATTCGAAATAATAAGCATTACCATGGCATATATCAAAATAGAGTGGAAATGGTCATTGTTTGCTCATTAAAAGTCATTTTGACATACACATATTTGGAATTTCAACTTGAATATTTATGAGAATGAATAAAATAGAATATTTAAATGATTAAAATAATAAATGGACAATTAAAGGCTCTCCCAATTCAAAATCATCAGCATTACAACGATTCACAACAAGATAGTGGGGAAATGACACTATTTCTTCATTGTTCAACATTTTTACATGAATTATTTGGGGTATTTCAACATGAGAGTATTTTGAACATGAAATACAAAGAATATACATAATAAAATAATATAATGGGAATTATAATCTTCCACAAAGATATCAATAGCTCACCCAAAGCGCAATCCCTCAATTGGCATGAATGTGGTGTGAAAACTGGAAATAGTTGAGAGAGAGTGATGCAATAAAAGAATCCACATGATTTCCTGTATATTAAACCTGAAAATAAGAATCCATTAAAACTCCATGAAATACCTAAGTGGCCTCTCCAAACACCAACTTGGATGGGAATCTTTCACCCTCAAAATTGGCTAAGGCAAGAAAACTAGTCATCCACTAGCTCTCACAATTCACAAATGACAATTTCAAAAATGATCAAAAGCCATTATATTGGTTGATCCCTATAATTTATAAACATCCTTATCCTTCTAAGGTTCCCAATCCATCCATAAAATCAATCCAATTCGAATTAGGGTGTGGGCTCATGAATTGACATGTGTCCCCTCTTTCCTAGCCTTCCACCTTCCCCAAATTTGAGTAGGAGCCCATTGAGCTTCCCAAACTCACATGAGAGATCTATTGGATGGTATATTTTGACCTAAAATGTCATACATGTCAGATTTCAGCTTTCATATCTGATTTGTGTCATAGGTGTCATAGCATCTTCATCATTGTTGTCATAGAGCTAGGGAATCTAGTCCAAGTGTCTCACTAGCTCCAAAATGACTCTTCCTTTCCATGTAAGTTAAATTTATTCCCAAATTAGACCTATAATTCATACGAACAAATATATTAACCTTATAAATAATCCAATAACCTTTATTATTCCGATGGATTCGAAATTGCAAGAGAAGGTTTCCTTTTGGTACCAAATTTCTAGCTTGTGTGGGTCCCATAGTCTCCACGTGTCTCCATGCACAATTTTCACTTTGATTTTTCCGTGTATTTATTTATTTAGCTCCTTCATTAAAAATATATTCCATTCTAATTTTCAAAAATCATTTATAGTCCCCCTTATTCCAAATCCAAAGCTCCCACCCCCAACCTAGGAAACTAGTAATTTTCCTCCTTGGCAATTATTTGACCCTTAGCATCAATTTGACAAACTCTCATGAATATGGAAAATGTGATTAGGCCATTGTGACCCAATGAAAAATTTGAGACATGACAGTATGGTCCCTATATCATAATTAAAGTCTTATAAAAATGGGCTTATGAGCTTGTGGACTATGATGGGATACCTTTTGGGAAACCTCGTAATGGGTTGTACCTGAAAAGGTACTATGCTTGAGATATCTTTTGCATTAATGCCTTGTATATATGTACATTTTTTGAATTTTAAGACTGTTTTGTTATTTTTAAATATGGTTTTGAGTTCTTGTCCAATGCTTCTTATCCCATGTTTTGATTCTGCAGACCATATGGCCTTCTATGGCTTTGATGATTGTGCTTACCGTCACACCTTGAATCTTGCTTTAGCCGCTTAGGTATTGTATTCCCAAGTTCATGACCTAGTTAGTTCAGGAGAGGTTTGTATAGGTATGGACACCAATAACATCGCCGAGTATCACACAATGATAGGTATTCTGGATGAAGCTGCATCTCATGACATTAATCATTTGGTAGTCTTTATGGACTCTCCACTGGTGGTTTCTCATTTAAATCATGTTTATTCCATTCGGAACTCGATGCTTCTTTGAATTTTTGGAGGGTGAGTTTTTTAGAAAGGTCATTTGAATCCATTACATCAACATATCCCTAGATATTGTAACACAGTTGCATATTTGCTTGCCAATTATATGCTATATTGGTACATTGCTCATCTATAACATTGATCAGTAAGATAACATGGTACATTGTAAATAAACATAAACATTAAAAAGACATAAAACTCATGTAAATAAAATTTCATTATTAAAAACAAGTAGACCACGAATAGATAAGTCTCTGTATATATATAAAAAGTGTTTTACAAAAATATGGTCTCGATACCCTGACTAAAGCAAACTGGCTTTTAGAACTACAAAATAATAAAAAATATTGGAGACAAGTAGCTTTCAGTGTATATATCATATGAAACCCTAGTGGTGCTCATGGTAGCACATGATGTCTCTTTCCACTCTACATAGCAAGCGTCCTAAATGGCCTGATACTCATGTGGTATGCCTCTGATACCTCCTAGAGAGGTCATGCAATGTGATATCTAGGATATCTAGTGTAAGCCAATTGTGGCTCTCCTCTAGCTCTATAATCTTGTCATCTCTACGATGTACAAAGAGGGTTCCCAATCACTTGTCTATCAGAGATGAACCCCCATGTTGTGTCAATCCCACATCTGTGTGAGAAGAAGTAGGTCTCGTTAACATACATAAAAATCATAAAACAATAAAATATTAAAAACATGATTGTCTTAGTGTTTTAATCACCCATGTCACCCCATCGAGAATATACTAGTAGGGTGAAGTACGGATCTCCTTGAAAGTCAGTACTGGTGTATGCATAGTCCTTAATCATGAGGAGTTGATTGTCTAGCCATCGAAAGAATGCGACCCCATACTTGACTTTGGAGCCTTCCCCGCCATGGTGGGCCATAACCTCCACCCATCTCAACATATGAGGACCGAGTTCCCTCAACTCAGTGAAGGCCACTTTTTGCCTCAAGTGTGGTACTCTCTCAAAGAAGAATGACACTAGGATTGTGCCATAACCAAGTTGTTTCAACTCTCCTTGCCGACACTTGGTTAGCAGCTCCTTTAAAGTAACTAGTAGGGATTTTTTCTAGTTGAAGACCGTAGGTTCTATTACCTCCAAGGCATATAACATGTGACCAAGTGAGGCTTGATGAGTCCCTTGTCTCCGCGAGATGCGTTGCATAGTGAACAATATTGTGTGAAGAGGTAAATCCTTGAAATCCTTGATGGGTATCTTCTTTCCACACATTTGTGTTCCTGTAAAGAAATAGTGATCCATACGACCTTGTGTGGTGATTTCCCCACCTCGAGGACCAGTGAATGAGAGGAGCTCCCTGCCTGGACAAACCTATAAGGAAGTAGATGTTCTCTACTTCCATCGTTAGAATGTGGGTCCCTACTTCAAAGTACTGCTGCTCAGGATTCTACATCTTGAGAATGTACTCTAGCAGCCTCACCTGTGACCTCATACTGGGAACATTGAAGAATTTCAATATCCCACATCCTCAAAGAGAAACCAGAATCCAAACATCATTTCCACCTCTAATGTCATCGAGCTCATGCTCTCTTTCCTTCCAAATCAACATTTTTTGCCAAAATTAGCCTGCCAAAACATCAAAATCAAGTGTTAGAACTCATATCCAACTGTTAAAATCACTTCAAATTTCTTCATTTGGATTGAATTTAAAGCGTTCTAGGGAACTTTGCAGCACCTCCTTTTTTGCATTAGGACAAAGCGACGCCACTGCTTTTTTCTGTATGAAAAAACACGGTGTAACCTTGGCACCACCCTTCCCAAAAAGGAAAAGAGCATTACCCGGTAAACACATTTTTCCTTCGGCTAAATGCCCCAAAAAACCTAAAACATGGATGAAATAAGAAAAGGAAACCATGAAAAGATTAGGAATGGGCTTAGGATTTACCTTGATCTGAAGGTTCTGGAAATGGTCTCCTCCAGGCTCTGCAATCTGCACTTGAAATCTATACACAAAATGGCTCAAATTGCTCTCCAAATAGTGAAAATACAAATGGTAAGTATTTTTTACTATTTACTATGTTTTATACTCTATTTTTGGGTTTTATTTTCATTATTTTAATAATTTTTATAAAATATTTACCATTATATAGTTCCATAAGCCATACTATTTTAATATTTTAAGGGCCTAATAGTCATTTTGAAGTTTGCAGGGTATGAAGAATCGAATTTTTTGGATATGAATGAGTTTATTTTTGAATTTTTTTTTCTCACAAAAACAGAAAAAGATCCAGAGCGCTGTTTCTGAAACTTTAGTCATGATCGTTAAACCTAGTACTACATTTCCAGGTCAAATTTTACTTCTTTTTCAGGATCGTTAAACCTTTTTCATGAAAATAATCCCTAGAAGAGTCCTCTTTATCTCTTTTAGGACTCTTAAAATGTGAAAAGATCATCGTGAATAGTTCTCTAAGGTATTATTTTATACTTTTTCAGTACTCAGAGACTAAATAATATGAAAAGGACACTTTGGAGTCTTCTTCCGTTTTTTTCAGGCTCTCTAAATGTGAACGACACCGATTTTTTTTTCGATGGACTCGTTAAATTAAACACTAAGAGACCCTCTTTTGGGAACGAACCCATCCTTTTTCAGGTTCGGTAAACATGTGAGAATGGACTTCTGTTATAATAAGCTACAACGAGTGTTTGTTACTCTCTTTGAACTCATAAAAATGAAAAAGAGGAACTCATCAATCATGATGGGGAAAGTAAAGGAAGTTGTCAGTCACCTTTGAACATGGTACTTTTCTGCATTTGATTTAGTTAATTGGGTATTCAACTTGCTTCCGAGTCAATCCACTTTCATGTGTCATGTCACTCCTTTGAGTCTTTCAAAGAATGCGTTGTCCATCGTCGCATTATGTCTTGGTAACCGCCTCATCAAGTCAATGCTGCCAAGTCTTTGGTCGTGCCACCCTATGTTCAAAGGGAAATTGTATTAAGAATTTACATTTTTCCTTCAAAACTACCCTTGTGTCAGTTACCTTTGAGTCGGTCCTATGGTTACTTCATACTCAAATTCCAGAACTTTGTTCCAAGTTTCGTCTCGTTGATGTGGGATTCTTCATGGCCCTCCTTCGACAAGACTATTCCTATCAGGTTCAACTCATCATCCGGGAATTAGTCTTAGAAACAATGTAGTACCTCAAGGTATGTATACATCAATGACATATTCTCTCACTTTTGACAATAGGTTTACATCATTTACCTTTGGTCGAAATAATCAACAGAGTGTTCAACATCAAATCATCTATTCACATTCGGGGGAATGTACCGGAGTACCTTGGGAATCATTGACATCAATGGTGATCTCCCTCGTACTTGTTAATGGTTCTCATCATTGACCAGTAATCAAGTGGTTTCTACCAAGTTCGACATTAAGACATTATAATCGCATGGTTATAATCGTACTTTGTTGAAGATGAGATGAAGCCCTTGGTATCCATTAAGCGCTCATTGCTTTCCCCAGGTTGCGATGGAGTATTTGTATGAGTCCTAGCATGGATCCACATTTGTATGGCCATGGATGTGCTCAAATTTGCATCTGTATGACATAGATTTACATTGTATGTCTAGTAGCTATGTCCAATTTTGCATTTTCTTTGCATGGATCTACGCTGTATTTTAGTAGCCATGATTGTTTGTACTTCACATGGATCTGCATTGTATTGGTTAAAAACCATGATGGAATTCATATGGACATCAATCAAAGTGTTGATGTACTGCAGGATAATGTTGGTTGTTTAAGATATCCAATCAGTGAACTCTTGCCTCAAAGTGATAACTTGTTC
The DNA here is from genome assembly GCA_001517045.1 of Pseudotsuga menziesii. NCBI lineage: Eukaryota > Viridiplantae > Streptophyta > Pinopsida > Pinales > Pinaceae > Pseudotsuga > Pseudotsuga menziesii. Next base: position 52,134 of record LPNX010829681.1, on the reverse strand, counting down.
TTACAAAGCCTTCAACTATCCTATCCCTCTAGCCTCATGCTTTGGGGGGGATTCTGTTACACACATTTCTTGTCATCATCATATAATGAGAATCAAACATCATAATTTTCCTCAAATCCTCAACTTGTAAAGTTGGAAATAGGCCACAACCAGTGATTTCATGCCTTTTCTATAATGCCTTTTTTCCTTGGAAAACCAACAATTCCATCACCAATTTCCTTCATACATCGAGCAGTGCAATTTTGGCAATGCTCTGTCTCAGTTCAAAAAGAGTGGTGCTCGAGTTTTAAAGGTAAAAAGAGGAGCATCAAGAGGCTTCTGCAAGCTTGGTTTCATGGAAACCTCATCCCTAGACTTATGGAAGACCTGGGATCGAGATCCATGCTTGTAGGATCTCCCAGCCACCTCACCCATGAGATACTCAACCTCCTCTATCCTCCCATCCATATAAGTATTGGCTCACCCCCCATCAGTAGGGGGAGTAAGATCATGTTACAACATCAAAACTCTAGCCAAATCTAGCCAAGGAGAGTGAGCATTTGGTAGACAAGTTTGAAGATTTGGAGGAAATATTTACTTGAGAAGAGACTTCTCAACACTAAGAATTTGGTTGTAATTTCTCGCTCTATTTCATTTATGCAATAAAAGTTCCTTTCCCATAAATGATATTTTGTATGAATCACTTCTTTCATTGTTGAATTCCTTAGTCATCAACATAGGGTCATATATTGAATTTGGTACTTTAATCTTGTATATGATTTCTTATGTCCTTTTTGCGGGTTAATATGTTGAGACCAAACACTTCATAGTCCAACCCATTACAGGTTGTGACATGTAAAAGAGTTCATTCCAGTCATCTATTTGATCTTAGGGAAATTTGTTTAGTTGTTGTGATTCCTTTATTCTAGATTTGAGTGTTTTAGGATAGGGAAACAACTTCTGTTTGCATAAGGTGAGTATTTCTGGTAACAAAATATGATTCAGATGAATCATTAGAAAATTGGCAAAATTGGATGCATGAAGTATCTATGAGAAGATGCACAGTAATTACACGATCTGAGTGATGGGTAGGAGCCAAGGAAAGCGAGCTACCTACATATGTAGGTTTACCTAACCTTGCATCTTTTCTAATAGAGTTTGAAACAAAGTTACAGAGTCTCAATGCTTGTCCTCCCTGGACTTTGTGTAGAAAGCTACGCCCGCTAGATGGCGGGGTACACAAAAATAATCTATCTATAAATGGTCACAATGTAGAAAATTGATGGAGATAATATTTGGATAAGAGTTCAGTTATAATGGTCGTAAGTTTACAGGATTGAGATATCCTGTCGAACATATTGAGTTTTGTCACATGACATGGCAGGCATATCCGCGATAGGATTGGGTTCATCACTTCATACATACACTAGACATGATACCAAGGAATTGGTATACATCAGTTGACTTGCAACACGGAACTATTAAATGGGAGAATTTATCTATTATATTCACACATTCATTTGATTTGTAGATGACCATCCTTTGATTGATGTTGCATTACAAGTGATGAAAGTGAAGATATTCGAATATAACCTTGTCGCGATGACAAATTTCAACCAGAGTAGCACGACAATCCACCATTGGATAGAATGCTACAATGTGTTGGGAGAACCAGATGATGATGACTCACTCGATGTAAAAATACCTGAGTTAGAAGGTATGCATGCAGTGGAGGGACTTGGTATTTCTAGCAACCCATTCTCGGGTCCAATAAAAGTAAAGAAAGTTAATACTGGCTCACCAAAAAATCTAAAGTTCACCAATATTGGAGACTATTGGGATGGTGAGATTGTAGGAAAGATCACTAATTTATTGCATGAGTTTCAAGATCTATTCCCTACCAAATTTTTAGAGATGAAGGGAATCGTCAGAGATCTGGGAGAAATGAAAATACCTTTGAGGCCCTACTCAAAACCGGTCAAGTAGAGACCATACCGATTGAATCCATGGTATAAAGAAAAAGTCAAAGTAGAGCTGAACCAAACGTTGGATGTAGGTATTATAGAGTCTATCGAAGAATCATAATGGATCATCCCGATAGTAGTACAAGACAAAAAGGCTATGGATGAAATAATAATTTGTGGCGACCTAAGAAAACTGAATGATGCTTTTTTGCATGACCCATTTTTGACTCCATTTACAGATGAGGTATTGGAGAGCGTAGGGGTCAAGAGATTTATTCATTCACTGATGGTTTCTTTGGCTACCATAATATTCAAATCGTAAAGGAATATTGAAACAATACCACCTTTGCGACGGAGAGGGGGTGTTTCCAGTACATGGTGATGCCCTTTGGACTTAAGAATGCTCCTGCTATTCTTTCCATAATAGTAGATGCTTCCTTCAAATATTTCATACATAGATTTCTTGAATTCTACTTCAATGATTGAATAGTGTTTGGGCTCATAGAACATCACATTGAGAGCCTTAGGATGATGCTGGAACGCTGTCGCCGATATCGATTTTCATTAAATTTAAAGAAATGCATATTTTGCACCCCATTTGGAATTTTGTTGGGCCATGTATTCTGCTATGATGGAATGTTGGTCGATCCTGCTAAAATTGTGATCATCCTTGACCTACCACCACCGAACATAATTAAACAATTGCGCACAACATTGGGACACATAATATTACATAAAATTTATCAAAGGATATGCAAAGGTGACTTCTGTGATGGAAAAGCTATTGAAGAAAGATATTAAGTTCCAATGGACAAAAAATTGCAAAGACAGTTTGGACACATTGAAGACTAAGATGGTTACCACACCTATACTTGTATTTCCAGATTAGAATAAAGAGTTCCATGTACATGTCAATGCATCATCTATCGTGCTCAATCTGGTACTAATTCAGCTTGGTGAAGGGTTGATCAACCATCCGATAGCCTTTTCCAACAATAAATTATCTACAACAGAGAATAATTATACCACCATAGAAAGAGAAGGGTTAGCGATGGTATATGCTATGTAGAAATTCAGACACTACTTATTGGGTGGACATTTTAAAATGTACACAAAACATTATGCATTGAGATACCTAGTCAATAAGCCAATGTTGTGGGGTAATATCTGTCAGTGGTTTCTCTTCTTCCAAGAATTTGAGTTTGAAGTAATTGTTAAACCTGATAGATTGAACTTGGGACCAGACCATCTTTTGATGATCGAAAGTGGAGAAGAGCATAGTAACTTGGACGATAGTATCCTTTATGCACAACTTTTTGCGATAACCATGTTTGATGATAAGTATAGAGATATCATACAATTTTTTAGTACGATTTATGCACCAGCTGAATTCACCATTGCGTAGAAGGAACAGTTGGTTGTGTGAGCTGTAGACTTCCAGTTGATCGCAGGACAATTGTATGAGATCGGTCTTGATGAGATTTTTCGTCGGTTCATCTTAGAACATGAGTGACTGATGATACTAAATGAAGCACATGATGGAATCATATGAGACCATTATGCTGGAAAAACTATGATGTACAATATTTTGCAAGTAGGATTGTGGTGGTGCACCATGCATGCATATTCTCGGGATTATTATCACAACTGTCATATCTACCAAAGAACTGGAAATCCATTGCAACAAGATGAAATGCCATTGGTACCTTAAGTAACATTGCAGGAATTTGATAAATAAGCCGTTGATTTTGTGGGCCCTATTAGTCCAATAGGGAAGCACATAGGTGCACACTATATTATCAATGCGATCTAATACCTGACAAGATGGGTCAAAGCAGTGCACATAAAATATTGTATTGCTGCGACTACTACGAAGCTTTTGTTTGAAAATGTCGCAACAAGATTTGGATGCCCAAATATTTTGATAAGTGATAAAGGTATGCACTTTTTCAACCAGTTGAATAAAGAACTGATGGAGGAATTCCAGATTCAACATAGAAATACAACACCATATCACCCTCAAGCGAATGGTGTTGTCGAAGAATTTAATAAGATCTTGGAAAATACATTGACAATTATTTGTAATGGCCAAAGAGATGATTGGGATTAGAAAATTTCCACAGTATTATGGGCATATCACACGAGTTGTAAGAAATTAACAGTCCACACTCCATTTCTCTTGGTGTATGGATAGTAATATATGATTCCAATGGAGTATATTGTACAGATTCTAAGACAGAGATGACATATGTTGATTCTGTCGAGGATATATTTTCAAAACTTGTGCAACTGGAAGAAGAACGTTTTGTCGTAGGGTATCACCAACATGTTGAAAAAGAAAGACAAAAGGTATGTCATGATTGAAACATTAAGAAAAAATAGTTTCAAGGAGGAGGAATTGTTCTTATGTATGATACAAAATTCTTCAAGCATCCTGGTAAGTTAAAAAACAATGGATTGGACCGTATATTGTAATTCATATCACTAATGAAGGTGTAGTACAGTTACAAAATATATCTGGGACATCTATTAGAGGACTGATAAATGGAAGTCTGCTGAATCTACATTGTTATATTTTCTTAAGATCTGATTAGATTATCTAGGATATTTATATGAAAGAATAACAGGTACAACAAAATGCATAAGATGTTAAAGATGCACATGACACAAATATTTTCATTAGGGAATCCATAAAGGAGAAAACCCTGCAAAATTCTTCAGAATAGTAAGATGATCAAAAGCAGTAATAAGAAATATTCAGCAGCTATCTTTCTCTCCTCCTATGGCTCTCTCTCTCTCTCTGCAATTCCTTAGAGAGTGTGTGAGGTGTGTATAAATGACGGAAATCACCTCCCTATTTATACCCTTTCAAGTCACTAACCAAATATAAGACTCAAGCCTGCATGTCATCTCATATGGGGCACCCTTCTCCTAGAGAGACCACAATTACATATTACATGATTTTACACTAGGGACTATTGCCCCGACTTACAATGGAGGTTGTACCTAAAGGTATAGAAACAATTTAGACATACTGTAAAGGGGTAACACACATCCCCAATGGGGTTACAACAACATACAATGATAATATACATCATAATATCTTTCAAAGTTACAAATACATCAACACTCCCTCTTAACTAGGAAGGTATTCTCTCTCTACACAGTCATCAACACATTTGGTCAGGTATTCATTGCATCATCATCATCACAGATTCATAGATTCTTCATCATAGCTGCTGCCATCATCTTCTTATAATTTTATCATCGTCCCATACTGTCTGTCATCAAAAGTTTCTATAGTGTCAACCCTTTTTCATGCTGGATGTAGGCCTAGTCCTTTGCCAGGTATTCATCTACAATGCCAGCCCTTTTTCATGCTAGATGTAGGCCTAGTCCTCTTCCAGGTGTTCATCTACAGTGCCAACCCTTTTTCATGCTGGATGAAGCTAGTATTCTGCCAAGTCTTCATCTAAATCATCTCTACGAGGAAGCCATGAAGTAGGGACTTATTATATACCTCTTGCAAAACCTACAAGATCTCCGAGGACTGATTATATTCCACTACAAAACCTAAAGGAGAATCCCATGACTAATTACATGCCTTGCAATACCTATGTACCCTACTATTACCTCATCATATTCAAATCATCTCATCATCACACGGAGCACAACCTAGATACACATAACACATCACTCACATTCATCAGCATGGTAGGAAAAACCTACTACCATTCGGGAAAAGGATTCCATCATTTACATCCATTGACATGGTAGGACACACCTAATACCATTCAGGAAAGGCTCTCTAAATTACATCCACCGACATGGTAGAACACACCTACTACCATCCTGGAAAGGCTAACAACACTTACATCCACCGCATGGTAGGACACACCTACTACCATCCAGGAAAGGCTCTAGCACTTACATCCATTGGCAAGATAGGACACACCTACTACCATCCAGGAAAGTCTCCAACATTTACATACAAAATCATGGTAGGACACACTTACTACCATCCAAGAAAGTCTCTAAACTTACATCACGACCATGGGAGGCCCAACCTGCCACCATGTCGGAAAGGCTCTGCAATTACATCACGACCATGGGAGTCCCATCCTGCCATCATGTCAGAAAGGATTATTTGTATCTGCGTCTTCGGGACTCATCAATTCACCTTGGAATGAAACTCAATATCAAGTACACCATGCTTGTCTCTGAAGTATTCAATCTTCACTTTGGCAATTTCTAGCATAGAATCACATTAGGACTGATTACGTCCAAGAATAAACCGTGAGCTTCACCAGGATTTATTACATCCGAGGACAACCTACAATACTGATTATGTCTGAGAAACCTATGAGCTTTGCAAATATTTTATACTCAGAAAACCTGTCTCACCGACTATGCTAGAACTCATCACTCCCTCTTTCGAGAGATCTTGATCTGGATCACATACTGGAGCTTCACTGCTCCTCTCTGCATCATAGAAAAATGCAAGTCACATAAATCAAATAAAATAGTAGCTTTCAAAAGAAACATACTACCTCACAAATAGCCGAGCAAGTGGAAACATATTTTTCCTCAGCTATACTCAGTGCCACGTAGGACTGCATCTTGCCAAACCAATAGCTCAAAATGGATCTCAAACTGAAGAAGAAACCCAAGGTGCTCTTCTTCTCAGTGGCGATACCAATCTAAATCAACATAACCATGCAGTTTAGTCTTCAGATTCATATCATACTTGAGTCCATACTTGACTGTGCCCTTCAGGTACCTCATTGCATGCTTTGCAACCAACTGAGCATGTATCAGATCCATCAGGAACTGTCTTAGGTTGTTCACAACAAATCATGTGTCCGTTCTTGTATTTGTTAGTCACATCATTGAAAAAATCATTTGACGATACATCATGTAATCAACGTCTCTGATGAAGCATCACTCAATAGCTTCAGGTTCGATGCCATAGGTGTGGCCATGGCCTTGCAGTCCATGATATTGAACCTCTTCAGGATCTACAATGCATACTTTCCTTGTCCAAGTGAGATTCCATCTGCACTCTACCACACCTCCATTCCTAGAAAGTATTGCATCATACCCGATTCCTTCATCTCAAACTCGACAACAAGTCTCCTTCTTGCATCTTTAATGAGTTCCTCTTTTCCTTTCAAGAGCATCACTGGTCTTTCACCTTCAACCTTGAAGTAAAGGTTGGAATCTACTTTACTCTCAGTAAATCTTAGAGCCATCAGTAAGTTGTCCATCCTGTTGTACCATGTCAAACATCAGGATCTTCTACAGTCACTCCCTCTGAAGCGGAGCATCATTCTCCCTCTACCTTTCATACTCTATGTATTGAAACATTCTTTAATGGAGTTACAAGTAGCTTCCTTTGCTACTAATATTCTATGTATCCATTTAGGGACACTGGATACCAAGATCCTCTATCTTGAACTTTGTTCAAAAGTTCTTCTCGCACCCATCTGTGAGCTTGTATAATGTCTTCTTTAATTTGCACACATGAGTCTTCCTATCATGTGTCTCAACTCCCAGTGGATTCTCTACGTATACTTCATCCTTGACTATATCATTCAAGAATGTTATCTTGATGTCAGCTGATGTATCTCCCATATCATACCTATACCTATGGATATAATGGAAGTGTACCAAGTCACTGGTGCAAATTTCTCTTCGTAGTCTGTTCCTTCTTTTTGTGAGAAGCCTCATGCTATGAATCTTTCCTTGTATCCCACGATGCTGCCATATACTGCATGATGGATCTTGTAGATCCATATGGAAGACATTACAGACTTCCCTTCAGGTCTTGACACCACATCCTAGACATCATTCTTCTTGAACTGATACTCATTGATCATAGTCTCCTTCCCTTTCTTCTTGTCTACTTCTTCATAGCTGGAAGGCTCTACATCAATGATGTAGCTCAATAGTGTCACATAACTAGAGAGTGTTTGAGGGCTCTTTATTTCTTTGGAAGTATCTCCATACTATTCTTCATCTTGGATTATTTCTCGTGCCCAAGGTGGTCTTCATCTCTTGAGGTGGATCTACCATTATCTTTATATTATTCTGAAGCTCTTTCTTTCGATACGGTGTCTTTGACCTGGGAAGCTTCAGGTTCCTATTCTGAACTATCGTTACTTGTTCTTTTAAATGATCTACAAGTCAAGTTCATTTGCATGATTAGAAACATATCATAATTTCTAAAACATATTAATAGTCACAAATATATGTCACATAGCCATGCGACTATTTTAGACAATGCTACAACATTCATCCATATCATGTTTACATACAATAACTTCTAGATGCATTCCACCCTAATGTTATTAAGAGTGTGTACTACTCCTAATATGCGAGAAAAGAGGTTTCAATCTAGATAAGTAGTAATGGAATGTTGTACAACATCATTGCCTTCTTACCCATCATGTGCAATTCAGTAGCATAAATGAAAATACTCAAACATGCATAACACATCAACTGAATATAAACAAATGCATAAAAAAGTGATATCATGAAATGAAAATTGAATACTTATCTTTATTTGTTTAATGGGTAGGCTCCTTCTTGAGCCTTTAGCTTCGTCATCTTCTTCATTCATAGCAACATCATTTCTTATCCAAATGCTAAGATGGATAGGAGGTTTTTCAATAATTGAGTCCCTCATATTCCTCATTGCTTGAGGGAACTTCTTTGAATCATGAGAGCTTGATATTCACTTGCTCCCATCTTCTCTTCTCTTATTGCAAGTCAAGCTTCTTCTTGTGTGCACTCTTCCCAAAGTCTGTTGAAGGTAATAACTTCCTTCTGGCACACATTCCTCGAATGAATGAATCCCATGATCTTGGGAGGCCATTCAAGGTGGTTATAAATACAGCTTATTCTTCTTCGATTGCTTTGTTATAGCGGAGAACTTTCCAATGTACTCTTTTTCTGAAAACAATGGAGGGAAGCTCCCGGAACAGGAAGCACTTGTTTTCCAATTTCTTCTACAGAAATGAATGATATTGATTCTACTGTATCACCGAAGTTTCAGATCATTAAGGTATGATATTTCTCACTGTCATATTATGATACATTAGAGGAAATTTGAGGTCTAAAATGGGCCTCCTAAGGAAAATGATAAAATAATAGTTAAAATAATCAAATAATAGTTAAAATAATAAAATAATAGTTATTAATTTTGGAGGAAGAATGAAAAAAACTACTTTTTAATTCATATTTTTGACATATCTTCCTGTGTTTTTACTAAAATTCTGAGTAGGAGAGCTCATTGGATGTGGAATTTAATTTCACATCCAACGAGCTCTCCTGCCTGAAATTTGAGCAAAAACATAGGGACATATGTCGAAAATACGAACAAAAAAAACTAGTTTTCTTTTATGAAAAATATGTCAATTCAACCATTATGGTTGACTCATTTTATTGAAATTCTATTGGTTCTTGAATTCCAACTCACAAAATTTATTGTTGGTGTGTTTTATTATAAGGCCCATTTAGACCCCAAATTTCCTCTAATGAGTATTCTTTCCAACCCCACACATTAGAGAAGAAATGGAATCTCCAAGTGGGACTTATTTGGATTTTCCCAAGGTGACTGTTTTGGGTACTGTTCAACATAGAGAACCTGTATGGACTTCCACATGTCACTATTTCATATCCCAGGTCTGAAAAACCCACCATAGAAACTAACATGAAACATCTTGCGAAATTTTGTTTCAAATTTCCTATCCTGAGATATAGCAAATCTCCCTAGGTCACCTGTTTATGACTGTATTCTGGAGGAGGATGAAACCTTGATTTGGAGGAACCATATCTCCTAAAGTATAGCGAATCTGAGGTTGGAACTTTTACAAAGTGTACATCACAAATTTATCTTCGACTTCTAATATTTTCAGCTTCTGATACTTCTCCAATATCGCTTTATAGAGAAAATTCTAGGATTACTAAATTCAGTCTTCTAGGGTTTTTAGGCATGAAACCCTAATTTCCATTAGCTACCATTGTAGCTGTATTTCAACTCTATAGTGAAACTTATCTAATTCAAAAACTGATACCACCAATAGAAGTACCGTAGTGAGGAAATTTCTCCTAGCCCTCATTGCTTGATGATCTATGGAGAGAACAACTTCAACTAGGAAGCCCTAGTTCCCGCAGCTGCACAATGCCTTCTTTTTGAGAGGTTCTGATACCATGTTAGATTTTTTTAAGATTTGATTAGATTATATAGGATCTTTATTTGAAATAATAACAAGTACAACAAAATGCATAATATGTAAAAGATGCACAAGACACAAATATTTTCATCTGGGAAACCATAAAGGAGAAAACCCTGCAAACTTCTTCAGAATGGAAAGATGATCAAAAGCAGTAATAAGAAATGTTCAACAACTATCTTTATCTACTCCTATAACTGTCTCTCTCTCTCTCCAACGCCTTAGAGAGTGTGTGAGGTGTGTACAAATGAGGGAGAGTGTCTCCCTATTTATACCCTTTTAAGTCATTGACCAAATGTAAGACTCGTGCCTACATGTCATATCACATGGGGCCCACTTATCCTAGAGAGACCATAATTACCTATTACATGTTGTTACATTGGGAACTATTTCCCTGACTTACAACGGAGGTTGTACCTTAAGGTCTATACACAATTTAGACATACCATAAAGGGGTAACACACATCTCCAATGTGGGTACAACAACATACAATGATAATATACATCAAAATATCTTCCGAGTTAAAAATACCTAAACATGTATCCCGATAGTTGCAACTTGGTGACTGTTGGAATATATTAAACCCACTCACAACTTAGGATAACATAATTAATCATTATTTGATTAATTATTCACCCACTAGCTTAATTAGTTGGCATCCACTTGCACCTTAAAGTCGATACATGCCATATATATCCTAGGAATAATTTATTTCCAATTCTGGGTTGATCTTGACCACCTTTTGACCATCCAGAATTTGTATACAGGACTTTATAGCAGATTTTGCTTTATTCTGCTTTTTCTACTTTTCCCGCTTTTATATGGATAAGATAAAAGCTAGTCAACTAGGAAACTATGAGCTTTTGTTTCCAACCCATCCTCCATTAGTTTTTCTCCATTTTATAGGATTAGCATGTTATTTCCATCTCCTTGACAACTCACTCATACTTTTTGCAACTTGTGAGGTCCTTGATAGGTTTGGTAAGTGCTTTAGCCACCTATGGGGGTTTGCTATATTTTGGTAAGTCAGCCTTTTTGAGCTTTATGAGTTGTTTCCATACAATTCGATTTTACTATGAGGGATGTACTATTTATGTACACTATTATTCATAATTATTCAATGAAAGGATACACACCAATATTAATCTCTTCATTCATGTGATTCAGTCTCTTTCTTCTCTCTATTTTCCTGTGTATGCTTGTGAGAATTCTTAGTAGCAAGATCTATTTCTTGTGCTTCTTCTTAGAATCATTGCACATAGAATTGATCTATTATTTCTACATGGTATCAGAGCTACAAGGTTGATCAAGTTCTACAAAGTTGAGGAGTGCACCCAGTCTCCTATCCCTCTCTGAGGAAGAGCTTGTCTAGCTTACAAGATTTTCTCCTAGTTTGTTTTGCAGGTTGTAGAAAGTATCTCTTAGAGCATATCAAAAACTTCAATATGGATTCAAAAGTTCCTCTATTATCTCCTTTCAACTATTCTGATTGGAATCCAAAGATGAGTGCATACTTGAAGAGGCGATGTCTCTTTGATGTCTCCATTGATGCATTGAGTGAACCTGAGTCTTATGAAGAGAAGATTGATTGGATAAATAATTGTGATAGAGATTATGGAATTATGTGTTTGGGAATGTCTCCAAATATATATCATCTCATACATTCTACTGAATTTCCATTTGAGCTTTGGAAAATTTTGGACAAAGCTTTTGGTTTGCAGAAAATTGAAGATGAAGCATGGAGCGAACCTAGCATCTCCTCTTGTTCTCTCTCTCAAGATTTCTTGGCCTCTACATTATCTGATGAAGTTGATCATGATGAATAATTTTCTCATACAGTTCATGTTGCTGCTGCCCTCTTTCATTCGAATGCTTCCTCCTTCAATGAAGAAGCAAATATTGAAGAGCCATCTTTTTTTGTGTCTCTTGAAGGTGATTTTTCTTCTTGTGATACTATTGATGAAAAATAAGTAACATATGGAGATGCTGATGATATTTATTATGATCCTGTAACCCATTCATTTCTATCTAAATATCCTATCTTAGATTATCAGATCTATGTGCCAGATTCTTCACACCTTTTGCATACCTCTCTCATTGATGGTGCGCAACCCAGTGACTTCCAGGATGTTTGCTTAGCCACATCAAGCCTTCTTTGTGTCATACCAATTACCTTACTTGATCTCATGTGCTTCAGCATATCCTATTTTGTTCTTGGCATGAATACTCAGATCCTTCTTGAATATTTTGAACATCTCCTTATTTCCTCCTTTCATACAGAGGATTCATTACCAGTGTATTCCCATGACTCTATTGATATGCTTATATGTGATCCTTTGGATTCTGATTTAGAAGCATATTTGTAGTTTGATACACATATCATGCCACCATCCATACCATCTACCATACCTCTGAATAATCCTAAGACTATACAAATCCCAAGTTCATCAGTTGATTCCTCATTGGTCTCATATGCAATGATATTTATCTTACATGATTTGAAGTCTTTCCTAACTTTCAATGGCTAGTTATCCATATAATTATTAATATTTGGACTGATATTAAACATGTTTGGATCTGTTCTAAACACTTATGGTTCAGATCTTATGCCCATCCATCATTCATATTTTTACACCTATCAGTTCTCCCTAGTTGCTCATAATTTTCCTAGTCTAGCCCTATATCCTCATGGAGCCATTGAAGCCTTTGTCCTTGATGTTCCATATGTTAATATTTCTGATATATCAGAGTTTTATTAGCCTCATATCAGATCTATATAGGTGCTACATCATATTGGAAGATTCACATGTGATTCACATCACAATTTTGCAGCTATTCAGGGAATTGGGTGTGAAATAAATTGCCTTATTTTTTGTACTCTTTGGAAAGGAGTATGCACAGATCTCTTTTCCATTTCAGATTATGTTTGTAGATCAGAGTTTGACAGAAGAAAGAAGCATTGAGATAATGCTCCTACTTCATCAGTTGATGAGATACAAGGAGTCTCTCCTCTTCCTTCTTGCTGGTTCTACACTCCAGCGCATGATCATGGAGTTCATGATTTCCTCAACAGGTCCTTCATCTAGAAGTAGTTCAGTCATCTCATTAAAGTGAATATGAATATATATTGAAGACATATTTCAAATTTTGTGCCTTGTCCTATCTTTAGGGAGGATTTTTCCCATGTGGTTTTGCCTCTTTCCTCACTTTTCTGGACATAATAATCGTTAAAGGGTGACCATAGCCTTGTTGCTGGGCCCTATATGCATCCATATTTTTTTGTCATACAATCACAAAGTCAGAATTATAGGGGGGTGTTGGAATATATTAAACCCATTCACAACTTAGGATAAAATAATTAATCATTATTTGATTAATTATTCACCCACTAGCTTAATTAGTTGGCATCCACTTGCACCTTAAAGTCAATACATGCCATCTATTTCCTAGGAATGATTTATTTCCAATTTTGGGTTGATCTTAACCACCTTTTGACCATCCAGAATTAGTATACAGGACTTTATAGAAGATTCTTCTTTATTATGCTTTTCCTGCTTTTCTATGGATAAGATAGAAGCTAGTCAACTAGGAAACTGGGAGCTTTTGTTTCCAACCCATCCTCCATTATTTTTTCTCAATTTTCTAGGATTAGCATGTTATTTCCATCTCTTTGACAACTCACTCATGCTTTTTCCAACTCGTGAGGTCCTTGATAGATTTGGTAAGTGCTTTAGCCACTTATGGGGGTTTGTTATATTTTGGTAAGTTAGCCTTTTTGAGCTTTATGAGTTGTTTCCATACAATTCAATTTTCCTATGAGGGATGTACTATTTATGTACACTATTATTCATAATTATTCAATGGAAGGATACACACCAATATTCATCTCTTCATTCATGTGATTCAGTCTCTTTCTTCTCTCTATTTTCCTGTGTATGCTTGTGAGAATTCTTAGTAGCAAGATCTATTTCCTGTGCTTCTTCTTAGCATCATTGCACATATAATTGATATATTATTTCTATAGTGACATAAAAAGAAGAATAAGAAGAATAAAGAGGATAAAGAAAATAGAAAATGAGAAAAAAAGTTTTTAGCCTTTTTATGCATTTGTTGGTTGCAGATTGTTAGTCTGCCGCAACAAGAAGAAAAGTGTCATAGACTCTTTATCTATCACAATAAGAAAAATGATTGCGAAGGAACTTGGTCCGTTGCACCAAAGGACCTCTGTCAAAGGAAGACTACAGGTCGCAGGAAGGATGATGCTATCACAAGTAACACTAGAAGCGCAGAAGTCAAAATTGGAAATCCTTAATTTGAAAATCCTGACAGATTCTGGCGGTGTGATTTTTGGTCACTTATGTATTTATTGTACCATAACTACCACATGATGTGACAACTAAACGATGAGATTCATAGAATTTTCTTTAATTATTCGGATGATCATTCCATGTGAATGAAAGGACATATACCTTTCTATTGATTTCCAACACATGTGAAGAATGAACGCAAAGAATGATTACACATTATCAAACTTCGTGCCCAATTTTAATTTCATTCTGTTTTCATACAAGAAAAGAAATTGATGTCTACAAATCCAAGAGCCAAAGTGAATTATTCATATCATGATCATCACAATTTCCAACACAAGTACAACTCTTGAATTTGATGTTGCAACTGCATCACCCACGCCGTCCATGGAAGTCACTGTTGGATATGTCCCACCATAGGCCAAGGTTGATCCAAATGCTAAGAAAATTCCAGTTAGACCTTTAGGAAAAGCGCGTTTACACCTACCAGGTCCATTTGGAGTCTCATGGGGGAAGCACACTGGAAACATAAAGAGGAAAGGACAAGCAACATCACCATCTACTCCACTACCATGTGAGGAGGACGAAGACTTAGAAACTAGGAATTTGTTCCCAGCATACATCCCAGAAAGACGCTCAGATGCACTAAATATTAGAGTACCAAAGAAGTCACGGTACCCACTAGAAGCACCCATGGTGCCGGAAGGTGTTAAGGTATTGCAAGATATTCTTCCGAACTTGCAGAAGCTATCCTTCAATGATTATGAAATGAAGAAGTATGAATATTTAGAAATGAATAAATACATGCCTACTATGCAGGATACACCATATTCACCTAAGCACCTTGTTCCAATGGAATGGGAAAGAATACTGGACCAGTCAAGGGTATTGTCATTATTGTATATGCCACATTTCGGTCGAAGCGTA
Source organism: Pseudotsuga menziesii (assembly GCA_001517045.1). Classification (NCBI taxonomy): domain Eukaryota; kingdom Viridiplantae; phylum Streptophyta; class Pinopsida; order Pinales; family Pinaceae; genus Pseudotsuga; species Pseudotsuga menziesii. The sequence continues at coordinate 36,719 of LPNX010829681.1, read as the reverse complement.
AATGTGAATGCCTATGTGAAACAATTATTAGTGTCCTTTCAGGGTGGATACCTTTGGTTTGACCAACAAATATCTGTGGATGTCAAACTCATCGCAATACTCACAGGCCTGCCATTAGAATTTATAGATACAGCTCCGTATTTAAGGAAAGACCAAGACACTGTGATGACGATCAGGATGAAGGATAAGTATGACTTGACTAGAGATAAAATAGGCCCTCCTAATCACATCGATCAATGACCATATTGTTCGATTCACTGCAAAAATATTAGCTATCAAAATGTTGCACAAGAGGCGACTGAACCAGTGTTTTGTGGGTGCAGTTATGCTAGCTAAACTATGTGCGCAGGGAGTTCAAATCAACTAGTCATAGTATGTGTCGAATGAGTTACTAGCAGATGTAGTAGGGTCATAAGAAAAAGGCAACGCATTCCACTATTCCTGGTTACTATTTTTGATTTCATTTGTCTCATGGGTGTTGGCAAGGGTTTTGGTAAGTGAGTTGTGCAACGTCGCGGTAGCTACACAAGCTCACGCGACACTGCGCAAAGCCAGATCAGCACGATGGGCAGAAAGATAACCATTTTTGAATATTTAATATATTATTTGAGCAAGTTTTGTCACCATAGGTCGTTAGCAGTTAGAAGTTAGTTAGAAGTGGACCTTCAATGTAAAGGCGCAAGCCTATATATAGAGCTTGTTTTGCAATTGTAATGGAGATCAGAGATAATAGTATAGAGATAGCGATAGATGGGAGAGAGTCATCTATTTTATTTGCGATCTGTCTGAGTTTTAGGATGTAATTGGTCTCTTTCTATGGAGAATAATTATCTGTTTTGGATCTATTGCGCAAATGAATATGACATGAAAGTTGTTGCATAAATATTTTCTTTGTTTTAATGTTTTCTCTGCTGCAACATCAATGAAGTGTGTAAAATCTGTTATGATGATGCTGTGATCTATTCGGTTGTCTTTCGGTTATGATTTAATGATGATGCTGTGATCGATTCCATTTATGTTATGATGTTGCTGCGATCTCTTCCAATTCTGTCACATTTCTAATAAATGATGGTTAAATTTGTTTTCTACTACTGTGCTAATACTGATACAACAAACAAAATGATGCGATTTGTTAGATCTATAGTGATGAAGATAGATTATGATCACTGTCTTAGTTTTGTAATCTGATATTTATGCTTCTTTACCCGTCGAATGCTATACCTTCCCTTCTCACTACTGAAAACTTGGTTCTGATATCTCTCCCTTGAACATCTCAGGTGAGACTTCATCCGCTCTGCGGATGTTGCTAGGTAGGGTAAAACCTATCTAGGCTGGTGCTCAAGGAGACTTCGTTGGTTGGGCATCGATAAAGTGAGAACCCCTATCGACGAGGCTTTTTTGTGGGTTTTTGCCAACAAATGGTTTTGTTGCCGGGACCGAGTTGAGGATATGTTTTGGCATCCGACTCATCTGCAGATTGAGGGGTGGTTTGGTCTAAAATTGCAAGAGTTTGTTGAAGCCAAAAATCAGAATTCGAAGCTGTCGATGAGCAATTGGTTGGACAGATATATTCACGATGGTCCTCACGAATGGTTCTTTTGTGAGTTTCCTATTATATTGTACAAGTGGTTGGCAAATTTTACTTCTAAGAAAATCAACTTCCAAGGAGGAGAGTTGACTTCCTGGACTCCGAAACTGATCCAGGCGTTACAAGAAACAAACAATAAGGAATCGCAGGCTGTTGAGGTGTGGTTGGACAGTATCCTGGAGGGCTACATTACCGATTTTGGAGTTGATACCAATAAGTAATTTAGTGAAGCAGAAAGGGAGTTCTTTAGTGGACCACGAGGTAGATTCTTGCAGTATCTGCAATTGTCAATTATATAGCTGGTCTGTGAAAAATTTATTCTTAAGATGGACAAAGAGTAGTGGAACTCTGGTGTGTGGAGGATGTAGGTACTGTGAAGAAAGGGTGGAGACACATGGAAAGGTAAGGGGTAGATGGGCATGAGTTATGGTGAAAGTGCGAAGGTCTCCGAGGAAACAAGTGGTTGTACAAGAGGAGGATCATGGTTTCGAGAGAAGAGGTAGAGGATAGGAGATGGTCCTGCTGTGATCGAAGTGCAATTCTATGAGGAACAACCACACTGGACAAAGAGACCTTTCAGTGACAACGAAGATTACCAGGCCTAGGTTACACCTGAAATGACGACAGGATCGAACCCCAATAGTAACGTTCCCACACCTCCATGCACTACTCCACCACCAGGAAGAAATGCGCATTCTGCATCAACTTGCCCAATGTGTTAGCAATAGTATAGTAGTAGAGTACCAGCAGGAGGAAGAAGGCCCAGAATGGTGGGAGACAAAATGAATCTACCAATATTTCATGGAAACGACACCGACGACCCAGAACAATACTGGTTCTTATGTGAGGTGATCTAGACCGCTCGATAGACTATAGATGATGATGTCAAGAAAAGCCATTTGGCAACCACCCTTAGGGGTTGTGCACTAGAGTGGTACATGAGGTTCACGCGGGTTCCTCAGGGAGGTACCATGAAAACATTGGATGAGATCCATATGGGGTTATTTTAATAATTCAAGAAGCTGAAGTATGAAGCTCAGTCCATTACCCATTTGAAAGAAATCGAGAAGTTCCCTAATGAAACAATTTGGGACTTTGATCAATGGTTTAAGATGTTGATGGCTTGAGTCAGCTTCTAGATGAGCGATGTTAAACACAAGGAGTGGTTCATCGCTGTGCTTGTCCCACATATTAGAAAACCACTAATGCAGCAAAAAATTGTGACACAGAGCGACGCTCTGGAAATCGCGATGAAATTGGAGGCATCACCGGTAGGATAATCTACGGTCGAAATGAACCAGATTCAAGCACAGTTGGCCAATCTGATGCTCCAACTAGAAGATATCAAGAAGGCCAAGGAAGATCATGGCCACCTTTGGTGCACCCGGTGTCATGCAAACGAACATACCAAGGATACATGTCCGATGTTCCGAAATTATTTGCTTTCAGGAGCTCTGAATCCATTGAGTTGTGCTGGTATACCATGGTACCGCATATGTCAGGGATATGGATATAGACATGAGAGCTGTGAATACATGCAAAAGATGGTTACCAAGGAATAACATTTGTACTGTACCTTTTATCAGTTAGTAGGACATGATGATAAAAACTGCTGAGCTTATGATTTGCTCTAGGAAAGGACATATGATTTATATTTTGTGAAAGGTGAGGACCGTTGAGCGATGCAAGCACAGCCATAGATGGTACAACTAGCAGTGTAGGTGCAATATACAACACCACCCTAGATGTAGTTTATCCCATCGCAACCACAATAGTAGTTTATCCTATCGCAACCACAACCTCAGCTTGTAGCAAAACCGTAGTATGCGCCACGACCACAGTATAATCAGGAGCTGCTCATTCAGTCTCAGCCACAATATGTTCAAGCTGTGCACTATGTCCAGCAGCAACCAAATCCACCGCAACAACAAATGGCTCGGCCTCAGTTTCAGAAAGGAGGAGTCTAAGGAGGAGTCAAAGGATGAGGAGGAGGGTTCGGTCAAGGAGGAGGACAAGGTTGAGAATCAATTGAGTGTTATACCTATGGAGTATTCAGGCACTATCAAAGGGAGTGCCCTCATGTGCAGTATACATACTGTGTGGCCAGCGACCATAATGTAGAAAATTGATCTCAGTTGATTGCAAAATGGCATGTTGGAAACATTTCTTAGTTGCAGAATGCATAGCCTCAGAACTAGCCAACGTTCCAAGTACAGAACCAACCGATAATGTAGAATAATATCCCACCTCAAAATTAGATTCAAAACCCGCCACAGACTCAGAATCAGCCGTTGAATCAGAACCCGCCATTGGACCTGAATCAAGGATCAAAAGTTGCAAAAATTCAAGCTGAGCCGTGAATGAAGGATGTCAATGTTGGGGTTGACATTCACATCAGTGCGATGACTAGAGAAGACAGACCATGGCAACAAGTTTGGCTCACTGGAAAGAAAAGGAGGCAGGACCATCACGGTAGCATGGTACCTTGCAGCATTTCTTTGAGAGTTTTCTATCACTGGGAAGGGACCTCGAAGCCCTTGTCAAGCTTGAGATGTTATTATTCCACCAGGATAAGGCATTGAAGGATTATGTAATGAACTCTTTGCAAAAGAAGAAGACAGGAAAGGAGATGAGGATGAATATATAGATCGGAGATTATGAGGTTGACTCGGTTATTCTATATCTTGGATCAGATGTAAACATTATGACCAAGAAGACCTAGAAGTTTATGGGGAAGCTGACATTGGGATGGTCGATGGTGCAGTTGTTACTAGCAAACCAAGAAAAATTTCAGCCCATTGGTCGCATCTCAAACTTAGTTGTTGATATTGAATGTATGAAAATGCATGCTGATTTTGATGTGATAGAAGTAGTTGAAGATGGAGGTTGTTATCCTACACTGGTAGGGATTGGATGGGATAATGATAGTATGGAGGTCATGAATTTCAAGAAATGGCTCATGAAATTTGAGAACCAGGATGTCAGGGTCATCGCTCCCATGGACCCTCAGGAAGGACGCCAGTATATTGAACTGGTGAAGGATGAAGTTGGTAGAAGTTGGGATCATGCTTATAATATCTTTGAATACTATATCCATCCTACTGTCGATGGTGAACTTGGATGGTGTAGTGCTAGTTCTAGGTCCTTTGATTTCGATGATGCTTTGGAAAATTGGCAGAATAGGTTGCATGAAGTGTCATTCAGGATATGCGGGTTGATTACACAGTCTCTCTGTTCTGTTGCAACTAATATGGTTGAGTTGCCAATTTATGAAGGGCTGCCACTGTTATCTAAATTTCTTTGAGAATTTGAAGAAAAAGTGTTTGAGCCCCAAAGGGTATTGGCCCTAGATGTAGCATTGAAGGCTACCCTAGCCTGATGGTGGGCGATGCACAAGCAGATGATCTATGATTGGGAATAGTGTCGGAGATTGATGATGGTGTGCTTCAATGATTCAGAGGTGTATCATGCTGGGAGATACAATGGGAAGAATGACCCCACCAATCATTTGATAGAATGTCAGGCCTTATGGGCATTGCAACCCAAAGATGAGTGGGTCCATGCTTTTTTTCACACCTTAGATGAGATGCCGAGATCCTGGTATGTAGTGGCATAATTGTGCAGAACTATAACCACTTGGGAGGAGTTGTCCATTTTCTTTATGTAGACATTTAGTTTCCATGATGCCAACCTAGAAGTTCGTAATGCATTGCAAATCATCCGCGATGTAGTGTTGAAAGTCGTCCCTGTCGCATACCCAGTTGATCCACATGTACACTGCTTGATACAATCCATGATGACATGCTAAAACCTGTTCGAGGAACTTGAAGATGATGATGTGTTGTGGAATGTTAATATTCCAGAGTCCAAACGAAGCCACGATGTTGCAGGACCCGACACACCGACGGATTCAATGAGTCAACCGTTGAAGATCAGGAAAGTCAATATTGGGTTGGAAGAAAACCCCAAATTTGCCAACGTCGAGGACTATTGGGACAAAGAGACAATGGCCAAAAGCAAGGACCTGCTGCATGAATTCCAGGATATTTTTCGATGTAGTTTTCAGAAATGAAGGGGATATTAGGAGACCTAGGTGAGATGAAAATACTGTTGAAACTAGATGCAAAACCGGTGCGACAAAGGCCATATTGATTGAACCCACGATACAAGGACCATGTGAAGGCTGAGATAGACTAGATCTTGGATGCTAGGATCATCTAGCCTGTAGAAGAATCATAGTGGATAAGCCCTATGGTGGTCCAAGATAAAAAGACTGGAAAAATCCGCATTTGTGTTGACGTAAGGAAGTTGAATGATGCATGTGTACATGATCCGTTCCTGACTCCTTTTACAGACTAGGTTCTTGAAGGAGTAGGCGGTCAGGAGATCTATTCCTTCACGGATGGTTTTTTTGGGTACCACCAGATCCATATTACAAAGGAGGATCACATTTGTCACTAAATGGGGCTATTTTCAATATACAGTCAGGCCTTTTGGGATGAAGAATGCACCAATAGTATTTTCTCGGGTAGTCGTCATTGTGTTTAAAGAATTTATTCAAAAGTTTTTGCAAGTATATATGGATGCTTGGACTATCTATGGGATAATTAGGGACCATATTGACAACTTGCGATTGATGCTTGAATGGTGTCGACAGCATCAGATTGCATTAAATTCTAAGAAGTGCAGTTTCTATGCGCCGTTTGGAATGCTACTTAGACAGATAGTATGTAAGGATGGTTTGTTGGTTGATCCAACAAAGATTGCACTAATTCTTAGTTTGCTACCACCGATGAATGTGAAGATGCTTTGGGCAACGCTATGGCATACGGGATACTATTGCAAGTTTAACAAAGGATACGCTATGATTAATGCCCCTATGGAAAAGCTGCTAAAAAAGGACGTTGCATATGAGTGGACTCAGGAATGTCAAGGAAGTTTCGACACATTGAAGGCCAAGATGGACTCCGTTCCCATATTGGTTTTTCCTGATTGGAATAAGGAGTTCCATGTGCAGGTTGATGCCTCATCTCTTGCGTTGGGTATTATGCTTGCACAACCAGGTGAGGGCGACCTGGATCACCCAATTTCATATGCCAGTACAAAATTGTCATTTGCTGAATGAAATTACACAATGACTGAAAGGGAAGGCTTGGTGATGGTTTATGCCTTGTAAAAGTTCAGGAACTATTTGTTGGGTGGAAATTTCAAGATTTTCACCAATCATTCTATGTTGCAATACTTGGTCAATAAGCTTGTGTTGGGGGAAGGGGAAATATGTCGGTGGCTACTTCTATTTTAGGGGTTTGAATTTGAAATAGTCGTGAAACTAGGACGGTTGAATGCTGGCCCTAATCACCTATCTTGCATTGAGACCAATGAAGAACCGACCGATATTGATGATAGATTGCCAGATGCACAACTGTTCCATGTTGACATCACAGATGATCACTATGCCTTGATCATTCAGCTCTTGGCCATTGGTGTCGCCCGAAGGACGTTTCGACTAGCCAAAAGAAGTAGCTGGTAGTAAAGGATTTTGATTTCCAGCTGATTGCTGGGTAGTTATATAAGCTTGGACCAGATGAAATCTTGCGACGCTGTATCCTACCGCATGAGCAGGGACCTATTCTAGAAGAGGCACATGTAGGAATTATGGGAGGTCACTATGGAGGAAGGGCTACCGCATGAAAGGTGTTGCACGCTGGGATATGGTGGCCTGCATTGCATAATGATGCTGCAAAATATGTGAGGAGCTATGGCATCTGCCAGTGTGTCGATAAACCATCGCAGTGGGATGAGATGCCACTAGTGTTGTAGGTGACTTTGCAACCTTTCAATAAATGGGACATGGATTTTGTGGGTCCTATTAATCCACCGGGGAAGAGGACTTGGGTGCATACATCATTACTGCAACTGACTATCTAACCAGGTGGGAAGAGGCTACACCAGTTGTGGATTGTAACGCTGTGACAACAGCGAGGTTCATCTTTGAAACATTATGACACAGTTTGGGTGTCCCTGGATCTTGATGAGTGATCAGGGTAGTCACTTTATCAACCGTACTTTGAGAGTGCTAACTAATGAGTTGGAGGTGCAGCATAAAAGGAGTACACCATACCATCAGCAGGAAAATGGGGCTGTCGAAGCATTCAACAAAATTTTGGAAACAACGCTAACAAAGGTATGTAATGCTAACCATGATGACTGGGACTTAAAAATTCCAGTAGTACTATGGGCCTGTCACACTACTTGCAAATGGATGAAAGGACAAACACCATTCAAGATGGTGTATGGGCAAGAGGTGGTCATTCCCATGGAATACATTGTTCCTAGTTTGCGCATCACTGCGACGATGGGCATGGATGATGCAGAAGAATTAGAAGAGTGCATTGCGCAGTTGGTCCAGCTTGAAGAAGATTGTTTTATTGCAGGCTTCCACCAGAAGGTTGCGAAGGATCGACAAAAGGCGTGACATGATCGCCACATTAAGAAAAAATAGTTTGCAAAAGGAGATTTGGTGCTGTTATATGACATCAAGTTCATAAATAATCTAGGTAAGTTACAGATGCACTGGTTAGGACCGTATCTTGTTCATTCCATTAGATCTGGAGGTGCAGTTTAGTTACAACAATTAGATGGTGCGGTATTGCCAATGCTCATTAATGGGAGTCGCTTAAATCCCTATAGGATGGGGCCAAAGCTATGCATTGATTGAGGTGCAATTTTTTTTTTTTAGCTAAACAACAGGGCGAGCCTAGGGGATGAGGCTACGCAAGGATATGATTTAATAGTGACAGACAGGTGATCGCCTGCGACAGCTACAGAGCTGTGGGTTGGTCAAATCAGTAATAAATGTAGGTAGTTAAAGCAATTAGCTGGTGGCTCTTATTGAAGATACGTGTATTAATGGCCAATTCGATCATTAGACGAGTAGGATTGCATGTGGATTTGGCATCATTACTATTAGAATTAGTCATGATGGAGATTGTAGATTTGGAAATGATGAGTTGGAATTAGGAGAGGCCTATAAAAATCACATGGGATGTGGGAGGAAGGCATTGCTCAGTTGAGTGAGCAGAGTGTGAATTATGCAGTTGTGTTGTGAGATTTTGGTGAGTTGCAGCGTAGAAGGGTAGAGTCGTCAAGTGCATTGTAAGGTTTGGAGGCATGAGGCATGCTGAGTGACCTCGACGCAATTGAGGTTTCTAGTGAAGAAGAGTCCCCTATTCGGCCCACGACTATCAAAGAAGAAGTAATGAGCATTCCGGTTGGCTCATCATCTATCCCCAAAAGAAAGCAGCAGGCTCAGAAGCCCAGTTCCACACCGCCGTAGAAGAGGCACTCTCGCACTTCGGTTATCATGCAAGGCAAAGGGACTGCACATACTGGGCCATTGAGCTCGGGAGATATAGAGTCTGTGGCACCTAGGGGCATATTTGTTCATGATATCTTGGGATATGTTGCTACTACACGTTCGAGAGCAAAGCCAAGGCAACTGATGAAAAATCAGAAGTATCCACCAAAATTGCCGCCGTTGCCGGAAGGGATAACTTGCTCGGTCAATATCATCCCTGCCCTAATAAGATTGAATTTTTAGGACCATGATTTTTTGTTACTTAAAGATGTTTGGGACGAGCCCTATCAGTCAGTTCCAATGGTGCTTGGTTCCCCAATTTAGCAGATTCCTAAACCTTGGGTGAGTGGGTTAGACAACTCTGGATTGTTGGGGCTCATCAATATGCCTCATTTTGGGCGACTGAATGAAGCCCATGCGTGTGTTAAAAAACTCTTGGAATTTTTTCATGGTGGGACGCTTTGGTTGAATATGCCCATTCCTGTCATAGTAGAATTAATTGTGAGCATTATAGGCTTGTTGAAGGCTGGGGAAGATCCAACGTAGTATATCCACAGGAGGGATACTGACAAGAAGCTTGCCAAGCAATAGAAGGAGCACTTTGGCTTATAGAAGAATGACTGTGCCTACCATATTGATAGAATTAACTCATAAGTGGTGCGTATCAGGGTGCAAATTTTGGCAAGTAAGGTTGTTTGGGGAAATCAACCGGTCCAGTGCAACTCAGGTGTGGTCGCATGTGCCAAAAAATGTGCAAAAGGCATACAAATGAACTGGTCCTTATTATTGCTTAACCAGTTGCTCGAAGATTCTCTCCTTGCTCAAGCTGGGTGACCATTTTCATATATTGGGATATTAATTCTCATTGCAGTTTTCTCCTGGATGGAACCCGAATATTACCAACCAATGGCAGTCGATGTGGCGAAGGTGTGCCATGGGGCACAATATTAGAATTTGTGGTGGGATGAGGATCCCAGTCGACAGGAGGACCATGCAATTCACTCTTGGGTCTATTGGGAAGTTCTATAAGCTGTTGCTATCGCAGTTCCATGATTATGTCCTTATGCAGCGGCCAAGTACCAGTGGCTCATTCAATTCACTATCGAGCCACATTCGATTTAAATTCAGGCGTGTTGGAACCCCGACAAGTAGTGGCTACCTCTGGCTTACAAAGTCACACTTGAGGAATTGGATGCTATTGTTTAAGTGTGGCTAGTTGAATGGCGCAACCTTGTGAGTCAGGAGGAAATTTCTAAGGAGTCACCACCTGATGCCCTGGAAGAGCCTACCCAGAAGGAGCTGAGTGTTCATGAATCTGACAATGAGTCATCAATGGACCCCGAGACCAAAGCACAGTGCATGTGGGAGGAGAATCACACCAAATGGAAATAGGAATTTAATGCAAGAAGTGGTATCCGGTCGGGGATGGAGGAACAACTGTAGCGTCTCATCAAAGCAGTCATTGACTCCCCTGAGGTTACGACACATGCAATCCATCAATCCAACCATGAAGAGTTTGGTGTGGTAAGAGATAGGTTGAATTCCATTTTGACATTGTTTCTAGGCAGACATCCATGAGACATGTGATGTAGGAAGTACTGTCGATCAGCACCAAGCCCTAGGATAGGAACGTTCAAGTTCCCCTGACTGCGTCGACACAGGGAGTGAAGAAGTACAGTAGTTACTGCGACTAATCCAGAGTGTTTCTTTGGACATAAACAAGTTACTAGCTCAAGTACTAGTGGAGCAACAACATGTTTCTGCCCAGGAGTTTGCAGATAGACAGAAGGAGCCGACTGATGGCTATGTGCAGTCACAGAGCGCAGCCGAGAAGATGCAGAAGGAAGCGGAGGAGCTGCATCAGGTTAGGGTACAGCTGGCAGAGGAGAAGGTATGAGAAATAGATGCATTGAAGGCAGCACAGGATGAGCTACAACATAAGGCTGCCGAGGAAATTATGGAGCTGAAGAAGGAGCAAGATTGCCTCATCATTGATAAGGTGTAGCTGTGCACAAGTATTGGTGAGGTCGAGCAATTTTTCAATGAGGTGTGCCAACATATTTCTGAGAGCATGACTGATCTCACCTCAGTTGATAAGGCCAGGTGATTAGGGGCCACTATTGTCCAGCTCCAGGACACCAATCTGCTGCTCAATGCTCCAGTCCAACCAATGACCCCGCCAGAGCAGGTTGCAAAATGAAAGACTTCCATTGAAGAGATAGTGGACCAATTTGAAACCATGGTGAAAGAGGCCAAGTTAATCATGGAGGCGACAACATATTTTTGGTAGAACATTGTCCAGGATGAACATCTCGACCAATTGACAACACAGGTGCAAAAAGCTGAAGGCCAGTTGACAACAATGAAGACGTCGCTATGGGAAATGCCACTGATGATGCAGATAACATGGGCTGAGGAATTGAAGGATCTACAGTAAAGAGCTGCTCATGCCCAGGAGTGTCAACAAAAGCACCACGCCCAGTTTGATGAGTTCCAATAATTTAGTTGGAAGCTCGCTTTCAAAGTAGTCGCAATGCTGCAGGCGGTGCAAGAGAGTCGATAGATGGTTGATGGCAAGGCTAGGGAAGAGCACCCCATGCAATAAGTTTTGCTTAACTATCGGAGCAGTGCCACAAAATTCTAGCTGTAGGTCCGAGAGATCTCGTAGCAGTTCAAAGACTTCAAGGACAAGACGTTGGCATATACCCTGTCAACCTGACGTGGCTCAAGGATGAGCCACAAGACTGTGTTGGAGGCCTATTGGCAGGGGTTTTGGTAAGTGAGTTGCATAGCATCGTGGTAGCTGCACAATCTCACGTGACACCGTGCAAGGACAGATCAGTGCGATGGGAGAAAAGATAACTGTTTTTGAATATTTAATATATTATTTGACCAAGTTTTGTCACAATAGGTCATAGTGGTTAGAAGTTAGTTAGAAGTGGACCTTCAATGTAAAGGTGCAAGCCTATATATAGATATTGTTTTGCAATTGTAATGGAGATCAGAGATCATAGTACATAGATAGAGATAGATAGGAGAGAGTCATCTATTTTATCTGTGATCTGTCTGAGTTTTGGGATGTAGTTGGTCTCCTGCTGTGGAGAAGAATTATTTGTTTTGGATCTATTGCGCAAATGAATATGACATGACGGTTGTTGCATAAATCTTGTCTTTGTCTTAATGTTTTCTCTATTGCGACATCAATGAAGTGTGTAAAATATGTTATGATGATGTTGCAATCTATTCGGTTGTATTTCGGTTATGATTTAATGATGATGTTATGATCGATTCCATTTCTATTATGATGTTGCTACGATCTCTTCCAATTCTTTCACATTTCTGATAAATGATGGTTAAAGTTGTTTTCTACTGCTATGCTAATACTACTGTGACAAATAAATGATACGATTTGTTAGATCTGTAGCGATGAAGATAGATTATGATCACTGTCTTAGTTCTGTAATCTTATATTTATGCTTCTTTACCCGTCGGATGCCATATCTTCCCTTCTCACTGTCGAAAACTTGGTTTCGATAGCTCTCCCTTGAACATCTTGGGTGAGACTTCGTTCGCTCTGTGGATGTTGCTTGGCAAGGTAAAACCTGTCTGGGATGGTGCTTAGCGAGACTGTGTTGGTTAATGGGCATTGACAAAGTGAGAACCCCTGTCGACGAGGATTTTTTGGTGGGTTTTCTCCAACAATGGGTGGAACCACCAAAATTCCAAGTTGTAGGACTTCCAGCATGCTGTAGAGGAGCATAATACCAGAATCTCTAGTTCGAAAAGGATAAGAAGGAAAGTTAACGAGATAACAATGTGCAATATTTTTATGCATGGAGAGGCCCAGCAAAATCAGGTGAAGAAGTAGGAGAGACTTACAGATGAAACCGTTCAGCAGTTTCGACAAATTATTAAGCTTGATATCGAACCGCATCATATTTTTTTACAACCATGCCAATAGCTGCAACACCAATGGTTGGAGACACAATTTTTGTTGAATGAAGAAGAAGTTGAGTCCATCATCCAATATTGGTTGAAAGAATGTCGTGTTCTTGTTCCATATGACCAATTAGATGCAAATGAAGACCCATGACAAGACAATCCACCATCACAGAATGATGGAGATCAGGGAGGGGACCCATAGATAGAAACACAAGATTCCAACCCTCCGTAGAATGGTTCAAGCACAACTCTGAAATATCCAGTCATAGGAGAGAAGAGAAAAAAACTTAAACAAGGAATACGGAGGAAAGACACATGAAAAGGAAGGCTAACATAACCACACATATTGTCAGCCTTGATAGTGAATATTTTACACTTTTGGTCGAATCACTGATAGCAGTTGCACATGAAAGATTCAAGAAAATAGATGAGTGACAAATGGAGCTCACAGGTAGTATTACTGATTTATTGATAGTGCTCTACAAAGTTGTTAAAGAGATCAGAACCACAATAGATTATACACTCTATATAACCAAGTCATAGGATGCACTTGGTAATTCAGAAAAGCGACAAAGTGAGATACCAATGCCAGTTCTTCCAATCAAGACATAAGTGGCAGGTGAAGCACTTGACTTGGGATATGAAAAATTGAATGAGATGGCCAAAATCTTGGGCGAGGTGATAATAGAATTCTTGCAGATGCAATTGTATGTAGTCTATGCAATGCAGAATGTAGAAGTGGTAGAGATGAAAGTAAGAGAAGGAGCCTTGATTAAGTTTACGAAAGTAGCAAATAAAATTGTCAGTATAATGAAGAAAAAAGTAAAAGAGACCGAGATGAAAGAAAAAACTTGGGACGATAACATGAATAGGCTGGATAATGACGGTATCCCTCGCGTGCACAAATTTTGCTAATGAAGGAATAATGAAGGATATGTTTCTAACACCAAGGTCATTCGAATTGGAGAGATAATGGAAGACCTTCATAAAAGTGTTGTATAACTAGAAGTGCAACTAAATCCAAGTACACCCCCGAAGGTTTTAGAAGAAAGAAGAAAAGAAGCGACATAGGCTGCAGGGAAGATAACATAAGTAGAGTCATTATGTGCCAAGGATGTTGACCAAGTTTCTTAGACACGGGAAGCATTGATCGATGAGGAGGAACTAGAGAAATTGACAGAGGAGCTGCACACAACTGAAACGAAGGTAAACCAAATGAGAATTGAGATGTAGAAGTTTCCCTTAGTAGAGAAAATGGCCAAGGAAACAGAAATGAATAATCCACAACAAGTTACAGTGATGCACAATCAACAACAACAAAGGACCGACTAAGTCACAGAGTTGTAGGATGAAGCAGAAATGATTACATGCATTATTCATCTTATACATTAGAAGGTGTGGCAAGCAACATAGTCCATAGGAAGTGTAATGTTAGAACACATCAATTCCAACCTTGTGGAAAACTTGAAGAAAACCGAAGAGGATGTGCAATGCAAGATGAAGACAATAGTGAAAATATTTCAAGATATTAAAGGTAAATTTGTTACAAATGTAGAAGTTAACAAGTAGCATTGTGTGGCTTGGGACGAGGCACATGTGAGTGTTGGGATCTTATTGGACGTAGAAAACAATAGAAAGAATTTAGTTAGAATTATTCTTGAGAATGTGAAAAATCCGGACATAGGAAGGAAAAGGAGATGGGACAGAGGTAGAGAAGTAACAATAGAAGTAGACAAGGAGGAGAGAGCTAAGGAAAGAATTAGTCGCAAAGGAAGCTTGTTGGCCGAATTGGTGAATTGGGCCAACTATAGAAAATCATCCCATACAAGGTGCTTAAAGCAACCCCTATATGTTTGGTATGGGTAAATTTCACGAGAACAAAGGCCCCACTGCCGTGTTTGACTTTTCTCTCTAAAGGAGAGTCTCATAAACTAATGATATGAATTACTAAAACACAATTGTAATATCTTATAACTAATATGAAATTCAAAACTAATCTAATATACAATTTTTCAAATAGCCGCAACAAAATTTATAACAACTGCTAATATACAATTTTTCAAATAGCCGCAACAAAATTTTTAACAACTGCTAAATTGTAAAGAGATTTAAAAGATGTTAAGAACCATGAAGTTACAGTTATTAAAAATAAATATAATCTAAATTCTATCCAAACTATTTCCTATTATATCTAAATAATCTACCTAAAAACTATCCCAGAAGCAGAGTTTAATATAAAAGTTTTGCTGCATAAAATGGTAGTTTTATGGCTCAAAAACAAAGTAAATAACCATTTAAATAAGAAAATCAATTTAATTAAAGGTAAACAAATAATACAAATTAAAGTTAATATTTAATCAAACTGTTTATGCAGAAAAATATAATAATTTCACACAGTGAGATATGAAAAATCTGAATACAAAAACGAATACAGATGATTTCATTTAACAAGTTATCAAATGTGTAGGGTAAAATATTACAGAACAACATTGAATAGTCCTAACTACCTGAAAATGACTAGTGAGCAATCTCTGGCCTTCAATTACATCTTCATAAAAAATTACAAAGTATTATCTACAATCAAAGAAAGCTAGCTGAAAGGTAACAACTGCTATTTCTCTGTTCAAAGAACATGATTCAGAAAAACAAATATAGAAGTCAAGAAAGAAACTTCTATCCTTATGTAGAGAGCTTCCCTTCCCCAAGCAGCAACGTCCACCCTTCTACTTGTAAACCTCCATATTACAAACAAAAATATAATATAAAAGAACATCCCATTAATTCTATTCTGTGGAAAACACCCCCCTTAAACTCAAAATCTTCTTCCCTTTTATAGGATGGGGAAGGATAATCCTACCCATAGACAGAACAACAAATTCCCTTTAAAAAAGGCTAAATATAAAGCAACACTCACCATGTATTGTTTCAACTTGGTGATTCCTTTGGATTACAATAATTTGATCTGAGGTAATTCAACTTCTTTCCCAGTGATATGGTAATCTGTTCGACGAGCCGGCACATATATTCAATTTATTTATGAAATCCATTAAATTCTCTGTTATGTTTTCCTCTGCTAAACCTCAATTAGGTAGTGATAAGGAAAAACAGTGTTTTGATGAGCTAGCACAGAAGTTAATTTTCTGTTCCATCTTCTACGATATTCCCTCCATCTCCATTTTCATGTTTGTTTGAATTGGTGTACTTTCTTCCAAAATACCCTCATTCAATCCAATAACTCCAAAACCCATACCTGTAAACAATTAGTTACACATACATTAAATTCTCATTTAAATTTGTAATAATGAATACAACAGGAAAAATAAATAAATTGTAAGCATGCCTACAAAATCGAAAGGTATGATAATTAAATTAAGTGCTTACCTGTCAAAACGGAAAGTGTTTACAATTATAGTGAAGATAAATTTAAAGTATGTAGGTTAGTGACTCTGTGATCTTAATTATAATTTTGATTTTGAATCGCTCTTCTTTCTTCAACGTTCTTTCTTTGTAGAAATAAAGGATTCTTCATAGCCTTAAACTTACTCTCTCATGTTTTTGAACTTATCCATCAATTTAACAATTCATTTCAATTGAATTCGTTTCTGCTTTTTATAGTTTCTCTTTATTAATGCGTTGGTCTGGAATTTATTTACTTCAGCTTCCAATGGAGATATCTTATTCTTAAGAGTCTATTTAAAAACTTCGTCGAAGATTCTTCTCACTTTTAGTAGGCGAAGAATTTCCAATAGAAGATGGATTTGACTCAAATTTGCCACAAGATAGTCTATTAGCAGCTTCTTTAAGTGAAAATGTCACAGATTTATTATCTTCCTCATCATTCTTTTCATTACATGCATTATCATTGCTGGCAACTTCTACTAATGGAGTTTCTTTTACTATTGAATCATTGCAGGGATAGTCATACTCCTAGTGAATCAATGTGAATTTATTTTGGAAATGACAAAACTTGAGAGATTAGCTTTAAGTTTTGATTCTCTAAGTTTATCAGATTTCACATTTTCTAACCTTTCATCCACGTTTGTAGATACCTTGTAGTGCTGTATAGATGAGGATGGTCCCATTCTGATTTAGGCGTCCAAATGGTTAGGCTCTTTACAACCAAAAATAATGTCTACAGGCGAATTTACTTCCTGGAACTTAGTATCTCTTGACTTAGACTTATGAACGTCATCGGTTTCAGGCCTTAAAGGAAAACTTATGCTTTCTACATGTGTTTGAACCAAAATCACGTTGATTATCAAAATATTTATCTTCTAAATCTCATCCTGCGATTTTTCCTGACTGAAACTGACGTGAATTAAAATATTAAAGAAAACGTGGTTGAATTGTAAGAGCCACTATGCAACATGTAGAGAGATGAATTTATTTCAAAACCCTGTAAAACCACTAGCATTCATAAATGATACAAATGGATATGAAAAAATATACAATCGTAGGAAACATACTTTATTATGATCTTGTAGCAGGTTTTTCCATTGTGGCTTTGATAATTTGGCTGAAATGCCGTGTTTAAGGTCCGAACCATCTGGTAAAGGAAAAAGAAATGATTCACATTTATTCTTGTTGATTTTCTTCATTAAAACCAACAATCACCTGTTTGTGGAATTTTTGAGGCCTCTGCTATGAATTTCTCGGAGATATTCACCCGCACATTCCCAATTTGTGCCACGTTCTCTCTGAGAGATAGAACGAAACGTTAAGTGACCTCCACATTATGTCCACTGAAACGCCTGAAAAACTATCCCCAACTGATTTTGTGAAATAATTGGGAAATATCAGACTGAATGTCCAACAAGTCGACCCCTTCTGGTTCAAATCTGGATAAGGGATCCATCTACACACTGCGCCGGTTCTTCTGTTAACAGGGTAGGGAAAGGGGTCGTAAATACATATGGGATATGGACGCAAGGTTTGATAGCCATAACGAGACCCTCATTTGGCCATGTTGGAAACAAAATAAAAACCCTAGGTTCATGTAAAATCATGATTTCTCCAACATCAAAATCGAAATGAAAGATCATAATGATATGACACATGAAATAACAACATTTCATACAAATTATTAATTAAACTAGATCTTTGTGATATGAACACTTGATCTAGTCATTAACCATTTGTACCATAATAGACAAGTGTTAACATGTCATAATTCGTGTCTTTTAACGAGGATAGGATAGTGAGCAAGTGTTTAAAATTTTGATTTTATTCCGTGGGAATAATCTATCATAGTTTTAGGCCTATAGAAATCATATTGTTTGTTTTAAGCCTAGATTAGGTTTTTATTTATATATAAAAACCTAGACATAGTTACTATATATATATATATTATTTTTAAATGTTAAACCATATTTGCTAGGGTTAAAAACATAAAATAAAACCAATTTATTCATCCAAACAATATATTATAACATCAAAAATAAATGATAAATACCATGTCTAGTATTTCAAATTATACCACTAAAATTAAATGGAAATTCAAAGAATTCATGTGAAAAACTAGAAGAAAAATAATCTACTTCAATTTGACTAAAAGATTTAACAAGCTGTAGATTAAACATCATGAATAATATATATATATATAGTCAGAATATAGAATAAATGAAAAATTGATTATATATAAATTCAAATTTAACAACTGTTAAAATGAATTAACTACATAAGAATTGAGTTGGATCAACATAATTAGAAACTTTATGACAACTGTGTAAAATAAAACTTTATGATTTACTTAAAAGAATTAGAAATTCTCAATCTAACCAGAACCATGTTTTAATTTCTGTCTGCAAATACGTTTCGGACTATCCTCATCTCTATCACTAAAGATGAGATTTAAGAAATTTCCCTATCAAAACAAAATACTTAGTGAAAATCATCAGTAAAAGATGCAATACTTTACTTCTATGCAAACTTTATGAAATCTGTTCCATTTATCATTTTTCGTTTTTATTTCATCATTTTATTTTAATCTTTAATTGAAGAATAATATCTAGGTTTGATAACCAAACTTTGATAGAATCATTCACGAGAACTGCTAAAGATAAACACACCAGCTCATGATGAGACCTCTTGTCCCTTGATCTTATAACCAATTCCACAGGGTTCGCTGAACTTGAACCTCTAGGTTCAGAATTCGACGAACCTAAAAACATTTAAAAAATTCGTCTAAGTTTGTCAAACCTGATAGATGAACCTAATATTGAACCTGAAAGTCGAACTGTTTTTTTTAGATTCGTCTATCAGGTTCTCTGAACCCGATAAAATGAACCCGTAGCAAAATGAAAATGCAGGTTAAAGTATCGGGTATGGCTTTTCTGGGTGGTTTTTCTCTCCGCGAGGGTTTTTTCTAGTGGATTTTCTCTCCGCGACCTACAACGACCACCACATCGACACTAAAATCCTCATCCGATGTCCACAAGCTATCCTCATCACTCGGATTGACTGGAGTCTGCAACGTCTACAGTGTCTAACGCTCGCAGTATCCTCGCTGTTGCTACTCGAGCTGCCACTGCAACTGTATCGTGATTCTGGGCTACCAACAAAGCCGCCAACAGAGACGCGGCCTGCCAAGTTCCAAATTCCAACAGATCTGCCTTCCAAGTTCCAACAGACAGCTGTAGCCTGTGACTGTGACTTGTGAGTGGGTTAATTCAAAGTTCAACGCCTCGAGGGCTCAAGCTGCAGCCCTCAAGCAAACATTGGTAAACCATGAGGGAGGTTATAGGCTATAGTAAATGCCGAGAGAGTCATCCTTGCCCAGTTCCCATTACAGTATGCGACCGCCGACAACCTTTAGGTATGTGTTTTTTTTATTTTATTTTTAAATTCCTCTGTTTTAAAGTTTAAGCGAATATTTTTTAACTGTAAATTAATTTTTAAATTTTTAACTATCAAATTTTTTTTTCTAAGTTAAATTTTTTTTTATTGTCTGTAACAAGCAAATTGTTAATTAGTGCTGGTAGATTTAAGTTAAATTGAGGAATTATAGTTTATTATCTGTGACTATCACTGCAATTCTGAATTGGAACATAATTTATAAAAAACACAAGGCATAAACCTTTTCCATGACACCTCGAAGATCAATAGCAGAAGGATGGAAATATGTAGACAAACCCGATGGGTCTGTTGGTAGGCATCTGAAATGAAAATTATGTAATGCAGAGTTTGTTGGGTCATTGACAAGATTGATGGATCACTTATTTTCAGTTAGTGCTGAAAGAGGAGGTGGTGTTGAGGGATGTCTACAAAACTCAAGGAAACTCTCCAAAAATACTATGACATAATTAAAAAATCAAGCAAACAAACGAGAATACAAGACAATGCATTCAAGTAGATTTGCGAATGAATTACAACCCCTTATCACCGTTTTCTTCAAGCATAGGTGGAGATGGAAGTTCATCTCACGTTCTGCCAACAAGAGAGACCAGGACATTAAAGACTCTTTGGAAACTTATATAGAAGCATAAAGTTGACAATGCTTTGGATTATTTGTTTTATGAATCTTCTATACAATTTAATGTGGCTAAAAGTCCTTATTTTATCAATGCATGTGCTAAGATTGTAGAATTTGGAAAAACGATATGTACCTCCTAGTTTTGAGGCAATAAGGACCACTCTTCACAAGAGGTCAAAAGAAAGGGTAACAAACAGATTGTTAAAGACCAAGGGGTCCTTGAAAGAAACAAGTTGCACAATTTTATCACATGGTTGTTCATATATGAATAATAGGTCACTGATTAATGTGTTGGTTTACATCCCTAAAGGGGTATTATTTTTTAATGTAATAGATGCTTTAGGACACAAGAAGACTTCATAACATATTTTCAATATTTTACATGACCATTCTTGAATTTGGGGAAAACAATGTGGTTCAAGTCGTCACAGATAGTGCCTCAAATTGTGTTGTAGCGGGGAAGATGATAATGGACAAGTGCAATACAATTTATTGGACCCCTTGTGCTACTCATTGCCTAGAATTGCTATTGCATGATTTAGAAAAGTTTCCATGGATTAATGATGCAGTTTGAAAGGGGAAACAAATTTCCCACTTCATTTGTAACCGTCACCTCACTTGAGTTTGTATAGGAGGCAAGCATCCAAAGAGATACAACAACCTTGTGATACTCGATTTGCTACATATTATATTACTCTCAAAAGATTGTTGAGGAAAAGATAAGTGTGAGAGGTGTTATTTGTAACAATGAGTGGGAAAGCTCTCACCTTTCAAAAGAACCCAAAGGAAAGGAGTTGGAACAAATCACCTTAGGAAATGCTTTTTGAGAAAGTGATACGAAGGTTTTAAAAGTATGTGAACCAATTGTTACCATGCTTCGGATGGTTGATAGTGACACTCCTTCTATGGGTTTTTTTTTATGGGGGCATGGACCGTTGTAAGGAATCAATTGAAAAATCCTTTAACAACATGGAAAATGAGTATATAGAAATATGGGAGATGATAAATAAAAGGTGGAAGATGTTTCATAGCCCTTTGCATGCAACAACTTGTTATTTGGACCCCAGGTTGTTTGGGATTCAAAGACATAATGATGCTAAAGTAATGGGTGGCCTTTATGATGCTATTGAGCAGTTGGTTCCAAATCGAGAAGAATCTACTAGGATTAGAGAGAAAATTCAGGCATACAGGATGGAAGAGGGGATATTTGGAAAGGATTCTTCCATAGAGGATAGGATCAAAGTTCCTCCAGGAAGATGGTGGTATTTTTATGGAGCAGAGACACCTGAATTGCAACATTTTGCAATTCGTGATTTGAGCCAAGGATCAAGTGCCTCTCCTTGTGAAAGGAATTGGAGTATATTTAATCACATCCAAACCAAGAAAAGAAACATGTTATTATCTTCAAGGTTGGAAGACTTGGTTTATGTACGCAACAATTTACAATTGGCCTTAATTAGTTTTCCAAAGATTCTTCTAGCTCCTATCACCCATGGTTTGAGCCTATTCCTAGTGTAAAATAATATTTTGGCATTGATGGTGATAGTGATGATGATCCTCATGACGATTGCGCTCCATATATTGACAATGATGATTCCGATGATCAAAATTCTAGTTCCTTTACCACCCCATGTGCTCTTAATGATTTAGAGATTTATGATATTGCTAGTAGGGCGCAATAATAGAAGTTTGATTATATTTTAAGTTTTGTGAAACAAGTTCAAGGATGTAAACTATTTGACATTATGTATTTCCTTAAATTTCGAAACATGAAGACTATTTATACTTCATTTTGCAATCTATAGTTTTATAATGCAATTTATGTTTGGAGTTTGATCATGACCAACTTTGCAAGTGTTTATGGGATAAAATGTTTTGGAATCTATTTTTTCATAATGCAATTTATGTATAGATTTTGATCATGTCCAAGTGTTTATGAGTTGAAATGTTTAGATCTTGATTATATTTTAAATTTTCTGAATTTACAAGTATTTGAAAATTGGCATAGTAGTTATCATGATTAAGCTACTCTTTGATATTTAAAGGTTCATTATTGTTTATTTTGAAATGATTTATGCTATAATTCATGATATATACTATAGCAATACTAATTTCTAAATAGTGTGTGTGTATACACACACACACACACACACACACACACATATATAGAGAGAGATAAATAATAATATATATTTTCCAATAGAAAAATATCCATCACTCTAAAAAATGAGTGATCATGGTCTGCATATACTAAAACATAATATTCTATAGATAGACTAAATGGTTTACAGTGTGTTCTCCTTTGATCTCTCTAATATCCATTAGCCCCAGATGCATAGCTAGAACTTCTTTGGATAGTTTGTTTGCTTCCATGTTAAGCTCTCGATAGACGTGTGTGAAGGAGATTGTCTCAAAAGATGCTTTCTCTTCTTTGATTATTCTCAAAAGATGTTGTAGTTGACGAGACTTAATCTGAATTTTCCCATTTTCCCAGTCTATAACCATTTTGGAGTGTCCGAATAGTTGTAACCTTTGTAAGTTTTTTTCTAAATCTATTCTTAAAATAGCCCAAAGTGTTGCTAGTTCCACCTTGCTATTGGAAGCATGTCCTAGAGCGAACATAAATTCAGTTTTTTCCTTCTCATTAAAAAATTAATTCCTCCTTCTCCTCCTAAGGGTGGATCCCCTTGGATTTCCCCATCGAAAAAACACCATGGGAGAGATTTATTGATTTCAGGAGAAACTAGTAGAATCTGAGTGGTGGGTTTAGGTTCCTCTTGGTGCTCCATTAATTTGTGCAAAATAAGTGTGAAGGTTATCTCTATTGGAATCCAAATGTTTGAAAACACAACTTTGTTCCTTGCTTCCCAGATTGTGTAGATAAAAAGAGTGGGGAGGGCAACATGGCTATGTACCCTTTCATTGCTCCACTAACTCTTGAATCTGTTCTCTAAGGATGAGTCTATATTAGCTGTTGAGGAGCTGTCCAGAATGGAAGAGTTTTTTTTCCAAAGGGAGCTTGCATAATCACAGGAATAAAAAAGATGAGAATCAATTTTAGTGTTTTCTTTGCAAAGGAGACAAATTCCTAGCCCCTAGAAGCCCCTTTTCACTAGGACTTCCCTTGTTAATAGTTTATTGGTAAGCACCAACCACAGAGTGAGCACCATTTTTAAAGGGCCTGCAATTTCCACATTTTTTTATAGAACCAGCATTATAAGCCACCGTGTTCTCTTTCCATTACAACATCATAGCCCAAATTACCTGTATATTTTCCATATTTCCCATTTTTGGACCATATGAGCCTATCCTCTTCACTCTCCTGTATCCGGATAAAGGAATTTTGAAGTTTAGATATGAAATTATTCCATTATGTTGATGCTGATCCTGATCCCAGAGAAATATATGACTTCCATACTGTTCCACCTTTCCCAAGTTGGTTAGCTTGTGCGTCTACTTGAACGATTATGTTTCTTTCTGAGAGATGTGTGACAAGTTGTTCGGAGAGCCTGAAATATTCTCCTGCCCTGGACTAGGGATCATGTCAAATTATCAACTTCTTTGCATGACCTATATGCTGAAAATAAAGGAAGCTGCTGTTCGAAAGTGGCCTCAGGAGCGTTCAAATACCCCCAGGGGTCTCCTCTTTCACTAAAATTTAAAAATTTTGGAAGGTTGTAAGATCTTGGTTTCATCCCGTATAAGGAACAAGAGGTTTCTGATATTGTAACCAATAATAATAAAAGATTTTTTTTTTTGGAGTAGGCTCTTTTGAGCCTGCTCCCCATCCCCCCAGGGGGGATCTGCGTCCGTTTCACTTTTTTGTTTTTTTCCCTTTTTTCTGCTCTAGTTTAGTATCGACATGTAGGATTGTATACTTTGATATAATTTTTCATTATTCCATATTTTAATTTCAAAATTAATCATACTACTTACCCCACGACTTCCCGATTGACCCGCAAGGGGAAAGAGATGTGAGGTAGGACTAATTAGAAAACCGACGTTGTGTATCTTTGGTTCCTTTTTCATCAATTATTTTGTTAGCCATAATAAAATTAACCCCTCCTTGATTCCTCTATTGAGATCCAATTGGATCGAAAGAGGTTCCTCGAGGGTTTTCTTTTTAACAAGAACACCTATCTTAAAATTTACTAAAAATAACGAAGACTCTAGTGTGTATGCTCTGTACTTGGATGCGGTTCATCTGATCATTCAAGCTGCATCAAAAGCACTTGAGTGACTAGAATAATCAGGATTCACTTTCCCCAAATTGACAAATCATCAGGAAAAAATCCAACGCCTTGATCAAACCATTATGGTGGCAAAATACCTAAAGGAAGCAAGAACTCCTGAAAAGTGACCTCAGGGCACTGATCTCTGTTACACCTTCAAGTGCATTATGAACAATAGCCTCAGAGACTCCATTCAACCCACATATTCCTTGCGGGTAGCCATCACGGTTTAGTTTTGGACATACTTCAAGTACCCCCTCGGTATATCTGGAGTTCCCTCGCCTAAGTGAAATTACTCATCTTCTTACATTAATTTGAAATTAACCAAGATACAATTGCACAACATTCATTTCAGCACTTGCAAGCACTCTTAATTGTTTTTCGACTCCATTTTCAAGGCACTGGTCAACTGTTTATTTCTTTCAATCTATATGTGATTTGGTGTCATTTTTGTGCTTACTTGTGATTATCTCATCATGTTATTTGTTGTTTACAATTGTTAAAATTAAAACTCCTAAAAAAATTACTCTTTAATATCATCATACTAAATAATTTTGCCTTAGTAACTTAATAGGGTCTACCCCCCTTGGTTTCATTAGGAGTTGAGCCTAAACGGAGGAGTCAAGAACAAGGTGACAGCCTTGACTTGAGACTTTCCCCCAAGGACACACCGAGTGGCTTGAATATTTATGCCACGTAACCTAGGTGTGTGAAATGCGGCAACACGGCCAACCATGTTTTGACGTTTTCTAGGAAAATCCGTTTCAAAGAATGAAAAATTGCTCCTAAATAGCTTCGAAGTTTGGAAAAATTCATCGCGAGGACCTAAATGGGCCTATTTTGCACAAAACCCATGTGTGAGAATTTTTAGTTTCAGCTCTGTTTTCCTGAAACGCTGCTATCTGTTAAAAACATGTGGTCTGAATGGGCATCCAAATGAGCGACCGGATGACCTGTAACGGAAATTAGTTCACCAATCCGGATTCTGCGTGAAATTTCTACTGGTTTGTTGGCCACATTAACATCTGGGTGCTTTAGTTCTATTGGTTGAATCACCATCCATTTATGAGTTTGTTTCTTTGTCATCCTTCTTCATGTAATATGCTGCAAAATATTTTCATGTGAGCATTGCTTCACGACCTGCACAAAACAAAAACATGCGTAAGTTTCATTGATACATGTATATAATTAAAAAAACAAACCAAAATACATTGTTATCCACCAAATATATTTTGAAATCAATATAGTGAAAAATCCAACGGATCATTAATTGATATTGTAATGGATTTTAATGGAAAAGCATGATATGGTAATCAATATTTTACAAAAACCACATCATATTCATTAGTTAATGGATTTTAAAAGTGGTTCAAAAAATGGTGGCTTTTTCATATTGGTATTTAAACTACTAAATATTTAATTAATTACCATGGGTATATATCATATTCCATTCGTTCAATGAGTTTCGTGGCTTTTTTAATTGAAACATATGAGTGGATTTTAAATATTAATAAAAAATAATAATTTCATTTATAAATGATTCTAAATTTAAACAATTTCTTTTTTTTCTCTTTAAAAGGATTAATACGTGTAAAATAATAATAATACTGAGTGTTTAAGATTTAAATTGATGTTTGAAGCTCATTATAACTTTACAGTTTTAAATATGGCCAATGAACCAATAAGAAACATGTTATTAGACCTAGTGCAGAACTCAAAGTTGGGTGAAGGGCTAGATGCAGTACCAAAATGCTCAATATTGCATTCAATACATAAAAATGAAAGATTAGGCTCACTTTACATTTACAATATTTAATTAATAAAACAAAGTAAAAGATAGCTTTATCGAACATAGATGTATTAAATTATGGTAGATAGGATGAGAAATTAGTATAAATATAATCATTATGAAAGACAATTCTAGAGCCCAACAACATATACAACCAATATGCGTCTAGGACCGGTTGTTCAACAAGGTCATAGAACTAAGCAATGTCTTTTTTCCCAGGGATGATTTGCTCTTTCGTTCCCCGGCAACGACGCTAAGATGTTAGCATCCTGTAATTTTCCTGTGGTTGTGGTAGGAAGTCACAGGGGTAACCATTTAAACCAAACTTTAGACTATACTCTAGCTAATACAGTCAAAGAGGGATCTCCCTTGTCACGGTAGAATTCACATGTACATATGGCTTTAAACAAGCATTGTGAAGGATAGGTTCCTGTTGGTAACGGAGTGGTTTGTAAATTAAAATATTGAAAGATAGACAAATAATAAAACCATTGGGTGATGGAGTCACGGTATGATACATTTAAGGAAATTACATCAGATGATGAAAAATGGATTTCTCTTCTATATTACAAGGAAAATTAAGTGCAACATTTAGTTAAATATATTTAAGCGGTGGTAGGAGAAAGGAGAAAATCCCAGCATGACAAGGGGCAGCTATCGATGGATGAATCCCTTGAAACACCTTTAGTAGAATATTATAATGAGGGAAATGGAAGATATGGAGCACCTAACTATGGATGAATTCCATAACAACCATAACAAACACATAACGAATGCTACATCTGATAGGAAGAGCGCTTAATGAAACGAATTCTTCTTGTACAACTAGAAAGCTTTTTTGCAGAAAATAACACATATGAAAATGGCATAATAGAGAACACAAACTAAATACAGACACCGTGATGAGTCTGATAACCACAGCGAAGTATTTTCATTACTATTCCCAAAAATGTTTTTAGAGCTACAATACCGATGCTGAGGCCTAAAAAAAAAATGAAATCCAATCCAACCTCTATCCTCCACTAAGGAGGTTCTATTTATAATGTAAGTCACCCCTGGGATACGTCTTGAAATAGGGTATCAAAATCTGTTACAAAATGAGAATCGAATATCGAATCATCATAATGAATCCTAACCAACTACCCAAGGTGGCCGATTCACCATGATTTACTACCAAAATAGGTAATAAGAAGTGACAGGCATGCTGGATCAAAAGACACTGTGGTTCCTGGAAGAAGGCATGCTTTCTTTGATAGTGATGCTTATATAACGGGTTGTCCCTTTTGCATGTGCCCCTCTTGCTATACCAGCTGGATTGGATCCATAACATATTTTTCTTCTAACCTTTATGTTCATTCCATGGTCGATGGCATGTTTTTCCTGCGTTCCCGGCAGGCGCGAAGGCTTATGACTCTTCTATGTTTGGATCCCATCCCGGTACTTCTATCTCCAAGAAACACTTTCATTCGCCAAGGTCCAGGAGGACCCCCCATTTTTCGAAAGTAACAGGTCCTTGATGGGCTTTTCATTCTTGTGCTTCTCTTTCTCCCAAGAGAAGGGTCCTCCTACAAGTCAAAACAGCACGAAACCTCCTTGGATTCCTCATCAACCCAGATAAAGTTGGTGAGTGGAATTCAGAAAGATGATGATGAAGTCCTTTGATCCACCCTCCTCCCGTACGAGCATGCGGTCTGAATGACTGCTCCTAGAAATGGGTACTACACATTTTCATTATGGAGACAACGACCACATCTGTAGGCTTCGGTGGGATACCCATCTGATTGGAGACCCTAGGCACTACTTCTGTGGGGGAGTTTCATTATATTGGGACGACATTGTCCTCACCAGCCTCAGAAGGTCATTCTATTATGATGAATATCCTTCCATCGACCTTACTAGAACTAGAACACCTTTCTAATGTAATGAACATCTTTACCCTCATGGTTTGATCCCTCTTAGCATGAAAACCAATAAAAACCAGAATTCCAGAGTAGCACCCATTGGCTAATAGAATACCTCAAAAAACAAGTTTCTTAAGCGGGAAGGTCATCATAGGTCCCCTTTCAAAACTCTTAGGACTCTTGACTAAGTGACATTCAGTCACCTTCACTTCCCTTCAACATTTACCTAGTATGTATCTTCGAACAACTCTAGTTGTGGTGCTTATAAGGGGCTAGGTGGTCAAACTCAGCAATGGCCCCGTCACACCTTCGCAAATGCCATCATTGAGTCTCATGATGATAGTACGCACAATCATGTGGGTTTCGGATCTGATCATTGTGCGGAGGTACCAGTCGGGTCATCGCTTTTGGTCATGACGTCATGCTATCAGCTGCGGAAGTGACTTCTGTATTTAATACTCATCACTCTATAGTTAGCCCATGGAATGTAGACTAGACATTTAGCATTCATCGACCTATCCTAGTGACGGTATCAGAACGTATTTGCTTTGTGTGCCTCTATTTCCTTATCCTACTCTGTGTGAAGGCCATACTTTCATTTCATCAAAAATTGATCATTAAGGCGCCCCCTAAACATCACTTCTTTGCGTATAGGATGAGAAAATCAGTTCTCAACCGTGGATCCTAGTTTCGCTCCCCGCAATAACCCATAAAATGGGTGGTCCATATGCAACCTTGTAGCTCGATTCTTTCTCATACAACTTTAAATCGAGAAGAATCATTTTCAGCCCTTTGATCGAAAGGGTATTCAATCTCTATCATTCATCATTAACGGGGGCACCGTATTTCACAAGTCTTGAGGGTGATTTTCTCTATGCATGTTCAATAGGTAGAATAACTGTCTGCCGTGGATCTCTCCTCGTCTTAATATCCATCGTCGAGAATTGTATCCACCTCTGTTTCGCAACCCCTTGCCTCCTTATTTCCCTCCGCAACTTCAGACAGCGAAACAGACATTGGATGTATATCTCCCTTATGCCAGATCTTGATCGTTCAACCATGTGGCCCCTACCCAGCTTCACGATCTGCCCATTGGTTAACCTTTGCGTTTGTCCTTATTGTGAAGTAGATCGGGGTCATCGATTGATTAGCTTGTTGAATATCTGTCATCGAGAGTGTGAGGCATTACATGATTTCGTATCGTCTCATCCCCCTATCCATTGAACACCTTCCTGCTGTGAAAATAGCAGGGACTGTTGATTGGATCCTTTCTAGATTATCATCGTTCAAAAGCGTGGGTCCTTCCGACACTTTGTAGTCATACTTTTTCTTATCTATGGTGCAGTTTGGGGCAGAGAAAAGACTCTCCTTTTTAGATATTTATCATCAAGGATCCCAGTCATTTAATATGTGTAGGCTCTCCTAGGCATCACAATCCCGACACACCCTCATATGTCCGGTGCCTTTTGCTACGTATACGCTTCATTACTGTCGATCGACGCTGCTATCTCATCCGACGAATGATCTTGCTTGTTTCTGATTCCTGTGTAGCCTATGTCAAGTTTACATGCCATGTAATAACCCATTTCCTCACTTAGGCTTGGGATAAGTTTCCTCGATGACCTTGAAATCATCAAACACAGAGAGTTTTTCCTATACCCCCTTTTGCAAGGTAACTACTGCAGGCACCTATCCAAAATTTAGCACAAGTGCTAACAAGCTCTTAGGAAATCTAGAAAGTGTTAGCATGAAGAAGTACATGAAGAGGATGTACCTCCCAGAAAAGTAGAAGTTGCACGATCTCCCAAAATAGAAGCATCAAAATATCATGATATGCTAGAACCTCAGGAACCCCCTACTATGGACATATCTCAAAAGAGAAAACCTGGTTGGGTAAGATAAACCATACAAGAAGCAGAAAAGTATAGAGCTCCAGAAGGATCCACAAGGAAAAGCAAGAGATCAAATCCATTCTCCAGTTATGTGGCCTTGATGTGTGATATTGTAGATCAAGAACCTACCACTTTTAAGGAAGTCGTACAAAATAAAGAATGGGTAGAATCAATGATGGAATAATACCAGTAAACAATGAAGAATGATGTTTGGGATATAGTACCAAAACCAGAAAACAAAATCATGGTATCTTCCAAGTGGATCTATAAGATAAAACATGCAGCTGATGGAAGTATTGAAAATACAAGGCAATATTTGTGGCCAGAGGACTCTCTCAGAAAGAGGGGATTGATTATGAAGAGACATTTTCTCCAGTAGCAAGGTACACTTCCATGAGAACCATCATGGCACTTGCATCCATGATGAAGTGGAATATACACTAGATGGATGTAAATGAATCTTTCCTGAATGGTGTGATTGAGGAAGAAGTTATATCGAACATGCACAATAATTTGGAGTCGAAGACAGAGGGACTCACGTATGTAAGTTGAAGAAATATCTGTATGGACTGAAGTAAGATCCCAGTGCTTGGTATGGAAGAATATATAGCTTCTTGACAAGCTTGGGCTTGACCAAGAGTAAAGTTGACACTAACATTTACCTGAAGGTTATCGATGATGAACCTGTCATACTATTTCTATATGTGGATGACTTATTCTTAATAGGAAATGAGAAACATATTTCATATTGCAAGAAGAAGCTTACTGAATAATTCAAGATGAAAGATATTGGATTGAAAGATATTGAATTCAAGATGAAATCCCAGAAGGAATATTTCTGAACCAAGGAAAGTATGTAGTGGAAATATTACAAATATTTGATATGTTGTATTGTAAATCCATGGCCACACCCATGGATACCAACCTGAATCTGTTGTCTGATGAATCATCAGAGTTAGTAGATATGGCTCAGTATAGATAAATTATTGGGTCGTTGATGTATCCGACGAATACTAGGAAATATATATGCTTTGTTGTCTGGGATCCACCATGATCTCATGTTTTAGCAAGAAATAGTCCATGGTTTCTCTCAGCATGACTGAAGCAGAGTACATAGCATCCCGTTCTGCTAGTTGTGAAGTGATATGGCTTCAGAAATCGATGTTAGGTCTATTTGACTTGGAATTGTACACCATAGTGATTCTATGTGACAATCAGAGTTGTATTAAGATGACAGAGAATCTTGTGTTTCATGATAAATCAAAGCACACAGAAGTCCAATATTTTCACATAAGGGATATGGTACATAAGGTAGCTATAAAACTTCAGTATGTGAGTACCGATGAGCAAGTTGTTGATGTATTGACCAAACCTCTATCTCGAGTAAAGTATGAATACTTCTGTGACAATCCTGGTGTAGTTCGAAAAGACTTTCCTTGTAGGGAGGAACAATGATGATGATGATATATATCTTTCCTTGTAAGGAGGAATGGTGATGATGATATATATATATATTTCCT
>LPNX010829678.1:25394-113190 GCA_001517045.1 Pseudotsuga menziesii | reverse complement strand
AAATTATTAATTTTAGGTGCATTACATACACCTCCCCTTAGAGGATAACACCGTACTTGGTGTTACTAACTATATTCTTATTCTTCCATTTCGTCATCTTGTAATAGAATTGGATATACCTACTGCATAAAATTTTACAGTTCCCATGTACATTCTTCTGGAATAAGGTGTGTCCATTGCACCTTGATTTGTCCAATGGTATGATTCCAGAGTAAAAGTTCTCTCCTGTCAAGAATACACTCTGGTCGCATTTGGAACTCTCTTTCGGGTTCCACCTAGATCACATTCCAATCGATCACATGCGTACCATCATGAATATATATTTTTAAATAGAAATGTGAAAAAAATTATGCACTTTAATAGTGGGTGGTAGGGCTAACTGGTTTGCAACCAGCCCTACATTAGAAAAAAAATTCAAATGGATAGCAATACATGGGTTCCAACTTTTAATACTTTCCCAATCTCAAAGAAATTTTTATTGGGATTTACTTTCATGTACACATGTTCACCCACCTGGAGGTCTCTAGGAGTTCTTTTTAGGTCAGCATAACTTTGATGCCTGTCTTTGGAAGCCTTTAAGTTTTGTTGCACCTATGACATGGTTAGTTCCATATATTTTAATAAATCAGGTCCTAACATTAACCTATCAACTCAATTTCTCCAAGAAATCGGAGTATTACATTTGCGTGCATACATAATTTCAAACAAACTCATAGTACCTATTGATACTTGAAAATTATTATTGTAAGCGAATTCTACTAAGTGAAATTAGTCTTCCCACATATTCGGTTTGTCCATTACATATATTCTTAGCATGTGTTCTATTAGTTTGTTTACCCTTTCATTCTTCCCAACTATTTGTGGATGATACATAGTACGGAAGTTCAATTATGTACCTAACCCTTTAAACAAATCTTTCCAGAATTTTCCTATAAATTTTATGTCTACATATGAGACTATTACTTTTGGTACACCATGTAATCTAAAAATCTCTTTCATAAAAATATCTGCAATGTTAACAGCCTTATAGGTAGATTTTACACAAATAAAATGAGCAGTCTTACTTAAATTATCGATTACGACCATTTTTGAATCATGATGTCTGAAATTATTCGGTAGGCCTCGTATAAAATCCATACTAATTGTTTCCTACTTCCATTCCGGAATGGGTAGTGGTTGCAATAGTTTTGCTAGATGTTGATGTTCTATCTTAATTTGCTGACATTCTATGGAGCAAGCTAAGTTCTTTGCTACATCTTTCTTCATGTTAGGTCAAAAGAAATATTTTATGATCATGGTGATCATCTTCTGATATCCAGGATGTATTGAATATGGTTGTTTATGTAACTCATTCATGTCTGTAACTTTTATTTATGTTGTGTTTGGTATGTACAACATGTTTTTATGCCACGGAAAACCCCTTCTATTTAGGATGAAATATGTTTCTATTTGATTTTGTTAATTTTTAGCAGTCTTTTCTTTTAAAATTTGGTGTTCCTTATCTAAATTTTCTGCACCTCAGATCTAATTTTCCACATCATATTCATAATTGTTGCTTGTGAATAATAAATTTGCGTGACGACTCAAAGCCTCAACAAATTTGTTTTCCTTTCCTTTTATGTGTTTGATTTAAAAATCATATTCACTGAAGTAAGACAACCATCTTGCATGTATAGCATTTAAGTTTTGTTGGTCAAATACATATGTTAGACTTATGTTGTTCGACATAAGAAAAAATTTCCTTCCAATGGGGTAATGTTGCCGCATTTTTAATGTGTGAATTGTTGCAACAAGTTTCAAGTTGTGCCTAGCATAATTCTTTTCATGTTCCTTTAATTTTCTAGGTTTATAAGCTACAACGTATTTTTCTTGTATTAATACCCCNAATTGTTGCAACAAGTTTCAAGTTGTGCCTAGCATAATTCTTTTCATGTTCCTTTAATTTTCTAGGTTTATAAGCTACAACGTATTTTTCTTGTATTAATCCCCCGCCTATTCCTTCTTTACAAGCATCGGTACATACGACGAAATCCTTGAAAGGATCAACAATATTTAGGATAGGGGCGGTAGTTAAAGTTGTTTTAATTTATTAAATATTTCCATACACTTTTCATTCCACTCAAACTTTTTACCTTTCTTCTAAAATGAAGTTATGGGGTAGGCTATCTTAGAAAATTCTTCAATGAACTTATGATAGTAGTTGGTAATCCCCATGAATTATTGTATGTGGGTTACATTTTTAGGATCTATCCATTCAGTGATAGCCTTAATTTTGTCAGGTTCGACTGAGATTCCATCCTTTGACACTACGTGTGCTAGGTATTAAATCCTATCCTTAAAGAAATCACATTTGTTGAACTTAGCATACAACTGTTGTTATCTTAGTACTTGCAGAATTACATTTAAATGTTCTTGATGTTCTTTTGAGTAGATTAGTATGTCGTCTATGAATACAACTACAAACATATTTAGATAGTTACTTAAAATACTATTCATTAACCACATGAATGCAGGAGGTGTGTTTGTCAACCCAAAAGGAATTACAACAAATTCTTATTCACCATAACGGGTCCTAAACGCAGTTTTAAAGATGTCTTTGTCCTTGATCCGCACCTAATGGTGTCTAGACCTCAAGTCTATTTTAGAAAAGATTGTTGCTCCGCTGAATTGATCGAATAGTAAATATTTTGTGTATCAAAATCCTCCGTAAATGGGGAGGTATGATTCAATTAGGATCATAATATAATTTTTCATCTATTTTGGTACTTTCTAGAAGGAAATTAGGTTAAAAAATTGTGTGAAAACTCTATGGAGCCATTTTGAGGAATCAAATGATGTTTTTTTTGTTCAAACCAATTATAGGACCAAGGTTCCATATTCTATGCAATGAAAACTTTCCAACATTCCAACAATAATAATACCCAATTGGAGGTCATATGTGAAACTTATGTTTCCCACAAGTTATCCAACTTGTGGACCGCCTTGGTAGAAGTGAATGCCACGTCAGGCCCATTACTCTAACAAGAGGGGTTGGACACATGCATAATTTGATGAATATGTGTGAAGGTACAAACCTAATTAATAATTGAGTGTTGACGAAGTCAAAATAATTTACCCTATATGGCTATTGGGATATATTTAATACTAGTTCATTAAGAGATGATCATACTTTAAGTCTTGATCATTTTACTTGTTCCAGTGGCTAATAATATCTTGAAATAGTATTATAAGATAATATCATAAGAGTGAGGAAATCTTACAGCATACATTTAGGCCAAAATGTTTGAAGGTAACTCCATAATCACTTCCCATTCCTTTGTATGTTCATTTTGATAACTATAGTTAAGAGAGACAAGATCATATGCCTCACCTTCTATATAGGTTTTCTCCTATATTGGATTTTTTAGGATAAATTTTGTGATCATTTTGTGGATGGTGTGTTGATGTGCTTGTTCTTTTATTTATACCGTTTTTGCAGATTCTATGATTTATTCTTCAAAATGTTATGATATTTATTGTGATAAATTGTTTTATTGGAACAACCATGGTTCTTTACAAATAATATAAGTACCCCTATAATGGGTCTGTAAAGACTTTGTTGAATATCCTTTTCTATTTTAATATATTCCTATGAAAATAAATATTTATTGCTTGCTTCAAAAGGGCCGTAGTATTTATAATGATCGAATCCCAAGACCCCAACAAATTAACCTTTAGGATATCCTTTGACCTTTCTATATTGTAGTTAGTAATTTCCCCACCACGACACTTAATGTGATTGAATTCCATGAGAAGTCTTCAATTCTCTTTATATGAATAAAAAATGAAATCCCTTGAGAGGAAGAGTGGCTTATAGGATCTAAACTAGGTTTCCCAAAATATGAGACCAACACATTATCAACACTAGTCTCTCTATTCTCTGACCTCTTTTTCATTTCAGTTCATTTGTTCTCAGTCAAAAGACGCCTCAGAGATACAACTTAATTGAATTTCAGAAAGTAACAGTACCTTCACATAATAATTTATACTTGAATTAATATGAGTCTATGATTAAGGGAGTTCTGATACTTACATGGCCACCACCACCTATTAATCTTCTACTAGACCATGAGCATCCTTTATCTCACTAGATTGGAACAACCTTGGAGAAAAATATGAAGTGCAAACTCACTATGTGTCAACAACTAGAACTCTTAGAGCTTGACGATGCCCTATAGCCTCTCTCTTATTAACCTCCTTTTGTACTCAAGGTGACTCCATCAAAATTATGGGAATCCCCTTTCACTTTTGAGTCCCTACCAACTTCCTTAATGGGATTGGTTGTAATATGTTTGAGTCCCTACCAACTTCCTTAATGGGATTGGTTGTAATATGTAAAAAACAATAGCACATTTCTTACTCTACACAAGTTTACTAAACAAAAAGTTGCAAACTTGAATGGAATATGCGTAGCGATGGTAATGCATGCATCGAAAAGAGACATCCAAATAGTCTAAAGTATGCACCTAATCATTCTCTATCAAGACAATCTCTAGGATCTCATATAAAACATGCTTTATGTAAAATTCAACGAAATCTCTTGTTATTGTCCCAGTAATATATTTCTTGAAACTTTGGTCCACATAAATTGTGTAGTCAATCATGTTTCCTAAACGAGTGATGTAATATAACAAAGAATTACAAAAGAATAACATTTTTCAAATGTTATTTTAAATAGCTGTAATATAACAAAGTACTTGGTTTGGTTAAATTGAAATTCACTTTTATCAAATTAGAAAGCGATTATTTCAACCATCCACAATATGTGAGTTTAACAAATCCATACATTCATGGCAACAAATGCATATAGTGATGCAATAGGTGGTAGAGTTGTATAATAATGTGAGGTTGACATGCACTAGACAAAATTGACATAGGAGCTCATGCCATAGACCTAATTAGTGACCTTTCATGTTTAGTTAATAAGTGATTTGCAAATAAGGGATATACTCAAGTGGGTGTGATGATAAGTCTATTTAAAAATATGAATTAAAAAAGTATAATGATTAAAAAACAATTCATAATTAAAATAAAATTAATTATTAGTTCAAATATGATTGTTACTAAGTAATATTAAACCATATGAATAGAGATTGAGTTATAAAAGAAAATTGAATAAGTTGAACTACACTTTTGCATCTAAAAAGTAATCAAAATGTTATTGAGAATGATTATTTCAACCATTACGAGTCTACAAATCCATATCTTAATATGATAGAGTAATAAACTCCCAAATAAATGTATTATATTTAGGCATTAAATTTTTCACTTTTCACCTACATAGTCATAAAATAATGTTAGAAAGTGGATTGATTTCAACCATCCGCGTCATTAATAACTTAAAAAAAAAAACATATATCCATGTCATGTGAACTCATGTCGTTGACATGTAAATGAGCTCATTTTGTTTTGTTATCATGTGAAAAAGAAAATCACAACCTTTTATATTAAGAAAATCAATCCACAAAATTCGTGACTAACACATGATAGAGCTATATAATTATATGGAAATGGCATCTCGCAGAAGAAGTGGACATCCTAATTAGTAATGACATTGGAAGCTGTGTTAATAAGTCATTTGTTGGTAGGTGATATAGTTTATGAATAATAGAATAAGTTCATTTAAAATATGAGTTAAGGAAATTTAATCAATAAAAAATATTAATTATTAAAAATTTGATTATTACTTTATAAAATAAAAATAATTGTTAGTAAATAATATTAATTTTTTTTAGAAATTAAAACATTAAGAAATGAGTGTAAATAAGTAATAAGTAATATTGCATAGATATTGATAAATTCACAAATTGGTTTGTTTTTATTTTAGTATTTTATTATATAATTAAATTCAGCACTTGCTTGCTTTATTATGTTCTCGATAGGGAATATATATGAATCGGTTAGGTCAATTAATTCCAAGACATATTTAAATTTTTAGTTTTCAAATGTTTTTAATATAGTTTGATTAATTCTTATTTTTTGAATTATTTAAATATTGATTTAACTTAATTTTTATTGGTCTTTTACAGGTGACGTTTGCTTGGGTCTTTGTGCCCCAAGACCTGGCGGCATGATGACGTAAGCAGTAGTAATGGCCTGGCGTAAGCAGTAGTAATGGCCTAAGCAGTAGCACTGGCATGTATTGAAAAACGATTTTCATTTTTTTTTGATAGAGAATTCCTTGCCCGAGGCCGAAGACACACTTCAAGTCACAGCATGTCAACTTCCACACGGCAATTGTAAAGCAATGACCAGCCATTCTATGTCTGATTCCATACACAAGAGAGTGATAGGGGGATGAAGTACTTATCAAACTGAAGGTGTTATTTAAGGAGGCTGTTTCTCTACAGGTTTCGTTGTCTGTCTACGGCCTGTGTGAGAAACCGCCCCGTGTCCACAGACTCTGATGCGATTGACAACAATCTATGTTCCGTATATG
Source organism: Pseudotsuga menziesii (assembly GCA_001517045.1). Classification (NCBI taxonomy): domain Eukaryota; kingdom Viridiplantae; phylum Streptophyta; class Pinopsida; order Pinales; family Pinaceae; genus Pseudotsuga; species Pseudotsuga menziesii. The sequence goes on along the minus strand of LPNX010829678.1, from coordinate 106,712 downwards.
CAGTTGTATCATGACAAGCTGGAAGAGACCGAAGCCAGAAAGCATTTCCAGCAGCTTATTGATGCTGTAGGATATTGCCACAGCAAGGGTGTTTACCACAGAGATTTGAAGGTAGAGCAGTGAAAGTTGCGCTATCATTGAAGTATGTTTACCACAGAGATTTGAAGGTAGAGCAGCTTTTCATTGAAGCATGAAGATTCTTTTTTCTATCCATTTTATTTGGAATAAGATTAAAAATTAGAAGATTTCCACTTCTAGGCAAGGTTTTGGTTCGAATCCTAGGCGATTTTCTAAATTAGAATTCAGTTAGGAGTTGAAGAATTCCTTTAAAATTTAAAAATCCTGCGGGATTCCTTCAAGCCAGTCTGAAAAGTTGAAATTATCGAACCTTTAAGCTACGTGTTTTATTTGACCTAACATTAATTGTTAAAATTAACGATCAGCCCAAAAATATTCTGCTCAATACAAAGGGAAATGTGAAAACATCTGATTTTCTGATTACAGCGTGTTTGATCCTGGCCTTTCAGGCAGATCGGTTGCTGCATACGACTTGTGGAAGCCCCAATTACGTGGCACCCGAGGTAACAACTTATCCGCAAGTTTATACTCTAAATCCAATCCGAGTTAGTCTGAGTTGCAATTAGTTAAACGAAATTTGGGTTGAGTTTGTACAGGTGATTTCTAAGAGAGGATACGATGGTGCTACCGCTCATGTTTGGTCTTGCGGGCCTCATTATCTTTCTTCTCTTGATGGGTTGGTTGCCCTTCGATGACAGAAATCTTGCAGTCCTCTATTAGAAGGTACTAACTAAACAAAGTACAAAATTACAATTAGTTTTAAACATTTTATTTGATCATATAATCCCATTCATTGTGTACTCTGGATCTGATTGTGTACTCTAGATCTGCAATAGCGAGTTCAACTGTCCAAATTGGCTATTTGAAGGCGCTCGCAGAACTAATGGTGGTGGTGGTGGCGGCGGCAGCGGCGTAGTTGTGCTTGGTGGGTACTTTACTTATGGCTGCAGCTGGTGAGGCTCCCCATCCAAACTCATATCTACCTGCTGAAATTTCCCTTGGACGGGAACTCATGGCGAATTTATTTTACAGATATACTTCAAACCTATAAATTTGTTGAAAATACATAGAGGTAATTAGTTACCATGTTCATGGATAATGAAGGATAATAAACCCACTGCAAAATCATAAATAAAGCCACTACAAATTCAGAGTGAATGGATGTAACTACACAAAATTGATTAGAAAACTGCAAATCACGTCAGAGAAAACTTATTCATGGTGTGCCAAGCTCTACAAAATGATGGAATAGCCTACCTGTTAGGAAAATAGACTCCATGTGTACAATTTTCATGAGTTTTTGAGCTGGTTAACTTAAATCCAACACATTCTAAACTTCGAAGTCACAGACGCCCAGCCTTAGGACTGCCAAATGTTATGGATTTCTTCTTTCAGGTTTTTTATTATAAAAGCCCTAGATTAGAAAGCAACTCGAAGCTATAATTTCCAAATTGTAGGGAGAACAGAGATTTGCCAAACTTATTTTGTGTTTGTTTGAATACTTGGCTATTTTCCAAAATATAAGAAAAGCAACAGAAACGTTGCAAAGTTCGATTGAAAAGGACACGTAAACTTGTCTATGGATATTTGTTGGGTCATATTGATAAAAGCTTTATTGTAAAATAGTGTAATTGTGTTAAAATTTAACATTATCCATATTTTTTTCTTATAAAAAATTTTGTTCATAGATTTTTATTTTCAATTTCATATTCCTCTAGGTATTAATAAAATAGTTTAACTGTGTTAAAATTTAACATTATCTATATTTTTTTTTTTATAAAAAATTTTGTTCATAGATTTTTATTTTTAATTTCATATTCCTCTAAGTATTAATATTGAAGATTTGTGTGAAAATGTTTGTAATGACTTGATGTAGTTTTTTCTATTTTATTTGATAGTATGTATTTCTTTTCTTTTATAAAAGTTTAAAATAAAATGAATAAATACATAATTATGTGTATATTACAAAAATATGTAGATTAATGCTACATGATTCATAGGATTGTGAATGTTAAATGATTTATATGATTGTGAATGTTATATGACATTAATGTTGAAGGGTTCTATGATTAGATTTTGTGTTTTATCTAAGTTATGATACATGGTATACACATAATTGTACCATTAGAATGTGTGGTTTTAGGTATTGTTAGGATTATGTTTGGATGTTCAAAATACTATCACACAATTTGGTTCTTAAGTTCTAAGAGTAACTTAGTAGAAATGAATGTTAATATCTAGCATTGAATTTTCCTTTGTGCCTGTTGCCACCTATCATTCATCTCAGCGTTAAATAACTCTCATGTCTTTCTTTAATGTTGGTCCGTTTATGGCATATAGACTATGCATTTGACCAATGCAATGAAATTGGAATCTCGCAGCAGTGACCTTGACCTCACACAGAGAGGGCAATTCAGGGGACAATAAGTTAAACTTTAAAACTATACTATGAACACAGTCTTTTCAGCTTTTCCATACTAGTATACATTCATGCTAAATTAAGATTCTTCTTCATAGATAACTTGTTTTTTATAATTCCAAATCAAAATTATTTGAGCAAACATAGATTGTAATTATGATTTTATTAAATATGTGGGTTCTTACCTAATTGAAATTTTGTTTCAAGAAGAATACATGGGATTTATATTTTAATTTTTTCAAAACCTAATTGAAATTGTGTTTCAAGAAAAAGACAGGGGATTTATATTTTGTTTTTTTCAAGGATAATAATAAATTATAGTTAAAATATTAAAGTATAATTGATGGTATTTGGATCTCCTTTATTTTATTAATGTATTTTTATAAGTGAAAAAGGCTGAACCGAACGAAGTTATGATGGGGATACTAGGACTACCAATGAACCTTCTTCTTTTCAAGCAAAATGGGAAAACCACCCTTCATGTGCGCAGTCAAGCTATGAATGAGCTTTGGATTTCCCATAGCCGAATATTAAATTAGGCACTACAATCTGAACATAGAAACCACAGTTTCCACAACATATTCCATATGAATAAATGCCATATATTTTTCGAGGAAAACCCACGCGCCGCCTTGGAAGATTGTGAATTTTCAAGGGACTCTATGGGATAAAATGCCCATCCTTGCTCAACCATATTTTGGCTTGAATTCGAGCCATTCGATACCCCAAATGGTGTCCCTATGACCCATGGCATATGGGTGGTAAGTCACCCAAGTGCCTCTGCACATGATAGTCGCATCAGGCATAACGCTGTTGTGGAGAGCGTGCTTGGAGTCCAAGAGGACCGACAAATAAAGTCTCATAAATTCACAAATTGATGCGTGTAAGTAATGCATGCTCTGCAGATCCTTGTATGAAAATACCCAGTCTTTTCCGTCCCATTTGGCTTCGGGTTTGAGGGCCATGAGATGGTCAATTTCTTTGTGTATTGCTTCCAAGATGCCTACAAAATGTTTACATGTACCATAAGCTAGATATTTACATATGAAAATTTTAATATGAAGTAAATATACAAACTTTAACACATTGAATTTCTATTTACCTGTGAATAACAAGTTTCTATTTACCCATGATTCATCTTTCCACAATATTTCTAGTGCTCTCCTTGACACCTGTAGAGGCATTAAATTCTTCATTAGAATATAGGAAGGTAGAGAAGAGTTGGGATGTTTGTTCAAACTAATCCATATGAGATTTAGGGACTTCATCGTCATTATATTGTGTTCCAAGAGAGAATATTCAGTATCAACAAGTTGCAACCTCCTCATTTGAATACCGTCAAATGCATCGTCTTCATGATAATCAATAAGCACCATTATATTTCCCCACATGCTAATTATGTATCCAATCATCAATACTTGTAGAAGATTGATGGAATAAATCATTAATAATGATTATTTGTTACCAACGCCAAAGTCGATGGGCGAAGAGCTCTCAACAACATCTCCTATCCAAGTTTCATAGTTTGTCATACATATTTGTATCGTTCCAATCGTCTACTTCCACAGTTTCCATGGGACATTTGGAGGTCATGCATATCATCTAAAACACAACTGTGTGGGTCCACCAAACACTCGGTTTGTACATCTGAAAAACCAAACTCCTTGAGACAAAAATACATTGCACTGGAAAACATGTGGGTCGGTTGAAGGTTGGTTGGGATTTAGAAAATCAACAGCACAGGCCGCTGCCATGGTTTTGAAAAAAGTTTTATCTGGCAATGAGATCTACTAATGGAGCTAACCGAAGTTGCAGAACTTGAAAAAGAAAGAAAAAACTTATGTGAATCTGAAGGTTGAAGAAAGGTTTATGGGAGTCTAATGAGTGGTCATATATATATATATATTATTTATTTTGCAAAGAAATGTAACAATAAGAAAATGACTTTGTGTTCGTTGGATTGTAATTTTCAATTTCATATATCAAAGCTTACGACTCAAAGGGCCTCCACATTCCATCGTGATGGTTTTGGGATCCGCAAGGAGTGAAGGGCACCATGCCTTTGCCTTTACATGTAGTGAAGAGAAAAGGTAAAAAGAAATTCAATGGAATTGTTACGTATATAAAAAATTGTGCCCCCTAAGCTACAATATGTGTGCGGAAGGGGGTTGGCTTTTGCATTGATTAAGTCATGAAAATTAAGGAACAAGATACTAATGGACATCCTGACTATAAACTATCAATATTCAATATGAAGATTGACTTGGGATATTAAAAACTTGAAACAAAATATTTTCTTGAATTGTCAACCTTATTTGGCCATTCAATGATATTTAATACATGAGATTATAAGAGGACCCACACGAATGGTCGACAGGAAAAATGGTGTCACTTGTGAAAATTATGGTATGCAGAAATTTTGATGTCTTGCATAGTTCAAGTTTCAATTTCAAAGGTATAGTCTCTCCACGTCCAGGTCAGGTCTCAGTTTCAAAGGTATAGTTCCTCCGAGTCTAGGGGTTTCAAGGTTCTCTAAAGCTACCTAAAACTTGGAAAACTCCTATAACTATGCTCCTTGGATTTTTGGACATTTTTGCTTTGTAATATTCCATTGGCATTCAAAGGATCGAGGCGAAAACATTAACTTATTCACATAATGTTTTCAAATTTAAAAACTTTAAGTACAAAAGCCTTTTGGAGGAAACTTATTTTCACTTATGTCGCGATTTAGAAGTTTGATGTAACTTATTTTCACTTATTTTCCTATATTTTCTTTCATCACATAAACTTATATTATCTACACACAAATTTCTCTCATTTTTAAAACATATTGAATTTCTATTCAGTGTCTCATTTCCCCCTCTTTGGGGGTATGCTAGTTATAACCATTATTAAAACCAGGTCTCATGTTTGTTCCACACAATCTACATTTTCTTTTCCACTGGATTCGTTGTTTGGTTGCTTTCTTTTCACCTACAGACTTAGAAGGACGCGGAATACCAGTTGCTCTTTACCTGCAAACTAAAAAGATAAAACTGTCCAGAGATCACTAGACAAAGATTTTGGATATATAACTATAGGAGTTTATTTTCTAAAGTGGAGATTCATTGTTTTTGTAGTAGAGCATTGGTATATTTCATTAGCATGAGTGATCCATGGATCAAACTGCATCATTTTATTCCATTCTTGGGGTTAAGAAGGACTCTTCCACTGTTGAAATACGTAGTGACAATATATTTTATATTTCTTAATATTCATAGTGACTCTTATGTAATTTTGACTTTATATATCATTTAACATTTCCTATATGATATTTTTGATAACGAGTCTTTGAACCCATTCACCGAATTCCTCCAAGTAGAAAACAATGGAACAAACTTCACTTTTGGAGGATTGTGGAAGCTGCGATTAAAACTCTGAACTATTCCATCCATTACATACCACTTTGAAATGGAATTACTTAGCCTAGCTATGATAATGATCTTCCACAAATTCTATACAAGGTATATTATTATATAGTGGCGGGGCTTATTGGCGTTTGCTGGTCACTTAATTTGTGACTGTTCTAGTTGGTAAATTTTGAAATAAAATGAATTACATTAATAAAATTTTATTAAATAGTTTCATAATTAATTTTATTAAATCATTTCATCTGAATTATGAAGGATGTCGGCACAGTTATGAGGCTCTTCGCGAAAGCTTCCTAGTGTCTTTTAGATTTTGAACGTATATTTCTTTATAGAATTCATCAATGAACCTAGGTTGTATATTTTGGAGCACCTTATATACTGGACAGACTCTCCCTTGGGAGGGGAGCCTGTCAAATGGGCACCATTGGATGAAAGATCCAACGGTACCCATTTGAGAGGCTCCCCTACCGAGGGAAAGTCTGTCCAGTAAATAGGGATTGCCGTATATTTCTTTAAAGATTTCATTAATTAATTTCTAGGTTGTTTATTTATTTCTTTTGTTCAATGAATGCTAAATTCTTCCACATACTTCCATTTCATACTTCAAAAAAAAATGTGTTCTATATTTTTCTCGAGTGTGAGGTCAATTGGTTTACATAATTCAAATCCTGGGTGACACCTAGCCCAAGGTTGGAATCCCAAAGACCGTTCCATCATGGAAAACATAGTATTGATTTTTTTTAATATATTATTTATGTATAGATGTTTTTATTTGAGATTTGGGGTGAACTACTATTTATGTTTTTTCATTTACGGATGAGAAATATATTTGAGTTATAATATTTTTTTTCTTTTCAATATTTTATTTTTGTTTACTACATAACAAGAACACATTTTCATTTGTGCTTCATACTAGTCAACACATTTGAATTCCATAAGGTATTTACCCTATCCAATTCATTTGGATTACTTTTTTTATTACTTGCAAGAATATCAAATAATGTTTATGGATAGTTTTATATGAAAGGAATTACAACAATATTACGAAATTGAGGAATTCAATGTAATAAAAATTTGTCCATTGGAGAATCAACAAATCTTCTATGATTTTCAATGATTAAGAATAAATTGTAAAGAAAGATGATTTCAATGGGACAAAAGCTCACTCTTAACACCTATTTATTAAGGTTTGACATATTATAATATTTATGATCTTATGTTAATTACATTGTAAGCTAGCAACAAATATTTCTTTATAATTAAAGTTTAATGCAAATGTTTTTTTTCCATACTATGGTATGTTTTACCTCTGTCTCTCAACAACTAAACAACTTTGATAGTAACATAAGGAAAAATATACATGATATTGGAAACTATGGTAAGTAATTATACATTATATTTAAAACTATCATGATACATGGTATATGGTATAACTAACAATCTAAAATTAAAATGCCATGAACTATTCTATTTACTCTATAAATTTGACACATGATTTTCTTTCACATGTAAGTGACTATCATCTGAAGAGTTCATAATGAAAATATTAGGTATTAAAATATATAAAAAATGAAATGAATGAATATACATATATATGGACATATCTAGTCAAAATGATTGAAATGTATGCATTTATATCTTTACTCTTTTACCAAAACAACAATTAAACCTTTTGTATTCAATTTCATCAATTGTCGAAATCTACATGCAAATATCTCCTCCCCATTGCAAGTAGCAATGTCGGGGACATTGCCACCACGTGGCTGTTGTTTATTATCTTATCTTAATAGTTTGTTATGTATATGTTTTTTTTAATTGATTTTTTTCCTTATGAGTTGTCCTTCCTGTAATCATTTCCTGTTCCTCTTGTTCAAAAGGAGATTGCGTGTTACACCCTAAAAAGTAATAATAATGTGGTGAAATCACAAGGTATTCCAAATTGCAACTACCTTGGAAAGTACTTACACTTAAAATAACATGTCCGAGAGAATCAGCATCTGAGATATAATGGGCCATGTCAAATAATTGTTCGTTCCAACACAGACAAATAGAATGTAAATTTATTCTTCAAACAAAATCAATTGGAACGTTGTATATGTGTTTTCACATATACGCTGTTTAAATCAATCAATTTTTGGGTGAGAGAATTTCACTGTTCTCGGTTAAGGGAAAATGCATGGATCAAATCTCAATACAATTAATTGTCCTAGAATGGATGGCATTGAAATGCTAGCATGGCGATCATTTCAATCTAAATGTTTTAACAATTTTATTGGCGTCTCGAGAAAGCGACGAATTAATGTCTTCGGAAAATATGGCAATTACGAAAGCATTCTTTACGGTTGAAAGAAAAGAATATGCCATCGAAAGTATTGCGGCATAAAGTTGAAAGATAAATTATTCGACATCACATTTTTCTCTTTTTCAATTCTTCTTATGTTATTGTCATGTGAGAATCAGCCATCTATGAAAATGATATTAAGCCAGTCGGCCAAGAAAACACTTTACACGTTCTCTTGTAAAGCAGTATCCCGCGTCGAGCTGCTACGATACGCGACTCAGTAGCTCAGCTATGGTTATACTGGTCTACCCTTATGGCTTTTATTAACTCACAATTCTCACATGCACGTTCATTCACTTATATACAGGGACCGATTAAGCAATCCAGAGACTTTAGGTCGTGATTGCCATGGCAGAACAATCAAGAAGTGAAAATGAGTTCTTTCCCGATGAGTGGGCTGCACGAGTGAAACAAATCATTTTTCATGAAGCTGAGGAAATAAGGCCAACAAAAGATGCCCCGCCTATGCACTTGCCTAAAGCCGTGCTTAGTGCAAATCCAGAGCAATACATACCTCAATTTATCTCACTAGGACCTTACCACTATCATGATCCCAGGATCGAAGGTGTGACTGATGTAGGTTTTCATTATGATGAGCTCACTAAGATATCAATGAAGGAAGAGTACAAAATCAAGTTCGCAGCCACTAAAAAAATCATCATAAACTAGCAATTGCCCCAAAAGGTGCAATAATACGTCGTAAGAGGAAAAAGTCAATGTGATAAAATAAAAAAGAGAGTGTTTTTTTCGTGCGAATTATTATTGATAGTGATGATCTTCTACCCAACGTGATATAACATGATGACTCTTTGTTTATGCTTGGTACGAAGGAAACCTTGTTTGTTATATCAAGGACTATAAATTATGCATGCATAGTTGTTTTCTGAGATGGTTTAAACATATGGGTGCTCTGGTAGATGGGACACCCAATTTTGAGCTTTGTTAGTACTTGTGGCTGATCAAGTGGAAACTCAAATGCTCTACAAGATCAAATGCTTTTATTTCATCCATTGTTTTGCCTCAAAGAGACTATGTACTCACAACATTCAAATTCATGGGGCACTAGAATTTTTTAGTGCTTTGGAGCTATATGTCCATTTTAACAAGTATGCACAATACCCATTAAAGGAAAGTGCCAAGAAAGTTGACATATATTCAAAGGTTCCAAATATAAAGGAATTAACAAAAACAAATAACTGACAACATCTATTTTGTGAATTTCTTGTATTGTATTTAATAGTTGACATGGGATATCATCATAAAATGACCATAAAACCTAAATGAGATTAAAACATCATACCATATTCAAGTAGGTCCTAGAGTGACATCCACAATAACACAACTATGCCTTCCTGAGTTGACATTGACATAATACAAGTCAAGAACTTTTGTGGAAGGAACTTTGATAGCAACAATATGATACCTTCCTCATTGTGTGTCCTCTTCTACAACTAATTTATAAGTCGTCTCCATGCATATTTACATGTCCTCATAGTGACATCTCAAATAAATGTGTATTATTAGCTTCAACAATAATTTTTACATGGTTTTCATCAATAGAGCCTTTTCACCACTTCATTAAACCATTTTCAACGTCGTATGAGCATTCAAATATGTCCTATCAATTAGACATATCTAGTCATTTTTCCTTTAGCTACTTTAGTAGGATAGGCTAGGCTCGAGTAACGTCGTTAAAGCTATATGTTCCTAAGGCTAGTTTGAACATCCTGATTCAAGTAGGTGTTATTCCTAAAATCGAAAACTAAAGCTAATGTAAATATCTCATATTTTGTTAAGCCTTGTTCTTCAACTTGATGAGCTATGGCATATGCACTTCTATCAAGAACTTGTCAATCTATAATAAATTTTAAAATTTTAATATAAATTTAAGATGTATTCTTTTTAACTATTTTTAAATTAATATGATGTTTTAGATTTTTTTACTATTAAAATGATTGAAATTTTAAATATATTATAATAAATAGTTTTAGACAAAATGAAAATAAAAATCTAAAATAAAGAGAAGTTATGAAAATGAATAATGTCATTGTATATATTGAACAACAATATGCATAGTAGTTTAGCAGAAACTTTCAATTTAATTTAGTTTCAACACTTTAAAACATATTTTACTCGAAATCAGATAAAACCATGATTGCTGGTAGTTGATCTTATCAATACAATGGTCTATTTATTTTAAAGGTTATCTCTAAATTGCAACTATTAAGTGATTGAAGAAATATTTTAAATTGATTAGGGCTGATGCACAATCATGGACTCCTTTAAGGACACTTTAGATGCCACATAATACTGGAATAAATCGAAAACTTTGACTTTAGGTGACAATTAGGAGTACTTCCCTAAATTATTTGAAGATGAAGTAAAAAGAGAAAAGATAGGTAATTGAATCAGCTTTCATAATATATAGCATTTATGCAGAGAAAATGTGTGCAAATGATTATAAAATTAGTTTCCGTGAAAGTGGGTTTTCAAATTTTCAGCAGATCTTAACATATATGTTTGTGCGGGTGCAACAATATATGAGGTAAATGATGTCCATTTGGGATAAAATCTTGCAGACATATAAAGGACATATGGGCCTAGTGCAACACTATTTATTCATAAATTTTCATGAATTACTTTTTTTATTATTAATTATTGAATTCAGAAAAGTTTGAAATTAAAACCTTATGTGTGGGTGCAACACTTTAGGGGAAAAAATTAATGAAATCCTTGATTTCTTAATATAATATCGTAGAGCTTGATCTCTTCTAGTGCACCATATAGTTTTTTTGGGAAATGGTGATGGAAATCAAAAGTTATATAACAAACAATCGATGTGATTATTTTCGAAAACTAATGTGTGTCATTTAGAAAAATAATTATAAATAAATAAAACATAGTTTTGAAGGAAAAAATTATATATTCAGAATCGTCATTTCGTACTCTACAATATCCTACATTTTCATAAAAAAATATTGTCTATGTCATATCAAAACACGAGATCTAATCTGAGCATATTGATAGAGTTCTAAAAGACAAGCAATAGCCTTGGTTGATTTGTCCTAGCCAATAGGTTCGGTATTCTTAAGCTGCTTCCAAACCTAATGCCAAACCTTAATCCCGCCAATTATTTAAATTTTCAAATAACGCATATGCGATATAGCTTATCCATATCACATATGCGTTATATCGCATATGCGATATGGATAAGCTATATCGCATATGCGTTATAGATTATTCATATCGCATATGCGTTATATCGCATATGCGATACATAGAATTATGTTCATAGCTAATTTATGTGGTATGGCTTCTAGATTCTCAATGTCACTAGCTACTTCGAAGTTCTATGGCTGGTGGGTTCCCACTATAGATTACTTCGTGGAAGTTCTTTAATGTTGCTAGCATAATTGAACTAGGTAAATTCTAATGGTGTTATAGGTAAGTTTTAACTAATTTGTTTTTTCCTAATGCATCATTGTTCACCACCCTCATCCTCATCATCATCACCACCCTCATCCTCCTCATCATCATCATCACCCTCATCCTCATCTTCATCATCATCATCATATAGTCATCATCCTCCTCCTCCTCCTCATCATCATCATTGTTCATCATCATCATCATCACCATCACCCTCATCAGCTTCATCATCATCATCATCACCCTCATCCTCATCAGCATCATCATGGTCATCATCATCATCATCATCATAATTAGATGTCATCGTTCCCTCATCCTCATCCTCCTCCTCCTCGTCATTGTCCTCATCCTCCTCCTCATCATCATTAGCATCACCCTCATCCTCATCAACTTCATCATGGTCATCATGGTCATCATCGTCATCCTCATCCTCATCATCATCATCGTCAATCTCATCATCATCATCACCCTCATCCTCATCATCATCATCATCATCCTCATCCTAATCATAATCATCATGGTCATCATCATCATCATCATCATCATCATCACCCTCATCCTCATCACCATCCTCATCATCATCCTCATCATCACCTTCATCATCATCCTCATCATCATACTCATCATCCTCCTCCTCATCACCATCATCCTCATCATCATCTTCATCGTCACCCTCATCCTCATCCTCATCATCACCCTCATTAGCATTGTCCATCACCCTCATCCTCACCATCATCATCATCTTCATCGACAGCCTCATCCTCCTCATCATCATCATATTCATCATCCTCCTCATCATCACCATCAACCTCATCATCGTCTTCATCGTCACCCTCATCCTCATCATCATCATCACCCTCATCCTCATCATCATCAAGCTCGATCCTCATCATCATCGTTCATCACCCTCATCCTCATCCTCATCATCCTCATCATCATCATCATCATCATCATCATCATCATGGTCATCCTCAACATCATCAACATCCTCATCCTCATCATCACCATAATCCTCACCCTCCTCCTCATCATCATGATCATCATGATCATCATCATGATCATCATTGTCATCATCATCATGGTCATCCTCAACATCATCAGCATCCTCAGCCTCATCATCCTCATAATCCTCATCCTCATCATCATCACGTTCATCACCCTGATCCTCCTCCTCCTCCTCATCATCATTGTCATCATCATCATGGTCATCATCTTCATCGACACCCTCATCCTCAACATCATCAGCATCCTCCTCCTCCTCCTCATCATCATAATCCTCATCCTCATCATCATCACGTTCATCACCCTCATCCTCCTCCTCCTCCTCATCATCATGATCATGATCATGATCATCATGATCATCATGGTCATCATCACCCTCATCCTCATCCTCATCATCATCATGATCATCATCATCCTCATCCTCCTCCTCCTCCTCATCATCATCACCCTCATCCTCATCAGCTTCATCATGGTCATCATCTCCATCCTCCTCGTCCTCCTCATCACCCTCCTCCTCCTCCTCCTCATCATATTGACCATCCTCCTCCTCATCACCATCATCCTCATCATCATCTTCATCATCACCCTCATCCTCATCCTCATCATCATCGTTCATCATCTTCATCGACAGCCTCATCCTCAACATCATCAGCATCCTCATCATCATCATCATCATCATCATAATCATCATCCTCATCATCATGACGTTCATCACCCTCATCATCATCATCATCATCATCATCATCATCAGATGCATCATTGTCATCATCATCATGGTCATCATCTTCATCGACACCCTCATCCTCAACATCATCATCATTGCCATCATCATCATTGTCATCATCATCATCATGGTCACCATGGTCATCATCATCATCATGGTCATCGTCATCATGGTCATCATCATCATCATGGTCATCATCATGGTCATCATCATCATCATCACCCTCATAATCCTCATCCTCATCACCCTCATAATCATCATCGTTCATCACCCTCATCCTCATCATGATCATCATGGTCATCATCATCATCATCATGGTCATCATCATGGTCATCATCATCATCATGGTCATCGTCATCTTCATCGACACCCTCATCCTCAACATCATCATCATTGCCATCATCATCATTGTCATCATCATCATCATGGTCACCATGGTCATCATCATCATCATGGTCATCGTCATCTTCATCGACACCCTCATCCTCAACATCATCATCATTGCCATCATCATCATTGTCATCATCATCATCATGGTCACCATGGTCATCATCATCATCATGGTCATCGTCATCTTCATCGACACCCTCATCCTCAACATCATCATCATTGCCATCATCATCATTGTCATCATCATCATCATGGTCACCATGGTCATCATCATCATCATGGTCATCATCTTCATTGACACCCTCATCCTCAACATCATCAGCATCCTCATCATCATCATCATCATAATCCTCATCCTCATCCTCATCCTCATCACATTCATCACCCTCATCCTCATCCTCATGATGATGATGATGATGATGATGATGATGATCATCATGGTCATCATCACCCTCATCCTCATCCTTATCCTCATCATCATCATGTTCATCACCCTCATCCTCCTCCTCCTCCTCCTCCTCCTCCTCCACATCAGATCATTGTCATCATCATCATGGTCATCATCTTCATCGACACCCTCATCCTCAACATCATCAGCATCCTCATCATCATCATCATCATAATCCTCATCCTCATAATCATCACGTTCATCACCCTCATCATCATGGTCATCATCATGGTCATCATCATGATCATCATCATCATCATTGTCATCATCATCATGGTCATCATCATCATCATGGTCATCATCCTCCTCATCATCACCATCATTGTTCACCATCATCATCATCATGGTCATCATCATGATCATGATCATCATCATGGTCATCATCCTCCTCCTCATCACCATCATTGTTCACCACCACCACCACCATCATCATCATCATCACCATCATCACCATCATTGTTCACCATCCTCGTCATCATCATCATCATCACCGTCATCCTCCTCCTCCTCCTCCTTATCCTCATCGTCTTCATCGACACCCTCATCATCATCCTCGTCGTCGTCATCATCATCATCATCATCCCTCATCCTCATCATCACCATCACCCTCATCCTCATCATCAGATCATCATAGTCATCATCCTCCTCCTCATCACCATCATTGTTCACCATCATCTTCATCGTCACCCTCATCCTCATCATCATCATCATCACCATCACCCTCATCCTCATCATCACCATCACCCTCATCCTCATCCTCATCATCATAGTCATCATCCTCCTCATCATCACCATCACCCTCAGCCTCATCATCATCATCTTGCTAACAATTGAATGTTTAGTTTCTGAGATAAGGAAATCTATTGATTTGAACAAAGAATAAGTATTCAAGAAAGTTCTTCATATCCAATTAATATTTTAATGAAACAAAAACAAAGAATAAGACTTGCAACCACTTAGTATAAGAAAGTTCCTCATGTCCAGTTAATATTTTAACTAAACAAAAACATTAAGGTTATTTTAAGCCAATAAACCAATAGATTTCATGGATGTTTGTCTTAGTTCACTTTTAATTATGTGTAGGGACTTGTTTGAGATTTATTTTGATCCCAGTTATTTTATTTTCAAATAATAAAAGTTATTTTATCTTCAAATAATTAGAGTTATTGTTCAAATAATCAGAGTTATTGTTGTATAAAATAACTATTTGATTATGTATATGTGCATGTATGTTTATGCATAATATGCATACAAAACTATATAAGTGTATATTTCAATGAATGTATGGATCATATTTTAAAAAATATATATATAAAAGGCTAAGGATGGGGAGATGGAAAAATGGATGTACATATTTTTTCTTATGCAACCCAAATCACCAAATCTATCTATCTAAAGCTAAAAGAAAAAGAAGACAAGCATGTACAACAATTAGAGGAAAAGTTAAGAATCCTGAGGTGGAAAAGGCTTAACAAAAAAAAAGATGACAATGTAAATTTAACACATTTTCATTGAGAACTAAATCACATATGCGATATATCGTATATGCAATAAATCGCATATATGATATATCGGGAATACGTTATGGAAAACCCTTTCCCTTTTAATAAATTCAATATCGCATATGCGATATATCACAGGTGCGTTATATTGGAAATGCGATTTATGTTTTATAGAAAATGTAAGGCGACGTTGTGTTGGCCACCTTTAATGTATCAAAAGACATAATTCGTCTGAACCCGCGCACAGAGAATTGTTGGACATGCAAATTTTTATCATTACTTACATAATTGCATAGTTTTGTACAGGTTTGGGTGGATTTCAATGGGGAATGTACATAATAGAGGAAGAAAGTCAGCAAGGAAGGTGCTTACACCGGAAGAAGCAGAAAATAAAAAACAAAAAAAAAGGGAAGATTCAAGGAATCATCGGCATTCATTACATGAGCAAATAATTCCAATTCCCCCTCAAGAGATACCCGACCTAGAGGCTAAGGAAGATAATGTAACATTAAAAGAAGCTGGTTATACGAAAGTTGATATTATTCATCCATTAGTAGATGGTCAATCTTGTGAACAGTTCAATAATTATGTTACTCCCGATGCAAATGTGACTCAGCAACAACCATGTTCGGTGGTTCAATCTCCTAATCGAAGTTATGAGCTCGTAGTGGATGTAAACGTCACTCCAGCATTTCAAACGGCAAGAAATTTTGCATCAAAACGAAAGAGAACTCCTAAACGAATACAAAAGGATGAGAGCGGATTGACTTCCATGGAAGGTAAGGTGGCTAAACACACTATCCTTTGTCATTCTTCTCAAATAATGAAAAAATATTTTGATAACAAATCCGAAGCCGGTAAATGCCAACTATTTTTAGCTTTGCTTAAATCTAGAAATATGGAAACTATTAGAAGAAATTTAGGCATAACAACAATGAAGAATATGGAATCAAGTAATCACATTTCTAAATCTCTTGCTGCTGCATTCACATCGATTGGTAGAAAAACTTGTTCAAAAGATTGTAATGTGGCTCGTCGTGAATTGGCTAAATCAATTGTATGTAGATCCACAAGACAACATCGTTTACTTAAATGCACATAAAAAATTGTTCCTTTACATCCAAAGACTCTTAAAAAATATTCAGTAGGAAGAGACAACCTTGATGTAGAGGGACAAATGGAAACATTATGGGCATTTAGCGGTAGGCTTCCCCGCAAAGACATGAAGTTAATCGAAGCAGTGAAGGGCCTATTGGTGAAGAACCAAACCCATAAGCAATATTGACAGCCGCATCAATGTTCTCAACATTGATCGACGGACTATGCGACTGTGGTGTGCCATGTGACACCAGCTGTATATTTGTTCACAAAAATTGTTAAAGATAATTAAATAGAAATAAAGTGTGAAACAATTGAAGATTTTGACATGAAACAAAATATAATATTAAAATAATGAGTTTACTTACAAAGCAAAGTAATCCATCATCTAGGAAGTCGGAAGCAGGGCCATAGCATATGCCTCCACACGATGTGCTAGGGTGTGGAGTGAAACGATGCTCTAAAGACTCAGCATCTCCTCTGTGATCTGTAGATGGGCCCACCGTAGAAGTGCCAGCCCCTTGGTCTACATTGCCTTGGACATCAGTCCCATGCTCAAGCAATGTCTTTTCCATGTCAAGTAATGCCTCCTGTGTATACTCAATGACAGGACCTGCAGGAGGATATACCCGAGGGGGTTTTGGTGTGCGTGGTGGGCATGGCACATAGTTGGGATCTGTCCTGGCTCCTTCCCTATCTTGGGGCATGCCATGAACAACACCCTAGTTGCCTAAGAGATCGAAGTAGTTAACATGTTTCCCTAGGATGAATTCTGCATACAACTTCCTAAGGAAATAAAATGGGATGTCCCTATTCCCATGGGGGTCTTCATCGAAGACCATATACCAACGATCCATCCAATTAGCCTTTATATTTGGTTCAGTGCACCAATCTATGGAAATGTGTGCTCGACTGGTGGGTGGAACCAATCTAATGCTGGGGTGCCGAAATAATGCAAATAACTGGTCTTTTGTAATTTTAAGGGCTTTGATGTCTTTATGAGTCAATCCATCGGAGTAGTATTTCCTCCTAGATTCTCTGTACGAGGTAATGTTGTACAGAGCTCCTTGCGCATCAAAAATTGTGTTTGTTATCATGTCCAAGGCATCAGCTAAAGAATCTCTCAAATGACCCCCCCCCTCTAATAGATGATATAAGGCGCCTCAATGATGCCAAGCGTGCAATAATTTGTGTGTTTCTATCTTCTTCCCCCTTCGGGTCTGGGTTTGGTTGTGGGTTAGGTTGTGGGTTAGGTTGTTGTGGGTTATTAGAGGGTGGGTTTTCCACATTCTGTTGTTGATTTGTGTTGTCTGTTAAGATTTAAACATAAAATTGCCAGTTAATTTACTTAGAATCATTATTTGATTGTTCACATTTGAAATTATTTTTTTAAATTTGTTCAAAATAATTATAAAAACAAAGAAATTATGAACAAAATTAAAGAATGGAAGGCTAAATGGAAAGGATTGAACTAGCATAAATAGCTGCCATTGGAGCAATCCACCTCGAACTCATCCTCGACCTCGAAAAGGTAAAACACAAATCGCACTTGCGGTTTTTTGCTTCTCCATTTTTTCGCTTCTGCGTTGTTTCGCTCCTCCGTTATTTCGCTGTCCCGATGCTTTGAAAATGAGGTTGCGGCCTCTATTTTATATTTTTTTCTGCTTTTGAATATCGCAAGTGCGATATATCGCATATGCGATATATTGCACTTGAGATATACTTCTTTTGTGGTCCCCTTACAAAAAAATATGTTTTACAAAAAAATGCATTTCAACTTCTTGAGGGTCTCCCCCCCACTTGTTCTATCCAATATTTCATTGATTTAATTTTTGGTGAATCCATACAAATGCTTTTTCTTACGAATTATCTCCACATAAAGTTATTGAATTAGAACATAAGATTAATCCCTTGTGGGATCTGTCCATATCCAACCTAGTTCTTCCTCTAATGGCTCCATTTCCTTCATTATTCCAAAAGCATAGAAGTGGTTCCCTGTCAAAGATTCTCGTGCTCTTAATAAGATCACTACAAAAAATTGCTATCCCTTGTCACAGTATGATGATTTTCAAGGGTAACAAATTCTTTATCAAGATGAAATTGTTAAATGGGATAACATCATTAGGTTTTCATGAGTTCCAGTGACACCTATAAGATTGATTTAAGACTAAGTTTCTTCTCCATCCAAGGATTTTCATTGTGATATATCTTGAAAAAAATATCATTTTTAGTAAAACATAGGAAGAGAACCTATGTGTGAACTTGGTACTAAAGCTACTTCGAACTCACAAATTGCAGGTTACTCACAAAAAAGTATTATATTGGGAAACCTCCATTCACTATCTAGGACTTCTTATTGATAAAATTGGAATAGGTGTTCATCTTGCCAATGTACAAGCTCTTGTTAACTGGCTCATCCCCTCATTGTTGTTGCTTAAAAAAGTATTTATCGGTGGCCTAAATTTTTATCAACATTTTACTACTCATTTATCTCACATTTCATACCCCCTACATCAACTCTCCAATCCACTTGTGTTTTCCTAACAAAGTTAATGGATGAGAGTTCTTGGAACTCAAACACTACATTGTATTTGAAATTGGTTTTGCACCTTTTGGATTCGCAATATCCCTTTGAGATTGAGACAAATGCTTCACACTATGCTACTAGTGTCATATTAAAATGGGTTGGTCATCCCACGAACTATCATTCCAAGACTGTGACAAACACCAATCTGAAGTACAACACGTATGACAAAGAATTTTGAGATCTAGTGAAGGCCTTGAAGCAATGGTGCCATTATGTTTTGGATAAGGAAAACAATTTTTGTACTAATAATCATCCCTTAATCTTTTGAATTCATAGTCTAAGAGTTAAGAACAATTCCATCTCAAACATGCCTCCTACCTACAATAGTTTCACGTGGTCTTTAAATATAAGAAAGGGAGTTCAAATTAGCCGACAAATGTGTTGAGTTTCCCTCCACCTCAACCAATGCACATTTTGGATGTTCCTTGTGTTGCCTATGAAGCTTGGAACAACTATATGCTACTAGTACTTTCTTTGGGTCAGTTTGGAAGGCCTTTCATCATCCCACCCAAATTAATTTTTATTTGGGAGGGTTGGATGTGTATGCATAATTAAATTTTCCTACCCAACACTCTAGGCTCCTTAGTTTTGATTTGGGAAGCTCATGCCTCTTGATATGGTGGACATTTTGGCCCACTTAAGATGCGTTGAAAGGGAAAAATGACCCTTCATCAACAAGGATATAGTGTCCAATTGGAGGTCCCAATTAGAACCTCTTTCATTTGTGATGACGCTTTTGACTACTATGTGGACCCAATTGTCATTTGTATGTGTACGCTTTTTTGTGATTTTATTCTATTTTAAGACCCTATTATGTAGATATATTTATAGATGTACAATGCATTTCTACCTAACTTATCCTAGCCATGATCTATTCTTACAATTAAGCTAAGAATGAGCATGAACCACATTAATTTTCATATGGAATAAATTCATATACATATGCAACCATATGATTCACTTAATATTAATAGAGTGAAAATAGATGCAGATAAATCAACAACCAAATACATTACTAAAGTCCCTCTCTCATTCTGGTACAAACACTTAAAGAAGATTAAAATATCAATTGCCTCAAAGAACTCACAAGTGTGGGTTTTCTATGTGTAAACGAATCCCCTAAAGAACGACCTACTATGATTGACATTGTGGGTGTACTCCAAAACATCTGAGAGGTCCATTTCTAAGAGTTGTTGGCATTACCATCAAGTATAACACATTTGTTGGGTAGTTCAAGTACTAAACAAGGCAATAAAAAACGCAATAATCAAGGCAATACAAAACGCATATGCGATATATCGCATATGTGTTTTCTAAATGTTCCATATCGCACTTGCGATATATCGCATATGCGTTTTGTAAATGCTAAATATCGCATATGCGATATATTGCATATGTGATATTTAACATTAAAACACGCATATGCGATGTACATTTCCATGAACCTTAGCGTTGTGTTTGGGCTCGGGTTATTCCGAACGTACCATCAATAACGCATATGCGTTCCTGATTTGCACTTCGGAAGTGTGTTTCCGATTTCTTAAGTGGCATCGAAAAGTGGAACCAACTTTGTGCGAGCGCCCATTAATTAATTGTTTTTTGTCATAATATTGTAAAAGTAATGATAATTTTTCATTCTTTTTAATAAAATATTGTAGAAATTAGAAAGGAAAAAAAACCTATATTTTAAATAAAATACAAAAACCACTATTTTACAAATACACAATTTTATATTTTTACTTTTTTGAAAATTATTAATGCAAGAAACTAAACTATTTTTTTTTAATTGATGATGATGATGATGATGGTTAACGTCTTTGGTCTCAAGAATCCCGAGCTCACTATAATTTTGACAAATTAAAAGGCTAGGAAGGTTGGTATTGCAATAAATATTATGAAACTTAATGTGGGTGTACATAGTGCACTCTAAGAGGAAGTTGTTTTCATCTTCAATGTTCCTATCCTCATAGAGACAACAGATCCTTTCCATCCATGGTGTTTTAGGAATTGTCCAATGACCAGTTTCACTATGGAGCTCATGAGAATTCGTTCTTATCTTGGCTATATTAATTTTTTTCTTTGAACTGGTTAATACAAAGAGATATTTTTGATCTTCTAGAGTATGGTTGATGGCCTCCTCATAATATCTTAGTTTTATTTTAGCCTCTAAATCTTTCTCGCACCACAATTTCTCTTTAAACTTAGAAGTAACAATAATTTTAAGGTTATTAATATTTTGCAATGCAACATTTTCGTCGATCTCCCAGTGGTTTAACCTGGCCATGGTACAACCTCGCTTGAGCCTTAGTTGGTTTTTAACTAGGCCATGGTTTAACCTGGCCATGGTATAACCTCGCTTGAGCCTTAGTTCATTTTTAACCAGGCCATGGTACAATCTCACATGAGCCTTAGTTGGTTTTGGTTGGAATTACAAGCTAGCTTTAGAAGTCTATAGTCCCCCATTTTATTGATTTTGTGTTTAATAATTTTTAAAACAATAATACTATTACAATCATAAAACATTTACTAAAATATTAATTTATAAATAAAAATCTTAAAAAATAAGAAAATATTAAAAAACAAATTTAAATAACATATTTTTAAATTTAAGTTATTTAATTAAAAATAAAAATAAAAAACAATTAATGTTATATGAAAAAATATAAATACAAGTAAATTTCATTTTAAAAAATTACAATTTTGTAAATATGAAAAATATAATTTTGAAAAAGCCAAAATTTGAAAATTTAAACATTTTTAAAATTAGTAATATATTTTTGAACTTACGCTACTATATTTTGAACCTAAATTTGTTTCCAATAAACCAATTTTTGGTGGTTTTTTTCTAGTAAGTTGAAGTTAAAGTTAGAATCAGCAAAGTACCTTGCCTTTATTCTAAATTTACAAAAATATTGTTTTATTTTGAACCTAAATTTGCTTAGAATAATCCAATTTTGGATTTTTTTCTTTAAGTTAAAATAAAAGCAAGCAACTCAATTTGCCTTTATTCTTAATTTAGGAAATATTGTTTTATAGAAAACTTTTAATTGAGGAGCATATTTACAACAATTCTTAAATATGTGAAGGTTATTGTTATAGGGAAGAGAATAGTCTTGGGAAGAGCAATTTGTTTGAGTCCACATTTTTATGATTCAAGGCTAACAATTACTACATATTAAATATTAGATACAAGTTAGATACAAAAATCAGAAAACAAGTCAAAACGACCACCCCAAGCAACACCAATCCAAGCTCCTCTACTCTTGTCCCTCTCAGCAATACAAATCCATAAACAAACCACCCTGGAATTCAAAAGTTCACTTTTATTTGTATTTTGGTTTTCTTTCAAATTTAATCCATGCAGGATGGCATCTGATTAAAAAAATAAATAAATATAGAAAGATATTATTGTTGCCAAGATTGCATTCCAGTCCTTTCAGAAAATATGGATGCACTTATTGAATTTCTTAAAGTAATTTCTTCTTGTTGAATGGATTATGTGCTTCTATTAACTGCCTTTAAGTCCGATTCACACTTAACTGATGCAAAATGTTATCTGGCAAACATGGTTATTTGTGTCTCTAATTTTTATATCACTTCTTATTATAGACTATAAATATTCACTTCTTTTACATAAAAAATTGGTTTTATAGTAATTGCTATTATATTTTTTTCAAGCTTCTTGTTGTTCATACTTTTTCCCAATGTTATCTCTATTAAAATCACTTACTATATGTTGCCTCACTGGATAGGAACAATCTAGAGGTTGGATTCTGGAAGACATAAAGAAATTTCTTTGTCATGTTGTAGGTATGCGAAATTTCTTCGTCATGATGTAAGTTTGTGTTTGTATTATATACCTAACTTTTAGGGTATTTAGAATTTACTGGCCATTTCCTCTTTGAATGCCAAAATTAAAATCATCTTAAAAATTCAAAGTGGTTTTTCACACCTCTAAAATACTCGTTTCTGTTGAGTAAAGAAAAAAACCGCTTGAATTGCTCCCTAGTAAGACCCTTGCTGTTTCCACGCGCCTTGATAGTTAATGTGATTGAGTCATGGTCCCATGTGAGTCAAATCGACCTTATCTGCAGCTTCATGTGGCAATAAATGTTTTCTAGTTGTCCTGTTGGCAAAGATTTTGCTCACAAGGTATGTGAATCTAATTGTTAATCTTCCATGGTGGTCTGATCTCCATGTTTTACTCTTTTGAAATCCAAGTTTTTAAAGACTATTTTTTAGGTTTTCTTTGAAATATATGGAACTGAAAGAAAATTAGGGCTACCAACCCCACTATTTGATCTCCTTATTCACAATACAATGTAAATTGGAAAATAGCCTACGAGAGAATGGTAGCACTCCACAATGCTCTCTCAAGGCTCGAAACATAAAAGGAAGGAATAGAACCATGATAGTTAAGATAGTGAATGCAAATGTTGTACCAAACAATTAAGCAATTGAATATTACTTGCATAATTCAAACATTAAAATTCAAAACTGAAATGCACTTTTGAAAGGGCTTAATTTGTTTTCTTGATTAAATGTTAACATCTGTATAATCTATACAAGAAGAAAAAAATGTATTTGGATCAAGGGATTTGGAGGATCCCAAAGTGTTAGTGAGTGCGTCGATTAAAGAAAAAACCTCTTACACATGGATATGGATCCTTAACCAAAAGACCAAAAAGGGGTATTCAGATGAAGAAACAAAATAGATCCATGTTATAAAATGCCATGCCTAATCAAGTGAATTGAAGTAGTCATCATTGCTCCTCATCATCAATTCTAGCCAGTTTCTTCAGTACAACACTAATAGGAGGCCTTTGAGAAACAACCTCACCAGTTCCATCCAATGAAATGCATGCTAAATGAGAAGCCTCCTCTTTTGAGTACTTATTCATTAGATTTATATCGATGAATTCATCTGGCCTCCCCGATTGTACAAGAGGTCTTATTGAAGAAGAGTTAATCCTTGTTTCTCTAGTGAGAAGCTTCAACAATATGATTCTGAAAGCATACACATCACTTTTCTCTGTAAGACAAACAACTGTGGTGTATTCTGGAGCCAAATATCCCATGCCTACAGGAGATTTCAGGATTGAATACACAATGTCATCTGCTAATAGTTTGTGTAGACCAAAATATGAAAGAAGAGGATTTAAGTGTTGATTAAGAAGAATCTTCTAAGCTGAGATGTTTTGATGCACAATAGCTTTGCTTATGCCTTCATGTAGATACTCAATTCCAGTGCCTGCACAAGTCGATACCAGATAACAAAACCAAACAGTGAATAAATATAGAAACAAATAAATGACAGGCTTAAAATATACCATACCAATGATATGACCTATTTACAAGTTATTTTATCAAAATATGTTCCTTTCATGGAGAATTCTCATTACAAAAGCATCCAATACTCCAAATTCTTGAATGCGGGTATGTTTTCCATGAATCTATGGAGTTGGTTGATGCTCAATATTTGTGTCCTAGGCATCTATCAACATTTCTTTGTTTTTTTGTGTATCTTGGGGTCAATGTACTATAACAGATATGTTAGTTTTTTTAAATAATGTTTCTAAAATTTAAAACAGACCTTACACTCGTGTGGAGTTGTTACACACAGAGAGGTAACCAAATTCCTTAAGGTGTCAACGTCTATTTTTTTGCCTCCATAAAACACTCTTTAAGTAGTTGCAGGGACACATTGAGATTAGTACCTTGGGAAATTTGATACCTCTAGGCATGTAACAGATACAAACGAAGTTGTTCTAGTTTACATGCTTTTAAATACCACCAGTGCAATGATTTTCCCAAAGGGTTGGGAATTGTGTTTGAAAATGTGGAACATTTGTTGAACAAGTTTATATGATGATGCATCATCATCTGCTAGCCTACACTGTATATGTGGCAAATTCTCTCTGCCAGAGAATTTTGTGTAACATTCCTCTAATTGTTCTTTTTGAGATCAAATAAAGTTGTTTGTAGCTTATGCATTTGCGTAAAGGCTATTTTTATTAGTTGGTTGCACACATAGAAGTGTAGTTCATTCCACATCCCGAGTGAGTGTCGAGTGACTCATTACCTCTTATTGTTTGTGTGTACCTTTGTGCAACAGAGCATTGGATTTAGACATTGTATTGGGTGCATTGGATGTAGAAACTAACAGAGACCCATCCAAACCAAGGTCATATTTGCAGCTCGGGGTTGTGAAGATCAAGTTTGCATCTCGAATTCACAACTTGGCACAAATATACAATTTCAAGGGAATTATTGGACCCAGAGTTCTAGATGGGCCTATGCTAGTTTCTAGTCATGCCCAGAGATTCAAGAAGTGATATGAAGTGATATCAGACCCAATGAGAGTGGGGTGATCCATCAATTCTTTGTATTTATGTGTGTGCATTAGTATCAGTGTATTGAATATAGACGGAAAATTAGCAATGCAAGGTCAGTTCTATTGAGAGTATGATTGATCCATCAATCCTATGTGTTTGTATGTGTACATAGGGATTAGGTGGATTAAATATATAGAATTAGAATCGAGATAGTACACTGGATGCATTTGGTTTGAACAAAAAGGCCTATAAATAAAATATTGGGACACAAATACATAACCTTGGGCTTCGTAACCTCAAGATGTGTATCAGACCAGGGTTAAGAGAGGTTTATGTTAGTGAAGTTTGTTGAAGATATTTGTGCATGGGTTAGTTAAGATAGAATGTGTATGGTTCATAAGTGTACTTATATCATCAAACCAAAAGTGAATATCAACAAGGAAATCCACTGGGAAGAAGGGTTTAATACTTACCTTTCACAACACCATGTGCAATCCTTAATCTGGCAGGCCAGTCGAGTACCCTCCCATCTTTTGCAATCGGAAACTACAATAGATTTCCTTTGGGTGAAAAATCATACACAATAAAGCACCCATCTCTACCTCTGGAACAACAAAACCCTCTTAACCTAACCACATTTCCATGCCAAAGTGATGACAAAGTCTTGAGACCCTCTTGGAATTCCAATTCCACTGTCTTTCAACTCATCTTATTTATGCTTTTGATGACCACAAAAGATGTGTCTTTGAATAACCCCTTGTAAGAAACACAATAGTTATTTTTTCCCAGCAGATTATTTTCAGAGAAATACTATGTCGCATATTCGATTTCCTCAAGGTTAAATATACAGCTCTGAAAGCATTCATATCATGTTCCTTCATCTGCCAAAGGATTCCAACCTTTTGAGTACTCTAGACTAATTAGTGGAGTGATAGATTTCCTTCCAAAATCCTTTGAATTAGCAATAATTATTCTATTTTTTGTTATCTCATAAGCACTTCTAATCTTATGTTTTCATCTTAAAAATCATGAGAATGTGAAAACACTTGCCATGGTTCCTCCACATATCAAAGCAATCACACCCACAACAATGGAAATGCTTGGGGTTTTAAAGGTTTTGGAGCAATTTTGGAAACTTCTTGACAAATCTAAAGATTCTGGAATCTTCTGCAATGGAGCCTGGAGGTACTGTTGAGTCTCCAGGAGATTTGGCAGTTAAATTTGGTCCCCATGAACCAAGAGATTTTGGCTTTATTAATGGAAAACTGGCATTACAGATTGCAAGCCCAAAAAATGCTTTTCCACAGAGATTTAAATTGTTTCCATACCTAAATCCTTATTGAGTTTGTTTAAAACCTAAAAAATACAAGAGAAACCACACTATATCAACCCATATTTGTCATAAAAATATACTAGAAACAATTCTTACGCTCAAACATACAAATTGAGGTTTTGGTTATCAATCAACTCTTTGCATTTATGTGGACAGGTGTGTAGCCATGCATTGAGTCTAGATGGTGCATCATGTATATTAAACTATACACTAACAGTCCCAACTCAGGTGAATCTAATATGCACCTTGTATTAAAAGGAAACCTTGCATTCATAGGTTCAAACTTAGGGTGCAGTGATCCATCAAATTTTTGTTTTTGTATGTTCCACTTCCTATATGTGTGATAGTGCATTGAATCTGGTGCATTGGATACATTGAATAGGGACATTAGCAGTCTAATTTCAGGTGACTATAATATGCACCTTTCACTGGAAGCAAACCTTACATCCATAGATTCAAACTGAGGGTGTGGTCATCCATCAATTTTTCATGCTTGTATGTGCCTAAATGTGTAATATATGCGTATATACCTATCAAACCATCTAAACTATGATATGCAACATACCTAATGGACATTTTCAAATTGAGGGTGTGATGATCCATCAACTCATGTTTATGCATGAATATATGTAACGGTGCCTTAAATCTAAATAGTGCATTGGTTGTGTTGAATATGGACACCAGCAAAGATACATTGAAACTTGGATGAATTTTCTGTGATATGCATGGCCTTGAGGTTGTGAATCTTGAGGATGCATCAAAATGAGGGTCAGGTGATCCATCAACTCTATGTTTGTGTGTTGACTGTACATGTAAGGGTGCATTGAATCTAGATGGTGCATTGGGGGAATTTTTAAACTCTGGTGATCTGATGGGTGACTCATATGAAATGCACATTGAGTTTGTGAATCTTGTGGATGCATAATTGAAATTCACACAAATGGCTGAGCCATCAAACATTGGAACTTGAGTATGTAAAATCAAAATATCATACCATCAAACCCGGTTTTAGATACTTAATAAACCTATAAAACCCTAAGAAAACATATAAGACTCTTAGACCCGGTTTAAGATATGTTTGTGCTACAAATAAACCTTTAATACCCCAACAAAACATATCAGAACCAGTTTTAGATAGGTTTGGGCTACTAATAAACCTAAAAAACCCCAAGAAAACAACAAAATGAAGATGTATCACTTCTAAACCAAGATAAGACAAATTAGCGATTGTGCTATTTGTAAGTTGTGGGATTAAAAAAAAATGAATCTTAGATAATATTGTTAAACTTAAGTGTGCAGGGCATGAGGAAGATATCACCTTGAAGAGTATTTCCAGAGAGACTATTGTTCCTGACATCCAAAACATCAAGATGAGGTAGGTTTGTAAGAGTTGTGGGTATGGGCCCAAAGAGTGAGTTGAAGCTAAGGTCTAGCCTTGTCAGCGACATCATTTCTCACAGTGATGATGGTATTGCACTATTTAAATCATTGTGTTGCAGTGCAAGAACATTGAGCTTCTTCATAGACCTCAACTCCATCGGTATAGACCCTGTCAACCCATTGCATCACATCTGGAGTGATTCAAATAAAAATGTTTGTTTAAACCTTAGTGATCCCAACACATCAAATGCTTACTTGTTGTTTATGTTAGAAAAACAACAAATCTAGACAATGTTCAAGTGAGAATATATACCTTGCAAGTTGGACATGGCTCCTAGATCCACAGCTGGACTGCTGCAAATACAAATGTTTGCAGCACAGCTGGACTGCTGCAAATACAAATGTTTGTTTCAGCCTTAGTTATCCCAACACAACAAATGCTTACTTGTGGTTTCTATTAAAAAAACAACAAATCTAGACAGTGTTCAAGTGAGAATGTATACCTTGCAAGATGGACATGGTTCCTAGCTCCTTGGGAATAGGACCAAATAGCATATTGACATTAAGCTAAAGGTACAACATCTCAGTTAAGTTAGAAAGCTCTCTGGGTATCTTCCATTGAAGGATGTTGTAATGCAAATATAGTCCAGTGAGACATTTGAGCTTTCCAACTATTGAGGGTATTGAGCCTAATAATCCTTTGCCTTGCAAAGAAACACTTGCCACCTTGCCATGCTCATTGCAGGCAACTCCATCAAAAATCCCATTGCACGGATATCCTCCCCCACAAGTAGAGTATCTCCCCCTTGGGGTCCAGTGCAACTTTAATCTCCATCGGGACTTCCACTTCCACCTCCCCCTTCCCTTCACATAATAATGCAGCAAATAATATCATAATTGTTATTAGTCGTACTCCCATTTTGCAGTTATGAAGCCCTGGATCTTTAGAAAAATCAGAATGCATAGGGAAGTATTGTTCAGTTGTTTAAAAGCTACATAATACGAATTCCCATTCCCACATATAGAGATCCAACCTGCATCTTGAACTTCTTGGTAGCAATGATGATAGATAGTTATCTTCTCTGATTTGAAACAGGTGGAATGGATTGAAGGTAAGGAATAAATGCGATGGCGTTTATGCCACTCAAACAAATGCATCTTAAACTTCAACCACACAGCAAACACATGGCGTGTAATAAATGGACAATAAAAAATGCATGCTGAAATATGGTTGGTAGGATAGATGACGAAATGAATAATGTTTACTTTAAGAACCTCATATAGAAAAAGGCCTACGGCGTAAAAATCACATGTGTAATGTATAACTTTGGAAAAATAGGTTAAATATTTAGTCAACGAAGTAACTAATATGCATTCAATGGATATCGAATCCTATATACATTGCCTTCGACAGGTATAATAACGATATGGATAAATAATAATCATGCAATTATATTAGAACCTCAGAGACCAAGTTCCAACAAAGTAATCAGAATAGTTTCATATCAATTAAGTCATGTAATAGTTAAAACTGCACAACAATAAATGTACACTTACAATAAGCTGATGAATCATTAAATGAAAATGACATGAAACAATAATTGTGAGTAGTTAATCAATTGTAGTTCATGTACAACCGCAGGACAAGATTAAGTAGTCCTGCTGAAAAATAAACTTGGAATGTAACAATATCATGATGAAAAATAATAACCTAAATAGTAGCTGAAACTTACACTATTCTTTACACCCAGGATGACCACTGGGCCACCTGCCTCCACCAACCAAACCTTAATTCCGAATTAAGCAGAGGAATAATTGACCTATGGGAGAAAACAACATTGCACGGAAATATAGAGGAACGTGCCCTTTGGCCACAGAAGATACCCGAAATGCAATGTTGAAGTCCTGTGCAATGAGGAATATTTGGTAAAAATAATATCTCATCTGGAAATTGGGTGAATATTCTATCTCCATGATCTCTCAGATTGAGTTTGAAATATCCGTCAAATGCCTAAATCTGACACATTCATATGTTACAAGCGGCTGGTGTTTAAAACTAGAAAAGGAAGAGGTCAGATGACATGAATTTCTATTTTAAGGCACTATCATTAACAGTCATTATTATCCATGGTACAGATACCAGCCCCTGTGATCTTTCGATGCTTTCCCGGTACTATGCTTAAAACAAAGTCTGTGAAAATGTGCTCATATCCAGGCATTTTTCCATAGCCTGTAAACAAATAACAATTTATATCAGAAACTACCAGTGGATAACGATATAAAGAAAACAAGGTCTCTAGTAGTAACACAGATCAAATCCAAAAAAAGAAAAATATATCTAGCGTAAGCAACAAACATTCAATTTTGGACAACAAAAGAAAGCATTTAAAATTTTAAAACACGTACCAAGGAAATAGTTGATGTCAATTACATAGTAGTGGTCTCTTTCTCCATGTTCACAAATGATGTCTAAATTAAAAATTCGGAGTCCCTGGAGTACATTACAATGAAAACCAAGTGAGAAAAAACACATCCACCTATCTATTTTCGAAAGCAACATTGAAATATTATTGGATGGCCTAAAACAATCAATGGGACTATAGAATACACTATGCACTATATCCCAAGGGATCACCTCCAACATCTCCAAAACATAAATAATGTCTAGGATATGAAATACAGAAGTAAAATTTCAATTCATTTAGCAATTAATCGTTGCAAAGATGCAAACTAGTTACAAGCCTTCTACGGAGTTCAGTTGCGAGTTTATCAAGCAATAATGGCGGAGGAAACTCTGCAAGCATTACAATACATAATTCATAAAAAGCAGGAAAAATGTAAGAACTTATGTAACAGAAGTCAAATGTAATAAGAAAGAGTGTAATCCACCAGGTAGCAAAAGAAAACCTCACCCCCAACATGTAGATCTAAATCTGCATCATCAGCTGAAGCAGAAGCACTTGACACCCCTGGAAATGGAATCACTCCATATCCCAAAGATGTACTTTCATCAACATCACGTAAAGAAAACCCGCACACTACTTTAATGGTGTCCCCAACAATTTAAACCTTGAAAAGTACTCCACCTGCAATCAAGGTAGATTGCTTGATTGATTAACTACTTGGAAAATAAGTTGGAAGAGTACTGCTGAAAGAATTATGTAACAAAATTTTGAATAACAAAAGATGAATATTTTACTTCTATACCCTGATTGAGAAACTCTTGGAGCACCAGAGGGGGATCAAGCTCTGGCAGGCTGACCTGATCATATGCTAGTGATAATGCATGTGAATTTGTTGTGCCATCCACTACCAATGGCTTGGAAACTACAAAGAATATAAAAAATTGAAAATGTTGTAGCTGTCACTAATCCTATGTGTGTATCAGCCTCAAACTGTGAAGAAAATAGTACTTTATTGTTATTAATCATCAATTATTGCAGCATAAAACTAGACAACTTACCCAGTGGTAACTTTATCCCTGCTTTAGCAACAACACTGGGAATCAAAGCAGGGTCCCCAGTTATGACCAACTACTTTGGAACACCAACTATACCTCATATATCAACCAAATATTCTCAATAGATTATTTAGCCACCTTGAAACATGGGATTATTTAACAAAACTTCATAGATGAAATAAAAGGTTGAGAAGCTCATTAGTAGTTCAAACACTAAATACATAAAGAAGGAACTACAGTAAACAACAAACATAGTTACCTTGACAATTAAATAGGTCTAAATCAGCTACATCTTGAAGCTGCATTGACAGGCGATTATATAAATGTTGTATGGCATTTGGGGGATCAAGAACAATGACTTCCGGATGGCCCTTCCTATATTCCTGCAGAAGCAACCAGACATCTTACATTTCAAGTCTTGTGTGCATATGTGGTTGCATTGTAATTAAAGATTACAAAATCACATTGGCATTAAAAGGAATAATCGAGGAAACATGAATATGTTCTAGAAAGGGTAATACAAAATCATGGATCAACACTACGCTCTATATTAACATGATCAAAGTTAGTTCGTATACTTAAAAATAAATAAATAACACATCTTGCAGACCATTTCGACATATATATATCAGAAGATCCACGAAGCTGTAGGTTCCACATTAATAAAAATTTACACCTACTGAAGCCACCCCAATTTTTATTTAAAAACAAAGATAATTGTATATGCACAGTTGGTCCAATGCCTACGACTTAAACCTCCATCGTAAATAAGTAAACAAAATGTCACATAGACAGTTCCAGACAATCAACAAGCAAGAAAGCTTTAAAAATCCTCTTCTTGTCATATCATTGCATGTTTTCTTTAAAATTTTAAAACCAAAACATCTCTACTTGAATTCTCATGCAAAATAATGGCATTTAAATGAACTTTGCTATACACTTGTAAGTTTCTTTTGAGTTAGTGGAATCCTTAATGGCAATGCTAAGTCTCACAATAAATACCTGTTTACTGGAAAATGCCCAAAAATCATTTAAGGACTACAATGGTTTTATGTTCCTTGTAATGAACTTCTACTCTTCTCGATTATTCAATCTGGTGGTGCTTTTGGGTCTACCCACGGCTCTTCCCCCACCTAATAATGGCCTTGCCTTTCTCCTTCTACTATTAGGATTGAACTTGGTTGCATTGACAGGAGGGCGTGGGACAGCCCTGGGGTCCCTTTTTCTGGTGGATGGCTCGTCCTGTTTTAGCAAAGATTCTGTTTGGAATATCTTTTCCATCTCATTGTTTTCCAATTGTATGAGAACCCACGCATCTCCGTAGGTTTGTGCTCCTAAGAGGACTTGAGTTAGAATATAAGAGTGTTGTTGAAAACCAGAAGCAAATTCATAAGAACTCAAGGCTGCCAGAGTAAGAACCTTCCCAAATCCATGTGTCTCCTGATCATGTTCCTGTATCGTTGCTTATTCTACAAAATTACAAAGACCTACAAACACTGCCTTAACTATTGGTAACAATAGATTCAATCCAACAAAAAACCCTTGAAATGAATCAAATGTTGAATATAAAAGAGTGAGGGGAAGAGAGAAAGCAAAGCAACCTAGCTCTCGCATTTATGCTTGAAGATAGGTCCAAATTTGTGAGAAGTGATGGACCTTAAGCATTCCAAAAGAGACAGCAATTTTACCCTGACTTTGGGTTCTCTTCTACTTCATATTCTCATCGAGGAAGTTTCAATCTCATCTGTGTATTCCATTCTATCATCTGTTCCTTCCATTCTATCCTCCATATGGCTGTCTCCAGAAGACCTTGTGGTTTGATTCCAGGCATCCATGAATTCCTCACTTTCATTGTATTTCCCCTGTCGTTTAACATGCCCATGCCTATGGCCTCTTTCGCTTGCCTCATGAATGCTGCTGAAAGCCTTGGTTCCTTGCCTAGTTGAGATTGATGCAAGGTTTCCAAAGCTCAGAAGATCTCTATCGACTGTAAGCCCTTTCTGGCATTCATCTCTAGTACCTTTGAATTCTTTCTATTTGATATCAATGGATTTTGCACTACCTTCTTTGATTCTAAATTGATTGTGTTTCTGCCTCGAGGTTTTAGAATCTATAGTAGTAGTCCCAAAATCCACCGAATTATTCTTGCCCTGTTTCCTTATTGCTCTTCTCCGCATTGGTATCCACTGTATGCAATTTAAAGTTCTCTGTACAACCAATAAAGGCCTGATCTTGATCCCTATCACCATCTCGATCCGGCTCAAATGCAGTGGCAACCAAGAAAACTTTTAGAACACACCATACACCGAAATTTTCACATATTCAACGATAGTTTCATGGCTCCACGGCTCCGGACTCAATCCAAGATGATCATTTATGTAATAGGTTCTTGTTCTTGATTTGTGTTGTTCATTGACATCTTAGGAGCATGAAATCCAAAGCTTCATGTCAAAACCCCAAATTTTTTGAAAAATTTAATTTTTTTTAATTTACATAATATTAACATAAATGCAGTTAACTAATCATTTAATTAGTTAAAGGTTATCAGCTTATTATTAGAATTCATCTGTTATTTGCATAGAGTGATTGAACAAATCTTTTCAGTTTACTGACTTGTTTCTGTTTGTGAACATAAGGTGGGGCGGTCATGAAAAACTGGTCTTACTTAGCTTTTGAGCTAATGCAGAAAGTTTCTTCCGTCCTTATAGATTACAGGTAAGAAGATTGGCTGCTGCAAGTAAAAATTCTAAAGTCTTTATGTACAAGTTTGTTTGCAATTCAAAGTTCAGTAAGACGTTAGTGGCTAAGCACATATCAATGCTTACTAAGGAAAAATCCATTATCTGTTCTTCATTCTAGTAGAGGTAGAAATATAGTTCTTAGGATTACTGAACTATCTAATATCTATCATAGTTGTCAGTGTCAAAAGATCTTAAAATAAGATTGTTTACAATTAAAAAATGAAAATCAAAAGTTTATGTTTAAGAAAACAAAAATACTCTTACTTCGTAAAGTGTATGAATAAGGGGTTTACAATTTACTACTTCTAAATTCAAACTATCCATTGATAGGGATATACTCATGCTGATGCATCCGGTCTTATTTACATTACCACTGATTCAAAATATACTAAAGCTTATCTTAGGTCTGATGGATAACCTACTGTAAACTAGTTATTATTCTAATCATTTGCAGAATGTACAACATAAAAGTTTGAAGGTCTAACCGTTATGTTGATAAACTTTCTCTTAAATGGCTTCACCTTCATATATGATAAATTCTAAGTTAAGGACATTTATTCCAGATGAAGCATTCATCAAAATATTTAGTTGCTATTTCCTCTTGTAAGCATTTATAAAACTTAGATGAATATGGCAAGACCATAAGGTTAAGATTATAACAGAATAGTTACTATGGTCGAATCTACAACCTCCTTAAAGTCAACCATTAGTATACTCTATAATTATAATATAAGTGTTGGTGATATACTTGTAAAAATAATATTCTTACTTAGCCACAGGTATTAAACTTCCCTCCTATAATCATGTTACAAACTTATTCTATTAAGACTATAAAGTTTTAAATGACAAAGTAGTCATTCACCTGGATGAACAGGTCATAAACAAGTCCATGACAATTTAAGTTTATAGTCTTACCCTAAAGATAACTCTTAAAATATTTACCTTACACATTTCTAGTTTGTATACAAGATGATGTTATTGCACTTACCACTCTAGATATAGTGCTCTTTAAATCAAATGCTTATTAAATAAAATATCATGTTACAAGGTTCTTTTCCATATAGTTGGTTGTACCCACGACGAACCTAGTGTTATCAATTGATTGCATCACATGGGTGATAATATAATATAATGTATGGTAATGATTTGTTAGACCTTGCATCAGTGGTAAGTTTCCATGACAAAGTTTACGTATTAACCTAACACTTGTGATAATGTTCCAATGATAGGTTGACTCGACCAGGACTAAGGTATAACCTTGGAGACAGCCGAAAGATTGTCAACACTGGATCCTCATGATTAGCTCAACGAAACTATAGAAAACAAAACCACCGTGGCAACTAATTTGGATGGCGACATGGCTTTGTTTGGGCCATGCATTGTAGGTTTTAAAAGAGTCTTTCGCAAGACCTACCTCATTATCCTCCCTTGCCTTTGGCACTTGTCCATCCTCTGTGCAAGAAAACCGGCCGCTCTGTCACCTGTGTAGTGCTGCGACTGTCTATGGCTTCTCCTTCCTGGTTAGCTTGCCCCATTGCACCAACGTGAAGGCCGTCTGATGGTGCTTCTGTTCATCATGCGTTACTCGTTCTCTGGTTTGCTTTTTCGCTGCCTCCATTGTTTAAGCTCGAGCCCTTGACTGTGTTAGTCCTTACCATTCTCCTTCACTTTATTAATTCTAAATATTTCTTAATTAGTTCTTATGTATATTATGCTATACTATCTATGTTCTTTTGTAATTAATTTGTTTTCTTAGTTATGATATTTATTTATATATATACAGAATTTAATTAACTCTATCCAGAGTTTATCTTATAAGCACAAATATTAACCTTTGTTCATATTCTAAATAAAAAGATTAGCAACTCTGGAAACTTGTTCGGGCTCAGTCCCAATAAAAAGAAGGAGAATAATGAAATGAAATACATCACAAAAAATTCATAAAATCTAGACCAGATTGGTTTGACAATAGTACCTAAACATTATGTAACTTATTCCTACTTTCAGTTTATTATTAGACATATAGTAGTGAAGTTATTCTAATATGGAAAAAAGGAACTGTATGGTAAAACAGGAAATAAATCTAGTCTAAAATCTAGTCTCCTATTTATTCTTTACAATATAAAATTACTGAAAGCAAAATACAGTACAAGGAAGTAGTTTTTAACTAAGAACTCATACAACTGTCAATAAAATATCTTTTCTGAAAATAGTTAAAGAAACAAACTATTACTCTGCAATCTCATCATGCTATCCTTATCAAATTTTACCCCTATGACGGAGTATGGTCTGGTAAAACCTAGATGTGGAAAAACATAGTGGGTCTTTATCTTTCATCAAAAGCTTCCATTACTAATAAACTAAAACATTTACATTACTGAACCAGTTAACTCTTATATCATAAACTACAAACATAACATTCAATCATTCACAATATTTAAATAAAGACAGTTAAGTGAGAGAACCTGCTTGATCTTTGGACAACAATAGCAATGGAAGGCCGTTCCTCCCTACCAACTCCTAGAGAGCACTCAAACAAGGACTCCTAAGGACCCCCGAGCTTGCTCTGGTATCCCTGGATGGAACTAGGTGCAGCAATAGTCAGATACCAGTCTTCAAACTCAGTATTAATCCAGAACTTATCAGTAAGTCCTCCCAGCTAACAAACTGTAATAAACCAAGTTACTGCAGCAATCCTCTCAGAACAACTTCCTTACTGTTTTCCCTTTTTCCCCAAATGATTTTTTTTGAATAACATTCCACCTGAATGTTTCTTCTCTAGAAAATATCTGAGCAACCTCAGCTCTATTCATTGGGTACTTTTAAAAGATTGCCTAGGTCTTTTTGGGTTAGTTGTCATTTAATGAGCCACCTGCTCTGATCCCACTTTCTTGGGGGATCATGACCCCAATTGTAGGGAATTTGCCACCTGCAACTTAGGAAGTGTTTGAGTATGCCGCCACTTGTCTTTTTCCCTCCACCTAGTTCCATCCACCAGTTTGACCAGTAACCTCTTTTTAACAGCTCTCCCATGCTGTTGTCTATTAGTAACAAAATATTCTGAATTACATTCCACTTCTGTTGACTCTGCTGAGTCATCAATTCCTACTTAGCATTAAATTTAATATAATGTCTCAGGAATATAATTAAACAATTAACATTATTTTACAAAATTGGGGTATGTGACATACATACCCCCTTAAAATGTAACATCGTCCTCGATGTTACTTATTCTTCGTCCTCTGCAACCTTTTGGAATAGATTCGGGTATGACTCCCATATCTTACTTTCCAGTTACCAAGTAGCCTCTTCAGGGCTAAGGTTCTTCCATTGCAGCCTCACCTACCCAATGGCATTGTTCTGCAGAGTAATTTCCCTCCTCCCGAGGATACAGTCCAGTTCCACCGGAATTTCTCCTTCTGGTTCCACCTGTACAACATTCCAATCAATCACATGAGTAGTATCATGAACATACCTTTTCAGAACAGAAATATGAAAAACATTATGCACCTTCAAGTTAGGTGGTAATGCTAGCTGATATGGAACTTGACCAATTCTGGATAAAATTTCAAACGGTCCACAGTAACGTGGTGCTAGTTTTGCACAACTCCCCAGTCTTAGGGAGCTTTTCTTTGGTCTTAACTTTATAAACACGTGCTCACCCACCTGGAACTCTTTGGGATTTCTTTTCAAATCTGCTTGGCTCTTTTGCCGATCCTGTGCTATCTTCAAATTTTCCTGCACTTGTTTCATAATCTGTTCCATTTCCTTCAATAATTCAGGTCCTAACACCAATCTATCTACTGGATTATTCTAGGAGATAGGAGTGTTGCATTTACGCCCATACAAAATTTCAAATTGACTAAACTTAGCTGATGAGTGGTAATTATTATTATATGCAAACTATGCTAATTGCAAGTAGTCCTCCCACTTACCTGGCTGATCTTTAACATATATTCTTAATAGATATTCTAGGACCTGATTCACTCTTTTAGTATGTCTGTCTATTTGAGGATGGAAAGTGGTGCTGAAATTCAGTGTTGTGTTTAATCCCTTAAACAAGGACCTCCAAAAATTCCCTGTGAATTTAGGATCCCTGTCTGAAATAATAACCTTAGGTACTCCATGTAACTTAAAAATCTTCTTTAAAAATATATCAGCTATATTGGCAGCCTTGTAAGTAGTCTTGACAGGAATAAAATGTGTTGCTTTACTTAACTTGTCAACCACCACCATAATTGAATAATTCTAATTCTGATTCCTGGGCAATCCAGTAATAAAATCCAAACTGATGATCTCCCATTTCCAACTAGTAATAGGCAAAGGTTGCAGTAAACCAGCTGGATGTTGGTGTTCGGTTTTCACTTGCTGACAATCCGAACATCTAGCTATGTATTCAGCTACTTTAGATTTCATATTAGGCCAGAAATATTCTTTCCTTAACATCGTTACAATCTTTTGGTAACCTGGATGTCCTGAGTAAGGTGTTTTATGAACTTCATCCAGAATCAACAACTTGACCTTAGGAACATTATGCATACAGTTTGTCCTTAAACAATAAAAATCCATCTTTATTTAAACTATAACCTTTTATCAAGCTTTCTGTAGGTTCTTCTTTAGCTGAAATTTGTAATTTTTTATAAATTTCATCCTGTTTTATCCCTTCTGTCAGCTATTCATTTAAATTAGTAGCATAAGTGCTGATTGATGCTGTAAAATTTAGCTTTGCATTTCTGCTTAAAGCATCAGCCACCTTATTTTCTTTTCCTTTTATGTGTTGAATTTCGAAATCATATTCAGTCAAGAAGGCCAACCACCTTGCTTGTCTTGCATTTAAGTTGGGCTGATCTAAAAGGTATTTCAGACCTTTATTATCAGTCATTAAAATAAACTTTCTGCCTATTAAGTGGTGTCGCCACATTTTTAAAGCATGTATAATAGCTGCAAGTTCTAAATCATAAGTTGCATAATTATTTTCGTGGATCTTTAACTTCCTGGACTCATAGGAAATGACATGCCCGACTTGAGTCAGCACACCGCCTAAACCATCATTACAAGCATCGGTGCATACCGCGAAATCCTTATTAGGATCTACTATTCTTAGAATAGGCGCACTTGTTAATAAGGTTTTTAATTTCTTAAAACTTTCTTCACATTTTAAGTTCCAATCGAATTTGTTGCCTTTCTTTTGCAAGAAAGTGATTGGACTATCTATTTTTTAAAAGCCTTCAATGAATCTCCGGTAATAACCGGTAATTCCCATGAATGACCTAACATCTGTTACGTCTTTTGGAACCGGCCAATCTTTGATTTCCCGAATCTTTTCAGGATCAACTGAAATCCCTTCCTTAGTCACTACATGACCGAAGTACTAGATTTCATCCTTAAAGAAATCACACTTGCTAAAGTTTGCAAAAAGTTGTTGCTCTCGCAGCTCTTGTAAAACTATCTGTAAG
The DNA here is from genome assembly GCA_001517045.1 of Pseudotsuga menziesii. Classification (NCBI taxonomy): domain Eukaryota; kingdom Viridiplantae; phylum Streptophyta; class Pinopsida; order Pinales; family Pinaceae; genus Pseudotsuga; species Pseudotsuga menziesii. The sequence continues at coordinate 66,582 of LPNX010829678.1, read as the reverse complement.
TGTTCCTTATGTTCCGTTTCATTTTTAGAATAAATTAATATATCATCGATAAACACGACAAAATTTTTATCTAAGTACTTATGCATTATATTATTCATTAGGCACATAAAGATAGCTGGGGCGTTGGTAAGCCCAAATGGCATTACGACAAATTCGTAATGTCCATACCTTGTCCTGAAGGCTGTCTTGAAAATTTCCTCATCTTTAATCCTTACCTGATGATATCCTGATCTCATGTCTATCTCTGAGAACACCGTAGCTAATCAAACAGATCATCTATGCGAGGCAATGGATATCTTTTTTTAATGGTCATCTTATTTAGTTGATGGTAATCTATGCATAGTCGCATAGTTCCATCTTTATTTTTGACAAAGATGACTGGTGCTCCCCAAGGGGACACACTGGGTTGAATGTACTTCTTATCTATTAACTCCTTTAGCTGTGATTTTAGTTCATTAAGTTCTAAAATATTCATACGATACAGATCTTTTGAGTTAGGTACCGCACCTGGCACCAATTCAATAGTGAAATCCAGTTCCCTCCTGGGAGGTAATCCTGGAATTTCCTCTGGAAAGACATCAATAAATTCATTTAAAGTAGGAATATCTTCTATTTTTAACTTATCTTTTTCAGACTTACTTGCCTCATCTGTAATGGTTACAACATAGGCTTTACACCCTTTCCTGACTGCTCTTTTAAGTTGTAAAGCAGAAATATGCCTAATTACAGTTTTCCTAGGAATACCTTTAACTGTTACTGGTTGTTCATTATTATTTACGCACGTAAACGTTTAATCAAAATAGTTTAAAACTATCTTGTCCTGCTCTAACCAATCCATACCAATTAGTAAATCATACGAGCCAAGTGGCAGAATGTTAAGCTTAACTGTAGTTTTAAAATCATTCATAAGCAAGGCACATTCTTTCACATAAAATGTTACTTTCCTTTTTGACCCAGTGGCTAATTGAATTAACCAGGAACTATCAAACTTTTCAACAGTCAATTTACACTTTTCCACTATTTGAGGTGAAACGTAACTAATACTAGCTCATGGATCAATTAAAATGGTTACAGGGGTTTGATTAACCATACCTTCTACTTCCACCATGGAAGTCTGATAATCAGCTTGGCAGTTCTCCAACGCTGCATTTATTCTGGGCATAGTCCTTGCAAGTTCTCCAACAATCATTTCATCCTGCACAGTGTGAATATTGCTGTTTGACTTTTTTTGATTTGGGTAGACCGAGGCATAGTGTGGGCCATTACATTCCCAGCACTTAATAGGCTCCTTTCATTCAAAATTCTTAGTGAAATTCCCATGATTGTTGGCAGCTTCCTTCCCTTCAAAGTTACTGGAATTATTAGAATTATTAGAAGCATCATTTCTATTTCCCTGGAAGTTCTTACTGTTAGAATAATTTCTGTTCTTATTATTCTTGAAATTCTTTTGGGGTACAAACTCCTTTTTCTTGAACTTAGGCTGATTACTGTTCTTTTTAGCCTTCCAGTTGTCTATACCTTCTTTCTTCTTGTTCTGTTCAAAACAGAAATTTGCTTTCCTCATGGCTTCTTCCAGAGTCTTCGGGTTATCATATTTGATTCTGTCCTTGATGTGATATGGCAAACAGCTGAGAAACCGTTGTACTTTAAATTTCTCATCGACTAAATAAGGTACATAGCTCAACAAACTTAAGAATTTACTGTTTAAATCCTTCATACTCATGGATCCTAACTTTAAGTCGTAAAATTCTTTAGCTCTTTCTTCATAATATTGTTCGGACAGAAATTTCTTCTTGAAGTACCTTTTAAAGGTACTCCAATTAACTTCTTTTTCCTTGATCCCCTTGACTCTTTTCAGATCTTGCCACCATATGTCTGCTTTTCCAGTGAGATTATAGATTGCCATTCTTGTAAAAACAATATTCTTACTTAGCCACAGGTATTAAACTTCCCTCCTATAATCATGTTACAAACTTATTCTATTAAGACTGTAAAGTTTTAAATGACAAAGTAGTCATTCACCTGGATGAACATGTCATAAACAAGTCCATGACAATTTAGGTCTATAGTCTTACCCTAAAGATAACTCTTAAAATATTTACCTTAGACATTTCTAGTTTGTATACAAGATGATGTTATTGAACTTACCACTCTAGATATAGTGCTCTTTAAATCAAATGTTTATTAAATAAAATATCATGTTATAAGGTTCTTTGCCATATAGTTGGCTGTACCCACGACAAACCTAGTGTTATCAATTGATTGCATCGCATGGGTGATAATATAATATAACGTATGGTAATGATTTGTTAGACCTTGCATCGGTGGTAAGTTTCCATGACAAAGTTTACGTATTAACCTAACACTTGTGATAATGTTCCAGTGATAGGTTGACTCGGCTGGGACTAAGGTATAACCTTGGAGACATCCAAAAGATTGTCAACACTGGATCCTCATGATTAGCTCAATGAAACTATAGAAAACAAACCCACCGTGGAAAATTATTTGCATGGCGACATGGCTTTGTTTGGGCCATGCATTGCAGGTTTTAAAAGAGTCTTCCGCAAGACCTAGCTCATTATCCTCCGTCATCTTCGACACTTGTCCATCCTCTGTGCAAGAAAACCGGCCACTCTGTCACCTGTGTAGTGCTACAACTGTCTATGGCTTCTCCTTATTGGTTAGCTTTTCCCATTGCACCAACGTGAAGGCCATCTCATGGTGCTTCTGTTCATCATGCGTTACTCGTTCTCTAGTTTGCTTTTTCGCTGCCTCCATTGTTTAAGCTTGAGCCCTTGACAGTGTCAGTCCTTACCATTCTCCTTCAGTTTATCCAATGAGAGTGGTTCCTTCTTTCAGAGTGTTATGGTTTGAGATTCACCATTATTGTGTGTTGTTGGAAGGAGTAACAGCTCGACTTTAGGGTTTTATCCACTCCTTCAGTTTTATGACTTGAGGGTTCCCTGCTGTCAATGATTCATGAGTGTTGTAACGCCATTTCTTTTGCAACTGAATGGCAGACTCCTTGCTCGTGCTGGTTGCTGGTCGCTGCATTGTTGTTTATGACTTCCATTTGCTAAGGTAAAAGAATTATTCCTTTTTCTTTTAAAGAAATGCCAAAATTTCTTGTATAAACATCTCTTTGCTTTTAATATAAATTTAACAGTTAGCCGTATGTTTGTTTTGCAGATACGATCTACCTCTCTTCTCTGTCTGTACAAAGAGTACGGGGTTGCGGCAATAAGGGGCCATGGTAAGCCCTAGTTTCTCCATGGCTCATCCACCTTGTGTAAACCCTTATGGGGTAATGAGGGTTTAGTCGTTGCGGCCTGTTAAACCCTCATGGATTTTAGTTGTTTGTTCATTTTTTAACACCGTTTGGTTAAGACCCTAGCTCTATTGCAAAGCTCTCCGGCTTCGGCCGTGAGTGTAAAATTTTGTTTTGTAAATATTACTCTGTTTATAGTAAAAGAACAGGTTGTAAGCCTTCATGTGCAATTTCTCGGTACGGCCGTGGGTTAATATTACAGAACTGGGTTTTACAGTCAATCCTTTGGTATATTCTGAATGAATAGGGTTTTTACCCTAAGTTATTATATAAGTAATAATTACAGTTTCTTTTTCTGCATTCCTTCCTTGCTTACATTATTGAAATTTCAAATACTTACTTATGTTTAAATTAAAACTACGACTGTGAGTAAAATACTGTTAGTTCCACCGTTTGTTGATTTACTTGTATAAATTGGATTGTGTAGGGTTTTAACCCTATTTGACAGTGAAGAAAAATAACTCTGTTCCTTTTTCTTTTAAATTACTGCTAAGTTGAAAAGTGCTTCTGCGATGTTAGGGTTACTAGTTATATTTATAGCATGTAATTAAGCTCGATAAAAGAGCATCATGTACTTCTGTTGTTTACTTCCTGCACAAAATGCATTTGGTTTGTTTACTATTAAAAAGTATTATTATTAGAGTTTCTGTACCTGGTTTATAATTTAACTTTCTTATTAATAAGAATTTGTAATTATTGATGTATAGTTTATACCCTTTGAATAATATAGGGTTTTTATAACTTTGTTTTTACAATAATTCTAAGTACTGTCAGTATACTTGTAGCTCAGACAATATAAATAGTTATGGGATATACTTACAGTAATAAGAATACTACTTATGTTAATAGTAATAATATTCTTATATTGCATAAATAAAATACCTTATTACTATTATAATAACTATATTATCTCTCTGTGATTACTATAGCCCCTATATTAATGTCCTTAGTTTATTTTTATAAGTATATCGAAAATAGTACTTGTTAATTAATTCTTATGTATTTTATGCTATACTATCTATGTTCTTTTGTAATTAATTTGTTTTCTTAGTTATGATATTTATTTATATATATACAGAATTTAATTAACTCTATCGAGAGTTTATCTTATAAGCACAAATATTAACCTTTGTTCACATTCTAAATAAAAAGATTAACAACTCTGGAAACTTGTTCGGGCTTAGTCCCAATAAAAAGAAGGAGAATAATGAAATGAAATACATCACAAAACATTCATAAAATCTAGACCATATTGGTTTGACAATAGTATCTAAACATTATGTAACTTAATCCTACTTTCAGTTTATTATTAGAAATATAGTAGTGAAGTTATTCTAATCTGGAAAAAAGGAAATGTATGGTAAAACAAGAAATAAATCTAGTCTAAAATCTAGTCTCCTATTTATTCTTTACAATATAAAATTACTGAAAGCAAAATACAGTACAAGGAAGTAGTTTTTAACTAAGAACTCATACAACTGTCAATAAAATATATTTTCTGAAAATAGTTAAAGAAACAAACTACTACTCTACAATCTCATCATGTTATCCTTATTCAAATTTTACCCCTGTGCTGGAGTATGGTCTGGTAAAACCCAGATGTGGAAAAACACAGTGGGTCTTTATCTTTCATCAAAAGATTCCATTACTAATAAACTAAAACATTTACATTACTGAACCAGTTAACTCTTATATCATAAACTACAAACATAACATTCAATCATTCACAATATTTAAATAAAGATAGTTAAGTGACAGAACCTGCTTGATCTTTGGACAACAACAGCAAGGGGAGGCCGTTCCTCCCTAGCAACTCCTGGAGAGCGCTCAAACAGTGACTCCTCAGGACCCCCAAGCTTGCTCTGGTCTCCCTGGCTGGAACTAGGTGCAGCAATAGTCAGATACCAGTCTTCAAACTCAGTATTAATCTAGAACTTATCAGTAAGTCCTCCCAGCTAAGAAGCTGTAATAAACCAAGTTACTGCAGCAATCCTCTCAAAACAACTTCCTTACTGTTTTCCCTTTTTCCCCAAATGAATTTTCCTGAATAGAATTCCACCTGAATGTTTCTTCTCTGGAAAATATATGAGCAACCTCAGCTCTATTCATTGGGTACTTTTAAAAGATTTCCTAGGTCTTTTTGGGTTAGTTGTCATTTAATGAGCCACCTGCTCTGATCCCACTTTCTTGGGGGATCATGACCCCAATTATAGGGAAGTTGCCACCTACAACTTATGAAGTGTTTGAGGATGCCGCCACTTGTCTTTTTCCCTCCACCTAGTTCCATCCACTAGTTTTACCAGTAACATCTTTTTAACAGCTCTCCCATGCTGTTGTCTCCACAATTTATTTATTAATAACAAAATATTCTGAATTACATTCCACTTCTATTGACTTTGCTGAGTCATCAATTCCTACTTAGCATTAAATTTAATATTATGTCTGAGGAATATAATTAAACAATTAACATTATTTTACAAAATTAGGGTATGTGAAATTCTTGATCTGAAGGAAACTTAAGCATTGTCGTAGGCTCTGCAGTGAACGCGAGGGAAGGAAACCTCTTTACAATGAAACCGTGATAAAAAAAAACCTAAACGTGGCGATTTCTTATTAGTGAGGTGTGTGGTAGTTTGTTATTCGGCAGATGGACAACGATGCTACAGTGTTCCCAAACCAAACTTCTTAGAGAAAAATTCCTTACGGCGTAATTGCCGCAAGACCATGGAAGCCATGTTTGCAATGATAGATGAAATGCGGCGAAAGATTGAGTGCTTCTATAATTGGCGGTCACCAGTTACCGAGGGAAAGTACTCTAAGAATTCCGCTGTCATGATAATGGTGGACTCATTATTTCTTCTATATTTCTTATTCTCTGATGAATTTTATAGTGAGAACGGTGTTCGTATAAAGTGCGACATTCTGAAGCTTGAAAATCAGATCCTACTATTTGTGCTCAAAGAAATTTTAGAGAAATTTGAATTATCATGGATTCTCTATTTGGAAAATGGCATTACCGAATCGCTGCGTAGCACATCCAAGGAGTTGTATCCATTCACTTTTTACGCCATGAAACCTGCAATAGATGATGATGCAACACTCACAGATCCACATTTGCTAGGTTTCCTTCACGCAATCATTTCACCTTTCCTGCGAATAGAATTGGACACCCAATATCCGTCTCTGCTTTAAAGAATATGCATCATTGTGGAACACTACCTGGTAGAAAATGTGTGTAATATTTTCTTTTGCTGCAGTCGTAGAACCAGGGGAGAACTTCTCATCGAAGCATACATGGTGAGGGAGCTAGCAAAGGCAGGGATTAAATTCAAATCATTTTCAATGAGGTCGAACCGTGCCATCCAGTTCGACAAATACTCCGAGACTATCTACCTTCCGCGGATGCTTATATCCTTGGTGCCTCAAAATGAAGTCTTGTTTAGGAACTTTCTCTCCTTGGAGTTCGTTGACGCGTCCCGTCAAAATACAGTGACGAACTTTATTCAGATGATGGATTGCTTCATCGACACTCCTGATGACGTTGAGGTGCTCATGAAATCTCATGTGATTAGTCACAGAAATATGCAAATCGAAAAGGATATAGCAGACATATGGGAGACCTTGCGTCGGCCCTTTTCTCATGGCTACGTCTAGCCTCCTCAATACCTGAAAAACACACTCGAGAAAGCGTTGATTCCCAAGTATTACAAGATCAAAATCAGAAGTGTTCTTGCCGAATTATTTAACTATTATTATCAGCAGTATTTCTCAAAGCCATGGACTATCGTAGCTCTTATTTTTGGGACTTTCACTCTGGCCATGAACATGGTACAGGCCTATTGTAGCTTATGGGCACGCAATTCTAGAAACAGCTCCACTTAGGAAGTTGAATATTTTGTATATTAATTTTTTTATGTTCCCGACAGGGAATATATATGAATCGGTTAGATTGATTAATTCGAGAACCATATTTAATTTTTTATTTTCAAATGTTTTTACTATAGTTTGATTAATATTTTTTTTGAATTATTCAAATATTGATTTAACTTAGGTTTTATTGGTCTTTTGCAGGTGACGTAGGTCTAGGACTTTGTGCCCCAAGACCCGACGGTGTGATAACGTAAGCAGTGCCACTAAATATTGAAAAATGGTTTTCATTTATTTGAAAATTCCTTACCAGAACGACAAATTTTTATGGTAAAGTTTTTTTACCTTCTCTAATGTTTTAAAAGGCCAACTTATTATTGTTGAAAATACCTTTATATGAATTGTATTTCAGATGCCAAGGTTCATGCAGTCGAGATCTGACAATCAGGGTGCATGTGAGTTCGAGGCCTGACAATCAAGGTGCATGCGTTTGAGGTCTGACATCACTCCCATGTATCTACACATGTATGTAAATTCAATAGATCATCACACTCCAAATGCGACATGCAACACTCCACTTGTCTTCTTCCTTGATCAACCCATCCTCCAACTATGCTACTAATATCCTCTAGATGTAACATGAATAATTGATCAACCTGTATGTCCTCCAACAGAAGCATGGTGGATATAAAGCACACAGACCTGGGTGGTGGTCTCCCTATATAGACCTGGGCAGTGGCATCCCTTCAGATCCATTGGACTACTACAAATACAGCACACATATCAAAGGTATTTCCAATCTAGTGTCTGTATACTAGGTTGAATTTGGTATTCATTTTTTACATATTTTTCAAGATCTATGCATTACAGCGTACAGGAAAACCATATATAGCTTTAGAAATTATAACAACCCATTTATAGAAGAACTGTTTAAAGCTTGTCCATTAGTTTTAGTTTTCCAGTTGTGAAATGGAAAAAGATTTAAAACATCTTTCTAATATTTGAACTGTCATAAAGCCTTTGAATCTATGACAGCTTTGTAACAGGAGGTTCACATTTCATTATTTTCTGTAAATTGAAACAAATCTAATTATTATTTCCTCAATTTGTTACAGATAGTATTCAATAAGGAACTTTTTTTGTTTAGCAGTAATGGAAACTAGTCTGGCTAAGTTCCAATCGACATTCTTAGGGTACTTCAGGACTCTCATCATAGACGTCTCAATTCGTTTCATTTTGAACCTATGTGACCTACATAGAGATAACACGCAAGTACTCCAGAGTTTGGTTTGAGGGTTAGGCCACTCCAGGAATGGTATCGTACATGTTGATGATAGATGGATTCTGTAAAGCTGCCAAAATTTGACGATGCTTTTGAACTTCTGAATGTCATGATTGGAAGCCAATGTCTTCCCGATACATACTGTTATAACACTCTGATCAAGGTCCTTTGTAATGTTCGACAAATAGATAAGGCTTGTGCCCTCAAATTAGAAATGGCTCAGAAAGGATGTCCTCCAAATAATGTTACGTATACAACTCTGATTCGTGGATTATGCGAGGAAGGGCTTGTAGATGAGGCCCATTAGATGTTTGATGAAATGACAAGGAATGGAATTATTTCCAACTGTTATGACCTATAACATACTCATTGATGGCCTTTGTAATGCTGGTGAAGTGGAGAAAGCATACATTTTGTTCTACAAAATGGAGATGGGAAACAATCCATCTTTGTCTCTGAATATTACCCAAGGTAGTGACCACATTGTAGATAGTGCTGACTTTCAAGCTTTATTTGAGCGCCTTTGTAACTCTGGTTGAATCCTTAGAGCATATAAGCTTGTTAGGAGGCTAATAGAAAGTGGTGTCATGCCAGATACTATTACGTACAATACACTAATCAATGGTCTCTGCAAGGCAGACAAATTAGTGGGAGCCTTGGAGCTTTTCAAAGCAATGCTTCACAAGGGTTACATATCAGATGTATTTACATACAACATACTAATAAATGGCCTTTGTATAGCTAACAAAGATGAGGATACCTTTACTGTGTTTAAGCAGATGGAAGGAAAAGGATGCAATCCCAATGTGGTAACTTACAAGATGCTTATGATGTCACTATCTCACAAAGGTAGAGAATCACAGGCTTTTCAGCTTTGGATTAATTATATATCTAATAGATCTGGTATAAATAATTAAGACTACTGCAATATTCAGTTGATTCATAAATTATTTGAAGAAGGAAATTTAGATGAAGCTTTTAGAACTGTGGTGAAGATAGATATGATGCAAGATGCTGTAGATTCTTGAGTATATTGTATTATAATAATTGCCTTATACAAAGCTGGGAGATTGGATGATGCATTGAAACTTTTAAGAATTGTTCAAGAACATAATCTCAATCTTACAGAACCTACATATCAGGGATAATTTTAGGGGCGAATTTTAGCCCAGTGGGCTATTTTTCCATGTTTTTCTCCCAAAAAAGATTCGCCATTTTGCATTTTTTGAAACCCTGTTTCGCCCAGTTTTTATGGGGTAAAAAATTTTCACCCTAAAAATCGCCAAATTATTATATAAATGATATAAAATCCTTGGAAATTAAAATACTTTTTTGAAAAATATCGCCAATCATTTTATAGTTGGCGTTTTAAGAATTGGTAATATTCGCCAACATTTATACACTTTTAAATAAGTATGGTTCCTTAAAATCATCCCTGCTACATATGTGTTGCTTATTACTGGTCTTTGCGAGGATGGCAGAGTAACGATGGCTGTAGAACTGTTTAGGGAATCGTTGGAGAGAAGTATTTTGTTAAAGCCTCTAGTGTGCAATAAAATTTTCAAGAGTCTTTTTTTTCAAGGAAGAAAAGCTAAAGCACATGAGCTTCTTAGCGAAATGGTATACACAGGTTATGATGTTAAGATCTTACTTTATGACAACAGTAAGATCTTACTTGACTACAACAGTAGAGCTACCATTAGGCCTACTGAAATACTCTAACCTACATTCCTCATATTGCAATATATATTTTCCAAAGCAATTAAAATAAGAGTAATGTAATAGCATTGGATACTAAGAACTAACTAAAAGATGAAATAAAATCCTCAAGATTCGAAACCATGCTCACTAATAAGCAGTTTAAAGAGTACCAAAATCCACTTCTAACCCGTTGGCACACAAATGTTGAAATCGCAGCCTATGCAGATGATTATTCATCAAATGCAATCTTTAAGGACGTCGATATCCAAGATTTCATAAAAAAAAATTAGAACAAGGACCAAGTCTGTTTGCAATTAACTTACGGTCGAATTACGAGAAATCCCACCGACTTCCAATCAAACTATGAAGCATCAAATTTTATAGCAATCTGATAAATTGGACGTGCTAATTACAGATTCAAAATTCTTAGGATTCCATTCAAAGTATATGATTCTAAAGCATCAAATTCTATATCAGTTTGATAAATTCTTTGGTAGACACAAGGAATTCATTCTCTTTGATGGCTTTAAATGATAAATAAAATGCATTCTTCCTTTCCTTTCATTTCATTAATCTTATCTCGATACATTTAGTAATACCCTATGTTTGTTTTTGTTCTTTCAAAAAATTCTTTTAACTTGAGGCATGCACATAAAACAATATATCTTATGAGTCTCCTCATTTTTCTTTTCCATATTTATTTCTTGAAAACCCAGTTTTAGCTGATTACTAATAGCACAAGTGAAAAATATTGACACAATAAAAGTACCCATGCTCATGTTAAATTACTCTCAAAATCAGAGATGAATTGAGTGCTCGTGCTCCTGTTCAATTACTCTCAAAATCAATACAACACGTTTAAAGGATGAAGTTAACTAATTATGCACAACTTTTGCTCCTCCAATTCCCTTGGATGACTTCCTCCTCTTGTGGCTTTCTGTAAAGCATTGGGATATTTTTGTTGGCATAAAATGCTTCTCCACGTTTTATTGTCATGGATTCCAATAAAATTTCTCACTAATCTCTTTAAAATTTCTCACTAATATGTTTGGACTGTCAAAACTAAGCTGCTATTGAAAAAGATAGATCGAATTACCAAAAGATATTTACAAAATTCATAGCATGTCGTCCTCCTCGGCGTCGTTAAGGCTCGCTGAATTTATAAAGATATCATCTTCAGAAGCTCTAACTTTGATAACATTGAGAACACCATTATTTATTCTCATTTTAAAATGGCTATGCTTTCAACCATCGTTGTTCTGGAAAAATTCAAAAAATGTTATATAGATCTAAGTTTTGGGTTTGTGCATATTACAAGTCTGAGAATATACTCAATGTTACTACATGGTATATTGAATGCAGAGAAATGGGAATGCTCCCACAGCTTTGTTATGTCACCCTACCACACAACACACTTCCCGTAATCCTATGACGTGACTCAACTTGTCAACTTATTACGCATTTAATGTGAAAGATAGTGAGCTACAGATAGCACGTGTCATGGGCATGACTACTATTAATTTCACATGGCATATCAATTAGAGTGCATCTAATAATATAACAACAATTTATAAGTGTAATATTTCTATTCATCAACAATTTATAATATAACATATAGTTACTAGCAATACATTTTAATGCATTATTAACAATTTATAATATAATATAATATAACATAGTTATGAGCAATACATTTTAATGCATTATTGATGAGTGTATAATGAAGAAAACATTATGCATTCATCAACAATGTATGCAATGAGATTTCATTAATTGTATAATTTATAATAACATATATTCACCATAAGTACATTTTAATGCATTATTATTCATTATTGACCAGTGTATAACTAGGAAAACATTATACATTTACCCCAAATGTATTTAACGAGCTTTAATTAATTGTACGGTTCATCTTAATAGTCCACTTTTGCTAAGAGGAGCAGAGTGTATTTTATGTTATTCTAGCAATACGGAAAACATTATGATGGATATAATGTTTGTCTTGTTGTTGTTGGGATGTTGACTAAAATTATTACAATAAGGCAAACATTATGTGCTTACCATTATTATGTTCCCGATAGGGAATATATATGAATCGGTTAGATGGATTAATTCGAGAACCATATTTAATTTTTTTATTTTTTAAATGTTTTTAGTATAGTTTGATTAACTTTTATTTTTTGAATTATTCAAATATTTATTTAATTTAGGTTTTATTGGTATTTTGCAGGTGATGTAGGCCTGGGACTTTGTGCCCCAAGACCCGACAACATAATAACGTAAGCACTGACACTGAATATTGAAAAATGGTTTTCATTTATTTGAAAATTCCTTACCAGAAGGACAAATTTTTATGGTAAAGAAACATTTATTAATGTGCATGTGATATGATCATGTTTATGATTAAATCACTACTTAAATTGAATCACAAAATTGAGCCAAATTAACTTCTAGAAACAGCATTCTAATATTTATTGATATTTGTTCTCATGCTTTTATTTGTTTTTGTTAAATACCAAAAAACTAGCAACTATACCCAAGTTGTTGATGGCAATGTCAGGAACATTGCCACCTCCTGGCTCTTGTTTTCTTATGGATCAAACGAGTTAAATATGTAGATAACGTAAGTATGTTAATTCCAACATTTCTTTGGCTCTATCAAAAGTTTTGTCATATGGAGTAGATGGTTATTGTAGCTAGGAACAAATTCCTTGGTCACATATTATATTTAATATTTTGTAATTAATTTAAACGTAATTCCATATGTTTTCAATGTATGGTTAACCTGAATGAATTATTATTGATCTTTATTTTTTTCCAATCATAATAAAAAGCTATACTTTTCCATTCATCAAAATAAAAAAAAATTCCAATATCAGGACGGGTTACAAAGTTTAGCAAAAGCTTACAAACATTACAAAGTTTTGTTAAATATAATTTTAATATAAAAAATTACAATATCAACATGTGTTACAATGTTTAAGCGAGAACTGACAAACATTACGAAGCTTCTTTGAAATAAAATTACAATATCAAGAGGTGTTACAAAGTTCAAGGAAAAGCTTACAAACATTACAAAACTTCTATACAATAAGCTAAAGCCTATAGTTATTAATTAGTAAAAAATAAGATAAAAAAGAATTAGATATAGTTTTTTAGGATACTCTCAAGAAAAGGGAAATGAACCACAAACTCCCACAATTCTTTTCATAATTTTTCCCATTAAAGAAGCCTTTTTCCACACAATTCTTTTCATAATTTTTTCCCAATAAAGAAGCTTTTTTCCCACACAATGCTTCCTTGCAAAGAGAATCTACCACAAAATTTGGACCATGTAAATATGATCAATATTCAAATAATATAAGGAGGTTAACAACAATGGAACAAGCTTGCATCATTAAAGAAGATTTTTTTTTTATCCACACAATGCTTCCTTGCAGAGAGAATCCTCCACAAAAAATTTGAATCATGTAAACATGATCAATATTCAAAGTATGTAAGGAAGCTAACAACAATTCGGCAAGCTTGCACCATTTAATTAAGATAAAAGAACTTATAAAGAGCCCAAATTTCTGCCCGGATTCACATTGACAAGATTCTCCATAAATATTCATCGAATCAATGCCTAAAGAAGTGACAACTTTGACCACACACCAAAAAGCTAAAAGCTTAGCTTTTGTGTTTGTACCTTTGCCATAATTTAGTTTTAATAATTTTTAGATATATACCTGCTCCACAAAATCCAAGCTACCCTGTCAAAATAACATGTTTCTCCCAAGGAACTTAGAAGTGATATATCTTAACCTTTCATGACATCTTCACCTTTACCTTCAATGAGGAAAAATGCCTATAACTGCTCAAAATCCTTAAAAAGCTAACAACCAAATTAACAAGTTTATCTTAAAAATAACATAATTCCTTATTTTCCAAATATAAAGAGAAGCCTCTAATAAGTAGCATTTTTGTACCACTTCAAAATGTAAACTTCAAAAGAATCCAAACCCCAAACTGAATCCTAGAAATTTAGAGATGACATTCCACATATTTTGATTATAAAACCAATATACAAACTTGATTAATAGATTCCCCTATACATTTATATTAAAAAGACATATTTTTAAACCCATCCAACTTTTGAGATTAAATTGTCTCATATCAACAAGTAGTTTTCAAAATACAACCATACGAAACATTTAAATTTCATTGATAATACCATTTTCAGAATTTGACAAACCACCAGTTTGAAACATCTTACGTGGCATACTTAAAACTTATTAATAGATTAATGAAAATATATAAATAAACATAAGACAATGTTTAAAAGAAAGTTGATGAGTGCTTTTAATTTTGATGGTATCTATGTTGGGAGTCCTGATTTTCACGACTTTATCGAAGCTATTGTCAGATCTGAAACACTTACTTACGCTGTTCGTCATCACAAGCATAGAACAAGTTGATATCAAAGAACCTTTGTTTGCGTGTGTAGTTGTAATTCCGTTTATTTAGTCCGTGCGACAGCACACACACACACTTTTATTTTCTTTCAGCAGTCAAGCAATATATATAACTGGAAAATTACAACGGATTATCAAGACATTAACAACTTATCTCTTTTATCAAAACATATTCGACAACTTGCTTCCTGGAGAAATCAGGATAAAGAAGAAAATATGAGAAATACTACTGTCAAAGATTTCCTCGGAAGGGTGATAACAAAGGAGAATGCAGGCTAATTATTTATAACGACCACATTCCTACTCGTATGCTTGCAACGGTTTGACCTGGAATTCTACTACGAAACTATAGATAACAAAAATGCAAAAAACAATATTTAAAATTGATTAATACATTGATGAAATAAATAATATAATGTTTAAAACAAACTTTTGGAATGCTTTCTATTTTGATTGTGTCTATGTTGTGAGACCCAATTTTCATTACTTTATCAAATCTCTAACACAATAATACGAGATCTTAAACACAGGTCAAGTTCATCATCACAACTATAATAGTGCTCCATAATTTTATTTTTGTGTTTGTCATAATTCCAACTCTTATATCCTTTAAATTTATAGAAAGGATTTCTTTATGTGATTAAAATGGTTTACTCATGTTGTTAATTTTAAAAGAGGCCTTTTAAAATGTACGGTTGTGCTATGGACTTATGATGGCAACTTATTTTTCTTTGTTGGTAAACAAGAAAAACTTTAGTGGGGTTTTTATATGTTCTTAAGATTGGATGAGATCTAAGTCTCACATTAATGGTTTGTAATACATGTTTAGTTAGAATGTATTTAAATACAAAATTGATGTGCTTGAGGACATGCTATCATAGTTCAGTGTTTCCAATATACATGATATCATTAGCTGGTTATGAAATAATGGGTTAAGTGTCAACCATATTTTTTTCCTGTGATCTAAAAGGAAGTTGCAATTTCTAAGATTTAGTTTGAGTAAATTTATCTCATAAGGTTTTTCCATTAATATTTTTTACATTGCAAAATTGTGGCGTGTTTGAGTTTGTATAATTCGTTCATTGAAATTAGAGTAGTTTTCTACCAAGTTGAGTGAACTTGGGATGAATTTGCAGTATCCTTGCACTGAATGTCCTACTTCTATGTAGCAAAAGCTTCTTACCAATTACAATGCCATGGATAGGGAGAGGAGAATTCATTGATTGAGGTATGGATCAATACCATTCATGGAGCCATTCCCCACAACAAGCAATCCAATTATATTAATTGTTGGTAAGTAGTGTTGTAAAAGCCTTGATTTTCTCTCTGCAAATACTTAAGTAACAAATTGGCACACAACTTATGGATCGATCGACCTTATATACTTTTCCATGATTCTTTTTCAAAATGTCAACTAGTTCTCAACTAACAGTCGATTGGTTCTTTTCACTAACCCAAGAAATCCCTTTACATTTATATAGGCACTATCAACCCATTTGCATTCATGCTCATTCCCAAAATAAACTATTTCTCTAACTTCACTCGTTGTTTACATTTAATGTTTCCTCAAAAACATGTCAAATTCCTACTTACTCTCTCCTTTTCCAGTCACGACCTTGTTAATCTTGCGACCGGATTTTTCAAAACTTACTGTCAAGAGGCTTATTTACTTTTCTAAGGTCAACATGTTTCATGGTTTTGATGCTTTCGTGGTTCCAACACCATGCATATGCTCTACTGAGCCCCAAAACATAAATAATGATTCGTATACCATGAATAACAAAAAAACCTAGTGTAAGAGTCTTATGCACTTTCCCAAGGTCAACATGTTTCATGGTTTTGATGCGCTCGTGGTTCCAACACCAATGCATATGCTCTGCCAAGCCCCAAAACATAATTAGTGATTCGTATACCATGGAGAACATAATTAAGGAGTAAGCTATATACCCGACCATTTGCACCAAATCCGACCTGACGACGTCGGGTAATACCTTACTCAGTGTGATAGCTTACTCCGTTACCTTTTCCGTGAGACCAAGAACAATCGATTCCAACACCTACTTTCACACCAACTGCACTCTCAAATTCTTCTGGATCCATTAATTTAGCCATGAAAATTCTTGTTTTTTAAGTGCAAGTTTAAAATCGTAAGTTTTGATTGGAATTTTTATGAAAATTGCAAATGTATGTTTAGAACTATATAATTTTAGTAAGCTCTATAAAAGTAAGTGGAAAGATCTAAAACTTGGAAAGTTTTACCAACTTCCTTGTAACAATTAATTAACTCTAGGTTAAATTTTTAAACTAGCATACACATAGAACATTGGCGTTATCAAATCCATAACAATTGAATTTCAGATTACAAGTTTTTAGAACATGATTTCAGATTAGGTTTAGATCGGTTCAGTATGTAGATTCAATTTCATTTGGTAAATTAGTATTCTTCATTATTGCATTATACCAGAGTGTAATAATAGTTTGTTGTAGGATTGATCTGCAATGAAAATGAAAGAAAATAAGTAGAATCTGTTGTTCTTGGTCTCACTCTCATATAAAGATAACGGAGTAATCTATTACCAGACGGAATCAAATAGACCCCGGTGCAAATAGTCGGATAGATAACTTACTCCCATAATTAATGATATGCATACCATAAAACTTAAATCCACAATAGGAGCTCCGAGTAAGGGAGCCTTCAAACAAGCCATTCGAACATTTCAATGACGTGTAATAATGACAAGAATACGCCCATGGAGGGTGACAACTCAAAGACAATTTAGAAGTCAAAGGTTGTTTAAAACGAGAGGGTTCTATAGTGGACCTGCGTTCATGGTGTTTGTGTGTCAGTCATGGATTGAATTATGGATGAATATACGTGATGTTTGGCGGGATATACAATGGATCTATCAACAAATCCTATCAACTATATAAGAATCAGTGCTGGATGGTTTCACTATTCCTATAATTTAAATAATGACGGCAACAAAAATGATTTTGGAATTATTCTCAATTAAAATTATATAATGACGGCAACAAAAATGATTTTGGAATTATTCTCAATTAATTAGATCCAACCATCTATATCATGCTTTTGCAAAAACTATAGATTTCACCATCAGTCTCTATATTTTAAGGTTAAAGATTTTATTAAAGGTTAAAACACTTATGGAAATGAAGGTGAATGAAATACATATAAAAAAGAAAACGGAGTTTTATTTTACATTTGAATAGAGATGTAATACATTTGAGTTACCTATAGGATTTAATTATGTGTATTAAATAATTTCATTCATGCAAAACAAAAACTTAAAGAAATTCGGAAAGATTGTTTGAAATTAAGTTATGTGTATTAAATAATTTCATTCATGCAAAACAAAAACTTAAAGAAATTCGAAAAGATTGTTTGAAATTAAGTAGTACATTAATTTATGAGATGTTACACAGAAACTAAATAGGTAGATCAAATGGTGATCTATATTAATTTTTTTTTGCATTTTAGTGTGACATATTTTTTAAAAATAATCATTAATATGTTTAAAATGTTTGGTTGAATGTTGGGTAAGAAATGACAACAAATGAGCTAAAATTTGTTTGAAAAAATAAAAATTATGAAAGATGTAAGTGATGTTGAATTGGTTTTTAGTTAAAACAGAGTATTGTTGAAAATTAATGAAAAATAATTTATTTAAAAAAATATAAAAGATATAATAAAAAGAATATATATACATTGTTTTTGTTTATAATACAAAAATAAGTTCAAGAAATCCAAAAACCAAGTTGTATATAAACTACAACAATTTTTTGTAGAGAAATAATGAGGCTTATGAGACTTCAATAATAAAAACATATACACTAACAAAAAGTATTCATTCAAAACCCATTATTTTTAAAGATTATTGTTTTTGCAATATGCATACATTAATTCAAAATATTACCAAATTAATATTTTTACCCTATTTATTTTTATATAAATATGTATCTATCTTCATTGTATTTTTCACTTTTTAAGAAGATTTCAACTTTTAATGAATGATCGATGTGATATCAAAAGTATACAAAAATAAATCAACATAATTGGTGCTTTCAATATATAAACAATGGCTGCTAGTAGCAATGTCCTTGACTTAAAACTGAAATAACAAATCCGAAAAAACATAACCAACATTTTTAGCTCAAAAATCACACAAATAAATTGAAAGTTATTGTTATGTATATGTTGCAAGTTGAAGAAACTTGAAACAATGGAAAGACTATATGGTCCATACATAGGTAATTTGGAACAATTATACCATTGCAAAACCTGCAAAAACCTGCCAAGGGAAAAACCATTGACATAGTCAATGCCATTGTACCAAATGTAGGCCCTCCAAAGCCTCGTGATGTACTTGCTATTGTCGATTCCCACAAGCAAATCATCTAAGATGTATTGCTCACAAATGAATCATGGAAGATGAAAATGCAAAGGAAGAGACAACAATGAATGAGGGCATCAACCATACGAAAAGAAATACTTTTTTCATTGGAGTCAAGTTTCCATGCATGAAGAAACATGTAAAAAGCATAAAACTATTCAAGTTTCCTTTTTATATTCAAGTTTCTATGTATGCATGATAATAAAAAAATTTATTTTAATTTTTGTTTAACATTTAAATTCTCATTTTTACGGTATGGGACCAATCAAGTTTAAAATATTTTTTTTATAGAATTTAAGATAAATAAAATAAATAAATAAATAAACTAAAACTTTTGTTAGACTTAATAAATGTTAAGAAATTAAATTTACTTTAGTAAATTAATAAATTGAAAATATAAACATGAAATTCAATGTTTCCAATCTTGGAAAGAAAAAATTGGCAACTTGACATATAGCAAGTAAGAAAAAGAATTGAATAAAAAAAACTGGAAATCTTTCTTGTTCACATATGTGTATGTTTCCTTGCATTAAAAATATAATTATTTTTATATTTTGTGAATTATTTTATTCTTAATTTTTATGGTATATCACCAATCAAAGTTCAAATAAATCTAAGTAGAAAGTAAATTAAATAGAAAAAATTAAAAAATAAAACAAAAACTTTAGTTGCACTTTAAAAGTGTTGAAATATTAAATGTACTTGTATAAATTTAATTGAAAAAATCGAAAACAATAGTATGTCCCTACCCCAAGGACTAATAATATGTTCAGGTGTATTATTAATAGAATCTCTGAAATGCTTTCAATATTAAAAGAATGTATAGGAATTCAAAAATATGTCATGCACATCAATGCTACATAAGATATTTGGAAAACTTGATTGTATCAATTCATCTTTTTTCTAAGGAATTGATATATAATTATGATATCACTGCATTATCTATTTAAGTGCAATGGAAAAAAAAATCTACTAAAACTTTCAATTATTTATAACTTTACTTATAATGAAAATATACTAAAACCTCTATGAATAATGATATAAGTTTTAATAAATATATTTTTAATAATTTTATTCAATTTTATAACATTTAAAACTTATTTTAAAAAATATATATTTTAATATAATAATATTTACCATGTATGAAAATGTGTAATGATTCATAATATATGCTCAATAAAAAAATACATACACCTTTCTTGAGCTATCATGATATTTTTCCATGGCCGAGTAAAAGTCCACATGCATTTTAAGCTCATCATGATATTTACTTTCTCTAATTAAGAGTCATGCTCAAGAAAACCTATGCGTTAAGATTTAAGTTTTTGGTTAGAGTGATGCTCAAGAAAACCTATGCACTTTATGACATTCTCAAGAGTATTGGTAAATGAACCCACAAAAGAGAAATATCACCGCTGGACTTTCCTAAAAGCACGGGATGAAAATCATGATAAATCGAAAATGATACGAGACGAAGGACAAATCTAGGCCCTACGAAGCGTTGGAATTCTAAATAAACCCTTTTCAGTTTGCATCGTATAGCTTTGGCCCTGAAAGATATCATTATGTTCCATTTAAACTTTGATATCTAATCATAGAATAATCAGGTTAAATCATGTAAAAGAAATTGTTAGATGAGACGACAAATGTGGTAGACCATGGGAATAGCACGTTAAAAATATCTGAAAAAGTTTATTCTTCGTGGCCAACCATTTAAATTAGCTACTATATAACAGAACGCCGAGTGAAGTTAGTAGCGTGTACTTTTTCTTCTTCACTTCAGTCATAGTAAAAGAATATAATATGTTTCGTACTGCTTTACTTCAATCATAATAAGAAGAGAATATGTGTCTTTTCTTCTTCTTTTCGCGTGCCGAAGGCTCTGGTGAGTTGCAATCCACAGGCGTACATACCTCAGCTTATCAAAACCATAGAATGTTATAGCTTTGCTGGTTGGGACTGTTATTTTGGCCATGAACATGGTACCGGCAGTATTGGAGATGGTATTTTTCAATGCATACAACCTATTTCCCTTGAAACTTTAAATAGGTTTTCAACGGCCTTGTTTTATTGATCGTTGTTTGATTCATAATCTCTTCCATGTACATGGTTTTGCTTTGTTTTTGTTTTTTTTACAATATTTTCATAAAAATAAAAATATAAATAATGCCAGTTTGAAAATTTTTAAATAATTATATTATTTGATTTTAAACTTAGATATTCGACATAAATAAAAATAGAAATATAAATGATATTAGTTTTAATAAAAATAAAAATATAAATGATATTAGTTTTGATAAAAATAAGGACAAAATAGGTTAACAAAAAAACATTTAAAATTTTATGTAATTGCTTTCATCATTGAAAGAATGTTATTATTATACAAATATGTAAATACTATCTTTAAAATTAGTGTGTTTGACTAGTTTTCTTTTAAAAAAAAATCAAATAACTTGCAAATACTATCTTTTAAATTTAGTGTGTTTGAGTAAACCTTCGTCTAGGATAAGGATTGAATGGTTTTCTGCTCTCATGTTAATTTTCCGAATTTCCACTCCTTTTTGTACTATGAAATTTGTGTTAAGAGAAACGATCACCACCCGCGTTCCGTTTCTGGTAACACTGACTTAGTTTTTCTTGTTTATTTTAGTCATAGTAAGAGAATATAATATGTTTCGTACGTACTTCTTTACTTCAATCAAAAGAACAGAATATGTTTCTTTTTTCTTCTTTATTTCAGTCAGAGTAAAAGAATAGAATATGGTTGGTCCTGCTTTACTTCAATCATAAGAAGAGAATATGTAATACGAAGGATAATTTAGCGTGTATTCACCTTTATATTTACCATGGTGGATTTTTTCTCTGCACTTTTCTTCTTTACTTCATCCATAATTAAAGATTATATAATATGACTCCCAGTTCTGAATCAAAACAATTTTCTTGTCTGTCCAGCTCCTCTTGGTAGCTCGTGTAGAGGAGAGACCAGCCAAGCAATCGAAAATACGTTCAAAGCTGTTTCAGTTGTTGATTATAATGGTGGAAGAAAGGCCGTTTTCCGTAGAGATCATGGACGAAGAGGGGTTCTTCCCCCAGGATTGGGTTACACGAGTTAAACAAAATCTTTACGAAAACAGTGAGGATAGGATAGTAAGCAACGATGAGCAATTTTTGCGCGTTCCAAAGGCTCTGCTGAGTGGCAATCGACAGGCATACATACCTCAGCTTATCTCACTGGGGCCATACCACCATCATCATTTCAAAGACAAAGAACAAGATGCCTACAAAGTCAAGTCTGCTGCCACTCTCTCACAGCGAATCGCCAAATATGGCCACAGGTTGGATGCCATATTTCAAATGATCGTAGAAAAGCTTCCGAAGATTCGGAGCTTCTATCAGTGGCAAAATACTGGCGACGATCAGTATGATAATAACCTCGCTCTCATGATAATGCTAGATACTTTATTTCTCATGTATTTTATATACTCTTTATTTGACCGCCCTGATTATGTTGAGAGCGGTGAAGTTGTAAAATGCGACATTCTGAAGCTGGAGAACCAGATCCCGCTGTTTGTGCTCAAAGAAATTTATGAGAAGGTGAAAGGAGTTCTGTTTCCCGGTGGCTTTGACGATTACCACTTCCTGTTGAGGAGGACGTGCCTGGAGCTTTCTCCGATCTATTTCTATTATCAACGTCGTACAGAAGAAACGGAGCCGCATTTGCTGGGTTTCTTACACGCAAATGTTTCGCCACACCTCAAATTGCAATTCGCGCAGTCCGCCCACTCACATCCGACTCTAGTGCAAAGAATGTCCAGGTTTGTCGATCAGTACGTGGTTGAAAATATCTGTGGCATTTTCTTTTGCTTCAATTGCCCAACCAGTCCAGAACGTCCTGTCAAAAACAACACCGGGCAGCTGCCATACGACGGGGCGGGAGGACAGGCTAAGGCGGAGAAAAGATACGACGCGGGGGTGCTGGCAAAGGCTGATATAAAATACACCACAGGAGAGCTGGTAAAGGCCGGCATAAAGTTCGACGGGAGATACGATGTTATGTTCGACAAATACTCCCGCACGATCCAGCTTCCACAGATAACCGTATCTTCTGTGCAGACAACTGAAGTGTTCTTCAGAAACTTGCTTGCATTGGAGTTACTTGACAGGCGTCGTCACAAATCTGTGACGCAATTTGTCCAACTGATGGACTGCCTCGTTGACACTGCCGAAGACGTTCGGCTTCTGATGAAATGTGGTGTCATTAGTTCCCAAAGTAGTTTAATTAGAGAGGAGCATATAGCCAGGATGTGGGACAGCATCTGCCAGTCCTCTCGTGGCCCTGAGGAGTCTTCGGTAAAGGATCTGAAAGAAGAGCTGAAGAAAATGCTTGAAGAAAAGTATTACCAGATCAAAATCAGAATCATCGTGCACGACATCAAAAGTTTTATTTTGAAATCATATGGCGAGTATCATAAAGAGTATTTGTCAAAACCATGGAATGTTGTAGCTCTGCTTGTTGGGACTGTTATTCTGGCCATGAACATGGTACAGGCATACTGCACCTTGTACGGGTGCAACGTTAAACCTGCTAATTAAAGACACTAAATAGGTAAGTAACACTATAAATTGCGTATTTTGATTTCGGATAAGGGGTTCGTATCGTTGGTTTGGATTTAGATTCATGTCGGTCTGGAGACGGTATTTTTCAATGCATACAACCTATTTCGCTTGAAAGTTTGAATAGGCTTGTGTTATTATTGGGTGTTTGTAGGGCCTGTGACCTTCCCCTGTATCTTATTAATTCAATTTAACATATTTTTTTAATTGACATGATTATCATTTATGATCCGACTTGATCCATAATCGCTTCGATGTATGTTGTTTGGCTTTGGTATGATCCGGGTAGATCCATCATCTGTTCGATGTATGTTGTTTGGCTTTGCTTTATTGCTTCGTCATCTATAATAACAAGATATTCTCATAAATAAAAATATTAATATTAATAATGCGGGTTTTGAAAAATAATTTGTTTATATTATTTTATCATATTGTTGGTTTTAATAAATATATTTTAATTTATTTATTTGATTTTAAATGTAAAGATTTTCATAAATAAAAATAAAAATATAAATGATATTCACTTGAATTAAAAAATTTAAACCTATGGATCAAATAAATTGAGAACGAATGAAATATTTTGAGGTGTGATTTCTTAAGAAGTGAGCTGGATCAAATAGCCACAACGAACTTTAAAATAAATCTAGGTTGATATTGTAGCAAATTGATAATATTTTTTATTTAAAGACTACATCATACCAATTAGGTTGT
The DNA here is from genome assembly GCA_001517045.1 of Pseudotsuga menziesii. Taxonomy (NCBI): domain Eukaryota; kingdom Viridiplantae; phylum Streptophyta; class Pinopsida; order Pinales; family Pinaceae; genus Pseudotsuga; species Pseudotsuga menziesii. The sequence goes on along the minus strand of LPNX010829678.1, from coordinate 42,210 downwards.
TGTAGTAAGGCTTTTTAAAGTTTAATAAGATGAAATTGATTATTTTATAAATTCGTTTTCTTTTAAATATAAATTTTCCATATTATTGTTGTTAAGAAAAACTTAAAAAGTATACTTATTTTAAATTATAAGAAATGTTTTTTACTATTGATATTACATTATTTGGTGATGATTGGTTTTAGCTTTTATATAATGAAAGGTGATCACTGGTTTTAGTTTTTATCTAATGAAAGGTGATCTTCATCTCACAATTGTGAGGTTGAGTTTCGAGGGTCAAGGTGTGATTACTATATAAATGCATACATTTTTTTTATAAAACGTATGTATGAATACTATATAAATGCATACATTTTTTTTTTATAGAATGCATTGGTAGGGTTGTTGTCCTCCAATGTAAAACTCAAGTCTCATGGATTAAACTACCTCATTATAATGTTGTTGAGATGGAATCAAAGGGTAACATCTCCTACTATATGTTTATTGAATAAATCAATAACATAATATGCATCTATGTTATGGGGAAATGAATAATATTTATTATTCTAAAATTTGATTAATTTAACCAGTCCTTATATATATAAAATTAATACCATCCAATATATTAAATTACTCTTTAACTATTTTAAAAACCCCAATATAAACCCATATACTCATTTATGATTAAATGTATCATAAAGAAAAAGGATTATGCTATTTAAGATTGATTAGATGGTCTAATTAATTATACTACTTAATATTTATATTATTTAAGATTGATTGGATGGTGTGTTCGTATTATGAAAGAATCAATTGATTGTGGTTAGGATTAGAATGATTATTTCAAAGTGTATTATTGCTCGAAAGTGGGGAAGAAAACTCCAAATTTGTCCAAGCCAATGGCAGGGGGAGGAAAGCTCAAAACACAATATAGAGCCTAAGGAATGAAGAAAATGAGGACATTACCTCCTTCAAGGGACTGGCCTCCCTAGGCATTGCACACTTCAAAATCTTCTTTAAATAAAACACTGAGAACAAACCTGGCTAAGGTCATTCACCTCTCTAAGTTTTTTCCTGGCTTCATAATTCCTAAAGACAAAGTTATGAACTTATGGAAGAAATCTCTAAAGAAGAACTCAAGGAAACTATCCACAGCTTCTAGAAGGATTAAATCTTCAGTACGGATGGCTGGCCCATTGAGTTGTTTTTAGCACACTATGAAACTATTAGGCCTGATCTCCTCCACATAGTAGTCGAAGAATACGGAAAAAGGGGGGATTATGCACCCCCTCCCTAAATGCCAGCTACATCACCCTAATTCCAAATAAGACAACCCCTCTACCCTGGATGAATACAGGTCAATCTCATTGTGCAATGTAACCTACAAGGTGGTGGAAAAGATAATTACAAGAAGACTGGAAAAGATCCTGTTGAAAGTTATATCTCAGAAGCAGCTTGCATTCTTGGAAGGAAGGCAGATCCACAAAGCTATAGGAGTAGCCCAAGTGGGTCTTCACACCCAAAAAATTACAAAGAACAAAGGAGCTATACTCAAAATTGATCTATCAAAATCCTTTGACATGGTAAGTTGTCCCTATCTAAGAATTCTTCTAACATATTTAGGGTTTGACTATAGCTCCATAAAATGGATCATTAGTTGCATCACCAAAGCCTCCTTTGCAGTCCTCATGAATGGCTATGCTTCTCCTTTCTTTGGGGAAGACAGAGGGATTCAATAGGGATTCCATCTCTCCCCTCTCCTCTTTCTCCTAGTGGCATAAGGGCTAAGCCAAGATTTAGCTCATGAAAAAAGACAAGGAGCTTTCAAGGGAATGGCTATTTCTCACAATCTAAGGCTTACCCACCAGTTTTTTGTAGATGATATCCTAATATTTTGCGATGGCACAAGAAGAGGTCCAGAAGCTATGGATAAAACCCTAAAGCTCTTCAAAAAGGAAACATGTATGGTAGTAAACGACCAAAAAACAAGTCTCAAGAAAAATATCCTGACTAAACAGGAAGAACAATGGTATGAAACCATCTTCCTCTTCGAGCTCAAGACGCTCGATGCCGAGATCAAATACCTAGGTTTTCAACTAAAACCTAATGGTTACAAGAAAAATGATTGGGACTGGTTCATAGAAAAAATAGAAGAAATCCTAAATATTTGGAGTCATTGAGGGTTGTACAGAGTTTGAATACTGGTCCTAATAAAATTAGTTCTATAAGCAATCTTGGTTTATTGGATGTCCCTAGCCTAGATCCCCAAAGGAATCCTGGAACAAATAAAGAATATTATCTATAGCTTTCTTTGGTCAGACACCTCTGCATCTTTTGTCTCTCCCTGGGAAATCTAGGAAATCGTTATAAGGACAAAATCCCAGGGGTTGGGATTAAAACATATTCATCTCTTTTCCAAATCCCTGGATCCAAAGCTTAGATGGGGACTACTATCCATGGAAAATATTTGGATAGAAGTGGCGAGTCATAAATATATTTCCTCGGACACTCTAACATAATGGCTCAAGAATCCAGTAAAAAAACAAGAGTTTCAACAACGTGTAAAGCAGTTCTCCTCTCCCTCCCTACAAATGAAAGAGGATTAGTTTGGAAAGTGGCATGGGGAAGCGAATTATGCATTGGATCTGACCCTTGGTTGGGCATTTAAAACATACTCTCTCCCCCACCTCCTCATTCAGTATGCAAATGATGAGGGATATGTCCATAAAAATGAAGCGGTGGGTCAAGCATCTACCACAATTTGGAGCCAAAGATGGAAAAATGAAGCATATCTGAGACTAAATGATGAAGTGGGGCCCCTATGGAAAGACTACATCTATGCACTTAGAATCTCCCATGTTCGAATCACTGATCTGCAGGACAAGCTTATTTGGTCCCATGCACCAAATGGCATATACACTCTGAAATTGGGATATAAACATCTTACTACAACAACCCAGATGGTAGATGGAAAATGGTGGTGCAAAAAAGTATGGAAAATGCACTACCATTTGAAATCCGAGATGTTTATGTGGTTTGTCCTCTCAGGGAAAGTCCCTACTTGGGATCAAATGAAAGGAAGGAAAGTTGAAGGGCCAGGGTGGTGTATACTCTTCTACCAAAATGAAGAGACCATTCAACATGTATTTCATAACTTCCCGTTCCTAAGAAAATCATGGATAGAGATCGCACATCTCACTAATCTTCCATTGAACTGGATTGGTGACACAATAGAAGACTTGTGGAAAACCTGGCTCAACTCTCCTCTAGCAGAGATTTACCATCCTCTCCCCCTTCTAATTATATGGGGCACATGGGTGGACCAGAACAAGGAAAGTTTTTAGGACAAGGTCTCTAGGGTGAGTGCACAAAGTTGAGGCAACTTTTAGATACACTAGTACAGTGAAGTCAATTACTCTTGATCCATAAAATAGAAATCATCCCAAGAAATCTCGACCCCGCCAAGCCTAGTCCCAAGGCTGCCAAAAGGCATGCCAACTAGAATAGTAGACCAAAATGCGCCCTCATTTTATTGAAGCAAATCACGCTCCTGTTTTGCTTTGAATAAATGCGCTCTTGTTTACTAAAACCTGTTTTATGGTTAAAACTGACTGATCCCATCATTTTTTTCCATAACACAACGTTGTTGGATCTTGGATGGAGTAGAACGAGAGTGGGTGAATGCATTTTGGGTGAGCCAAAGCCATCAACCTCCACCTTGGGATCAACCTCTTCTTTGTGAGGTATTTTCCTCAAATCTTCTCATGATTTTTTCCCTAAATTCATTAATTTATTTTCCCTAATTTGAAATTAAACCAAAATATTTAATTTATATGGCCAATGAAAACCAATGGAAACCAAAACCCCAATGGAATTGGCCAATGGAAACCAATGGAAACTAAAACCCCAATGGAATTGGCCACTGGAAACCAAAACCCCAATGGAATTTACATGGCCAATGGAAACCAAAACCCCATTTTAATCATAAAAATCAAATAATTTTGATTATTTACCAAAATTCATACCCAAAATTCACATGGCCAATGGAAACCAAAACACCAATTAACTGATAAAAAACAAATCAATTTCACTATTTCCATATGGATATTCACAAGAATCCTTGTGAATCCATACCAAAATTCACAAATATGTAAAGTTTGTCAAGCACATTGCAAGTTTGCATAAGTAATTTACATGCCCAATGTAAACCAAAACCCTAATTAACTCATAAAAAACAAATGAACTTCACTATTTGTATATGTATATTCGCAACCATCATTGTGAATCCAAACCAAAATTAACAAATATGCAAAGTTTGTCAATTATATTGCAAGCTTGCATACAACTAAAAAAAAATCAAGTAGAATTCATAGCTTCCCTAAAATACATAAACAAACATGGTAAATCCCTTGCCTCTATCCGAAATATCAAAGTTGGTCATCCAAGAACATCCATAAACACCTTATAGTTTTGACGAAACTTCCTAATCCAAGTGTTAAAATAAGGTATAGAAGCTTCACATGCTTAAAAAATATTTCCTCTTAACTAAATGGTAGTTTTTGGTTACGGTCAAGACAAGGAAGTTCAACAATAGGATCTACGAACATCAATATACATAGGTAGGTTTATGCACGTTTGATTACATGCCAATCACACACTATAATACATGATAGAATCCAGTGAAAACCTTGAAACCATAAAAGCCACTATACACAATTGTGCATTTAAAGTCTCTCATGGGTATAGAGAAAGAGGGAATAGAACTAAAATAACATCAAGTGTAATCCATACATGGCCCAAATTACATATAAACAAAGATATTCTAAATAGACTTTGGAGACCAAAAAACATCATGCTACAACAAATAATTACATATCTAACAAAATCATTACCTAAAAATGGATTTTATTCATAAATAACACATTATGCCGCCTATTCTAGGGTCTAGTCGTTGCCTCTACCCACAATCTAGGAGATGGTCATGCAAGGGCATTAGTCAGCACCTCACAATTTCAATGAAACTTCATAATCCAAGCCTTAAAATAAGCTAGAGGAGATTCCCAATCAACATACGCACATAGGACATTTTATGTACACTTGCATATGGAAATTGGAATTAATACTTGAATTTAGGACATGAATTTAAAAAGAAAAAATGTTAAATGTTTATTCTTTATTGTAAAATTCAAGATCAATTTTAAAATTTAAATAATAGATTTAGTTTATGTTGTTATTTGTCGTAGATTAATTATACACTTTTTAATGATTAGAGATGTCATTATATCATGTGTTTATTTTTCTAATGATATTTTATTCATATTTATTATTGCAGTGGCTACTATGGATAACAATGCTGAGATATTGAGGGTTATTGGCCATCTCAAAGAGATTGGTTCTTCTTGGAGGGGTGGAGATGATCTTCGATGCTCCTTGTCAGACTCATTGTTGACTATTGTTGATACGATCGCAATATCAAATGATTCTTTGTATAGCATCGCATCCTACAGGGAGAGGAAAAGACAAGAATACGTTGATGGGATAAGCTACAACAAGATAAAGAAGCTGAAAATAACCAAAGAACAGATATATACATTGTTTAGAGTTCTTGGGATGGATGAAATTTCGGAGAGCACCAAGCCACATATTTCGATTGAGTGGTGCACCTTTCCACCCATTAGATACCGTGTGATGGATATATGGTACATGGTTTTTGACATCCCCCTGCACAACAATAGGGAAGTACCGTTGTACTTCCTATGAAATTTGTATACAGAGTTTGCGATGGGAAACATGTCAACTATTTTGACATGTTGGGCTTCCATGGAGTTGGTAAGGAGATTCCCCAACACCAACCCAATGCTAGGCATAGAGATGCCAATCCACAGATTCCTGCACCTTGTGCCCAACTACCGAGGGCACACATCCCTACTGCACATGATATGGTTTCCCAGACACAGCAAGAATTTCTGACGCTAGCTGAGATGGTTTATCGAAACACAATTACTATTGACTAGACAAATCCCTCTTCCTCTGTTGGGGTACAATGACCAGCTTCTGGTGGTAGAGGAATATCTATTGGTGGGGATAGAACGACATCCCATGTTCCTCAGAGGAAGCCACACATTTGCACAACGTGTGGTCAATCTTGTTATGGTCCTGGACCAAGACATGGTACCTCTACGATGACTGGTGGTCAAGTAAGGACATTGTTAAAACTATATTATTGTTCAATTATTAATTTTTCCATACTGTATGTAACATATTAAAAGATTCATAATGTATGCAATATTTACTCTTCTAGGAGATTGATGCCTCTCAAGGGGGTGGTAATGCACCCAGTGTGGTTGTATCCGAGGTCCAAACAACCAACATTGAGGTTATATTTAATCATGTGTCATTTTGTTAATACATATCATTTCTTTAATGCATATGTTAGTCTTGATTAATTTTTTAAATTGTCTAATATTTACAATTTTTGAAGTTGCAGGAACCCCATTTAGAACCTGATGCTGGAGACATTGATCTCAGCGAAATAATCCAAGGTGGAATTTGTGATTACTTGAAGAATGTAAGTACATGGTTAATGACTGAATCTTGTTCGAATTATTTAAATTTCTTACTATACATTCCTTTACAGATTGCTAATATTTCTAATTTTTAATATTGCAGATGCTATCTGCATCTAAAGAGGGGCAAGAAATTGCTAGAAGCAGTCACTCCCATGGGGGATATATGTCCCAGGAAGGGGTAAGTATATTAAAACATGTTAGTTTTTCAGTATATATTATTCCATCCATTCAAATCCATGTCTAACTATGATAACACTTTATGACTGCAGACATCATCAAAAATCCCTGCACCGCCTTTTTGGTTTGGATCTCCCCGTAGTCCAAACGTAGATAAGAGGGTTGTTTGCACTAGAAAAACCTATTCCTTGAAAAGAGCGGGTGTCCATAAATATCAACCTAGTCATCCCACGGTAATGTACACACTTCCAATGCTAGTTTCTAGTTAGCTTTGAATTCACTTCACAACTAGTTTTTCTTGATGTTATTTTTGCATTTTTACAACATCAGGATGTAGAGTCATCCGTGCTAGACCTTAGTGGGATTGTTGATGCTATAGTAAATGTTGCATCTACAATAGGGATAAGTCACATTGAGTTACATCTACTTGAATATTTGTAATTTTACATTTCATTTGCATTGTCTATGGACATGCATGATGTCTAACTATTTTATCATTTGGTGAATGTAGCCACACCCTGATCCATTAGTGCATGCGACTAAGGTTGATGTTCAACCTACGACTCCTCTTACTACTGAACAAACCCAGTATCTTCCCCTCGAACAATTTTTTTGAGTAAGATGTTCATTTTTTACATAATTGATCAGTACTTTCCCATTCATGTACATATTGATAATGATAATTGACATTTTTATTTTATTCATAGAGAAGCATTGCAGAGAGACTCTCTATAAGGAGGAGGACACTAGAGGAATCTATATCCCAGATGGATGTAGTGAGTCTTGGTTTTATGTACAATTGAGTCATATTTTAAATTTTCAAACTTTGTTATTGCTAGACTGTACTAGTTTAGTTACCTGATCAAGAAATTTTTTCAGTGATTTGCAGTTTCCAGAGATGCACAATGGTTGTGGACAGAGGAAAGAAGCATTAGGATTAGGGAAAAACAAGAGAAAGTTAGATTGTTTATGTGTTATTCCGGGATAGATGTACTTTTTCTTGCACATGTACATCAAATACGTTTTTGATAAATGTACATTGACGGGCCATATAAGGGCCTTCTATTTTTGTATATAACTTTCATGATATAAAAAATATTTCATATCAAGGATCTTGAGATCTTCATGGTTCAATATTTTAAGTGTGATTATACATGTGTGGCCAAGAATTTTTCTATGTGTAATGTTCCCAATTTTTATTAGTTTTTCTTATTGGATGGAGATATGAGTTATACATTTGAGAACAATGCACAATTACAATATTATGTAATGAAAAAAATGTACATTTAAATTGTTTTTTACCGTGATCCAATTGCATATAGAATGTTAAATTGTATTCACAAAGATGGAACATACCTAATACACATAAGCACCCAACACAACTAAGAAACTGATCCAACTAAATGGAATACAAAAGCACCTTACCAACATAATAACCTAACAAAGTTGGCACGTAGTTGACACACCTAATTAGTGATGCACCTGTGTGGTCTACAGAAATGAAATTAGTGTTTGGCATGAACTCTTTCATATGACAAATACATGGGATACACATCAAACCTAAAAGTATCTGAGTATTATAAGGTCGATTTAAAATAATGGTTATGATTATATCCTACACATTATGTATATCCTTCACATTATTTTATCATTTTGTTAATGTACATGGCATTTGATGAATGGCCTCAAGGAACAACTTTGGAAGAGACAAAGATTATGTGTGATTTTATTATAGTTTAAATTGATTGGAGAAGTACTATTCTGATTCTTGTTTTATAAATTTATGTTTATGGAATATTATTCGAAACATTTGTAGTGTGAAGATATATATTTTGTAATAATGGAGTAATAGGTTGGCCACTTGTTTCTAAACATAAACATGTTGCATTACATGGTTACTAACGTAATGGAATTGTATCCTCCTGCATTTCATTGTACAAATGCTCACATCTATTGGATGGGCAAGCTAATTAATAAGGGAAACAACCTTCTTTCAAATTTCCAGTCTCATGAATGATATGAGATCCTAAGATCAATTCACCTCCACATAGAGATTGAAAACTTCTTTCTCCTTGATTAAAACACAAACAAAGAATATTTCTTACTCGACAATGATGGGAAATAAGTCAAGTTCAACACCTCACAATAGGTAGTAGAATTCCCAATAGCTACACATGGAATCGACTTTTGAAACCAGTATTTTTCCAAGAGGGGAAGATCTACAATCACCTTCAAGCTGACCTCTATGTACAAAAATTTCACATTCACTTACTGATCAAAACCATAGTTTCCAAAATTGACCTAAAACAAGATCCATTGTCCATGGACCCATAGTATAGGGCCAAACCTAGCACTATCCCGATGTCTTGAATCCAACGGATCCGACGGCGCATCGATCCAAGCAATAGTCATCATTCTATGGCACGTTGAAGCCCACCTCCTGCAGGCTTTCTAGGAAACCTATTGAATTCCTACTCGATGCATAGAATGGAAACCATGCATCAAAACAGGCTTCCAGTGGGTCACACAAGTGTGTTTAGGTAGGATCCATGTGGTAACACTAGCCACACATTCATGGTCGAGGAATTTGCAAAGCTGACCTCTGTGTGCAAAAATTTTGCATTCACTTACTGACAAAAACCCTTGTTTCCAAAATTGACCAAAAATATGATCCCTTTTCCATGGAATAAGATGATAGGGCCACTCATAGCACTATCTCAATGTCCTAAATCCAATGGAGCCAACGGTTCATCGATTTGAGCAACGGTCATCATTCTATGGCACGTTGAAGCCCACCTCCTACAGAATTTCAGGGACACGTGTTGAATCCCTACCGAGTGCATAGAATGGAAATCATGCATAAAAATGGATTACAATCGATATTTAAAGGTTTTTTATGCATTTTACATGTGGGAATGCAAGCCACACATTCACGGTCGAGGAATTTGCAAAGTTGACCCTTATGTGCAAAAATTTCGCATTCACTTAGTGAGTAAAAACCTAGTTTCTAAAATTGACCAAAACAATGACCCCTTGTCCATGGACATAGATTAGAGGACCACCCATAGCACTATCCCGATGTCCTGAATCCAACGGAGCCAACAGTTTGTCTATTCGAGCAATGGTCATCATTCTATGGCACGTTGAATCCCACCTCCTACAGGCTTTCAAGGACACCTGCTGAATCCCTACCTAGCGCATAGAATGGAAACCATGCATCAAAACAGGATTTTGATGGGTCATGCAAGAATGTTTAGGCTTGTTCCATGTGGGGATGCTATCCAGATGTTTACAGTCGAGGAATTCGCAAATTTTACCCTTATGTGCAAACATTTTGCATTCACTTACCAAGCAAAACCTTAGTTTCAAAAATTGAACATAAAAAGGATCCCTTGTACATGCACCCATATTAGAGGGCCACCCCTAGCACTATTTTGATGTCCTAAATCCAACAGAATCGATGGTTTGTCGATCCAAGAAGTGCTCATCATTCTATGGCACGTTGAATCCCTCCTTCTATAGGCTTTCAGGGACACCTATTGAATCTCTACCCAGGGCGTGGAATGGAAAACCTGCATCAAAATGATATTTTGGTGGGTCATGAAAGTGTGTTTAGGCATGTTCCATGTGGGAATGATAGCCACATGTTCACGACCTAGGAATTTTCAAAGCTGACCCCTGTGTTCAAAAGTTTCGAATTCACTTATTGAGCAAAACGCTAGTTTCCAAAATTGACCAAAATCATGATCCCTTTTCCATGGACCCAAATTATAGGTCTTCCTATAACACTACACCTTCTTCCTAAATCCAATGGAGTCGAAGGTTTGTCGATCCAAGCAATGGTCATCATTCAATGACACGTTGAAGCCCACCTCCTATATGCTTTCAGGGACACCTGTTGAATCCCTACGCTGGGCATAGAATTAAAATTGTGCATCAAAAGAAAATTTTGGTGGCTCATGCAAGCATTTTTAGGTAGGTTCCATGTGGGAATGCTAGCCACATGTTCATGATAGAGGAATTTGCAAAGCTGAACCCTATGTGCAAAAAATGGACATTCCTTTACTGAGAAAAACCCTAGTTTCCAAAATTGACCAAAAAAATGATCCCTTATCCATGGACCTAGAGTAGAGGGCCACCCATAGCACTATCTTGATGTCCTCTATCCAATGGAGTCAATGGTTCGTCGATCTGAGAAATGACCATCATTCTATCGCACATTGAATCCCACCTCCTATAGGATTTTAGTGACACCTGTTGAATCCCTACTTGGGGCATAGAACAAAAATTGTGCATCAAAATAGGCTTCTATTTGGTCATGCAAGCATTTTTAGGCATGTTCCATGTGGGAACACTAGCCACATGTTCACGATCGATCAATATGAGAAGTTGACCCCCATGTGCAAAAATTTGGCATTCCCTTACTGAGCAAAACCCTAGTTTCCAAAATTTACCAAAACAATGATCCCTTGTCCATGGACCCAGATTAGAGGGCCACCCGTAGCACTATTCCGATGTCCTAAATCCAACGGATTCGAAGGTTCATTAATCTGAGAAATGATCATCATTCTATGGCATGTTGAATCCCACCTCCTCTAAGCTTTCAGGGACACCTGTTGAATCCCAATCCGGGGCATAGAATAAAAACCATGCATGCAAGTGTGTTTAGGAAGGTTCCATGTGGGAATGCTAGCCACATGTTCACGGTCGAGGAATTTGCAAAGTTGAATCGTATGGGCAAAAATTGGACATTCCCTTACTGATCAAAACCCTAGTTTTGAAAATTTACCAAACAAATGATCCCTTATCCATCGACCCAGAGTAGAGGGACACTCCTAGTACTATCCTAATGTCCTAAATCCAATGGATTCAACAGTTCATTGATCTGAGCAATGAACATCATTCTATCGCACGTTGAATCCCACCTCCTACAGGATTTCAAGGACACTTGTTGAATCCCTAACGAGGGAATATAATGGAAGCCGTGCATCAGAATGAGGTTCTGGTGGGTCATGAAAGTGTGTTTAGGAAGATTGCATGTGGGAATGATATCCACATGTTCATGGTCGAGGGATATGTGAAGTTGACCCCTATGTGCAAAACTTTGACATTCCATTACTAAGGAAACTATGGTTTCTATGGTTTATAATGCAAAATATGGTTTACGGTGTAAACTTGAGTTAATAATATTGGCTATAGGGTTTGTAAGCTAGGATTTTCAATGGTTATTAGATTAGGATTACCACTCCTTAACGTCACAACTCCCTTTGGAGAAACAAATTATCAGAGTCAAGGATATAATTATCAAGACGTAAATAATCAATCTATTAAGCTATAAATAATCAATGAGACCATGAAACCAAAATATCTTACTACTACATACCTTACTACCTACCTATGGTCATTCAACTAGACCACCGGGATCACCTCTAATAGCAACGGTATCCTTTAGCCTCTCGTGCTCGAAGTAAGGCAACAAGTATCGTGACATTGATGAGTTCTTGTTTGGCATTGTTTGCAACTGGAGGTTTGTTCCAATAACTAAGTTTGTATAATGGTATAAAATTTAACCTGGTCTATAATCTTCAAATACATAACATTTTTTCTTTCATACATGGGAAATATATGTCAAATATTCTCCTTTGATAACCATCGACCCAATTGGAAAATCATTGCCCTCGAAGTGGCTTAATGAGATAATGAGGGTCTGCTTCCCATCCAAGCAATGTGCCAGCTAGTAGTTAGTGTTCCATTCAATGCCTCTTGGGGAAAACACTGTGTATATGTACCTTGCATAAAATAAAGTGTAGACCTAGGATTCAGCTAACCAAACAAAACTAGTTGTCAAACATTTCAAAGTTATCAACATAATAGTCGAACCTGGTTGTATGAGATCTAAAATGTGGTCATAGTCATGTGAAATACTTGATTGGCCCTCCTCCAAATGGGATAATTCTGCAGTTATTTGTCAACCAATGGTGAGTGATACACGATCCCAACTGTCAACGCAATCTGTGGATTCACAATTGTCCCATTCACCAATGCTACATGGATAACAAAAACAAGAGAGCTTCCTTGTCCACATTTCAACTATAGCATTTTCTGACGTTCTAACTGAATGGAATGCATGAGTTCCTTGGACGGTCTTGTACTCATACAAGTGTGATCAATCTACATCGACTACCTCCCAAAAATATCTATGTACTTGTGAATTTTGAGATGATTGGTCTTGTTTCCTACTAGATCCCTACCCCATCACTTAAGAACACCATGCAAAAATGGTATTTGCATCTCAGATGAGCGAAATAGTTGTGGATTTCATCTCTTGCCTACGTAATGCAGTATTGATGCATGCACCTGCTCCATCATGTTCCCCTTTTCCGTGTTCTCTCTCAAAATGGTTCCAAATATGTGGCACCTTGTGCCTCTTGTGAAGAATACACAACCATTGGAAGACACAAGAATTTTTTAATTTCCTCGCACAACCATCAGACCAAATCCAATGTTGTTCCATTTGTATATTGTTATCCTCCAGGTGATTGTAGAACAATTGAAAACTGTGTTGTATAAAAGCCAAGTCATGACACTTGTCATCACTAATGTAAAAGTGATACTTCTTCAATATAACCCTTTTGTCTTCAGTACTATCTGCCCCATGTCTATAGGTGATATGGACCATTATGCTGACCAAGTCTAAGCGATAATATTGACTCTAAATATCGTTCTATGGTTGAAGAGTGTAGTTTTCTATGAAATCAACCATTGATAATATCGTTCCAATAGGAAATGTATCCCTGTACATTCTAAACTGCTCATCTTGCAAACGAGCCACATGTACATGCTTTACATACTGTTGTGTCTTTTCAAAGAATTCCTCCATGAAGTTTCATACTAGTACCTGGTAGATCAACAATAAAGATGTACAGATCAACAGGTGGTTACATATATGAAGTAACAATACATGAAGAAAAATATACTATTCAGGAACTTGTTACTAACTTGAGAGGTGACTAATTGTATTTTTTTTTTCATTCCCACCACCGATATCATACATGACATATTCGAATGACTGGAAGTTCACTTCATGTCTCCCAAGTTAATGCTCATCGGTGAAATGTATGCATTTGTACAAAAATTCCATTCCACCACACCTTGGGAATGTCCCATCTACGCAAGGCCTTTGATAAAATGTGCAACCTTCTGTCCTTCTACACAAAATGCCATAAATGAAGTCTCTAGATGATGTTGGTGGCATTGTAGTTGAGCATTCATGTACAAGAGTGTTATGCAATACACACAATATATGTATATATGTGTCATAATAATAATAGTACTCAATGTGATATCAACAAAAACATGTGTTATGAGTTGTGTTTATTTTAACATACCATGGTTTGCATTTCTCAAAGTATCTTTGGCCCAAGTTAAGTTCATTATGTTCATTCCTAAATCTCTCATATAATTATGTTTGTGTCATGCCAAGAAAATGTTTAATCTGGGGCGCACGATCCCTTGAACCCCTTCTCAATTTTAGTACATCTTTTTGGTTGGATGAAGGTCTAGTATTGTCACACCAAAACTCTTGCACTAATACCTTTACCGCATCAATGAGCTTCATATCGGAGCATTGCAAACTACCAATGAAGGGCTAGGAATATGTTTGATCATAGTCAAGTTGTTCTCTTCTAGAACAATACCTACGGAGTGCTTTGATATCCAATCCTACAAGTTTGGATGTAGCCTTAAGAATTCCAAGGGCCTTTGTGCTTTTGTTCGCAATTGATTGTGAAAACACACAGCGAGCTGCATTGCAATCCTTTGAAAATGATTGCTTTCCAAAAGTACTAAATGAATCTTCTAAACTTTTGACAACATGAGAACTTGGTTCATAAGTTTTTATCATATTTATCCTTAAGTTTCTCCTAACAACAGTCATAGACCTAGATTTTAACAACGATATAAACAATCTACATTTATCTCCATCACATTTAGAATCAAAATAGTTGACAAGTATCTGTTGATATTGATATGCAATATTGCGTTTAGACAATGTACCTTCAAGTGAACCAATGAGACTTTCATCAATCAATATACGTTTTGGAGTTCTTTGACATGAAGTTGCTAATGGAGGTAGGGAGGTTGGAATTGCACCCTGTACCATATCACCCAGTTGATCTGGTGTTTGAAAATGAGCTTCATGTCCTTCCATGTTTTCCTATCGTTAGGACGGTGGCAATTGGAAATAATCCTGGGTGGTATGAACAACATTGTCTTCTTCAAGCATATGTTCGACATTCAATGTCTCTCTAACTTCATCACTTGTATGCCCACATTCAATTAAGTCTTCAAAGGTTTCAGGTGGTCTTGATGTGCACCTATGTATTAATCCTTGATCAATGTCATGGAGTGTTCATTCTACAATTGATATGGATACCAAAGGACCCTCAAGCGAATGCTTTTATCTTTCCTAATGTGGATTGGTAGGAAGAACTGTGGCATCCTCAACAACCGGAATTGGTTGACTATCCATAAAGCGTCTTCGATTGGTCATGTCATTTCTTTTATTCTCTTTAATTTCTTCAAGGATTTCATTGGGCATCCTCTTCCTTGCTGATTTTCTTGCTCAATTGCGTGAGTTTCCCATCACCACAATGATCAATGATATATGGTTTCCTTTGCTAGCTCCTCAATGGTACTCTTCAATGGGAGACTACCCAATATTGGTTTCTTTCTTTCTCAATTGTTTCTAGATACTCAAGTTAGGGGGAAGATTGGGAAGAATGTTTCTCTTACTAGCTCTTCAATTGTAAGAAAAACAATGGTAGAGATGCTCTATGGTGCTCCTCAATGGGAAAATCCCCAAGCTTAGTTTGTTTCTTACTCAATTGTGTCTACATACTCCACCACAATGACCAAGTTAATGTATCCTTTGCTAGCTCCTCAATTGCAAGAAAAGCAATGGTGGATATTCTCTATGGTGCTCCTCAATGGGAAATTCCCCAAGCTTGGTTTGTTTCTTGCTCAATTGAGTCTACATACTCCACCATAATTACCAAGTTAATGTTGCCTTTGCTAGCTCCTCAATTGCAAGAAAAACAATGGTGGAGATGCTCTATGGTGCTCCTCAATGGGAAATTCCCCAAGCTTGGTTTGTTTCTTTCTCAATTGTGTCTACATACTCCACCACAATAACCAAGTCAATGTTTCCTTTGCTAGCTCCTCAATTGCAAGAAAAACAATGGTGGAGATGCTCTATGGTGCTCCTTGCTCAATTAATGGTTTCTTTCTTGCTCAATTAATTCTTTATTTCTTGCTCCTCAATGTATACCATGCTACAAGCAATACTTAGACACTTGTGGTGGAGATGCTTGATGTCAAAAACAATTTTGTGTGATAATATGGTGAAGAAGAGAATGTTCACGCATTGTCTCCAACCTGAAATTGCACGTGTAGTGTCAAATGTGTGTGAAATATGATAAACTGTTTCTCGGAAAGGACTACTATTGTTTATACTAAGACAAAACACGCACGTGTTATTGTTAACAAAAACATGGGCACATTTTGACAACATAAAACGAGTGTGGGTTTTACTCTAACAGTGTTTAGGAGCATTTAAGAAGGTAGTTGCACGGCTAAGGGATTATTCAAGGTTTAGGGGGAATTAACAAGCACTCCCTTAGTCTTTGTGCCTTAACACCCCTCCTCTCTTCAACCTAACTATATTATTTTACAACTCAAGGGATGTGTGCATGAGAAAAAGATAGGTTAAGGGGTGTTAGTAATATGGGGAGACATGGGTAAGTGTGTGTGTGTGTGTGATAGGTTAGAGGGTGTTAGATGTAAGGGGAGACATAGGGATGTGTGCATGTGTGTCAAAGATATAGGTTAGGGGGTGCTAGTGGTAAGGGGAGACATAGGGATATGTGTGTGTGTTCCATAGAGATAGGTTAGGGGGTGCTAGTTGTAATGGGAGACATAGGGACGTGTGTGTATGTGTTTTAGAGAGATAGGTTAGGGGCTGCTAGTGGTAAGAGGAGACATAGGGATGTGTGTGTATGTGGAAAATAGATAGGTTAGGGGGTGTTCATGGTAAG